>OZ023205.1:11776976-11809105 GCA_963995525.1 Escarpia spicata | reverse complement strand
GAGAGAGAGAGAGAGAGAGAGAGAGAGAGAGAGAGAGAGAGAGAGAGCAATTGATAAGGACGCAGTTTGAGAATAAATAAATGCTATTTGGAAGAGGCAGTTTCAGAACCTTGTTAAACTGTAATGTTGCAATGCACAGATAGGCTACAACCATCTCTGACCCGCATGGATTCGTGGTTAACCGGGGAGACGTGACAGTGCGTATTCGGTGAAGTATGAATTACCAATTTCTCGGTCAGAACGCATACGTGCACTCCGGCGCGACACTCGCTCGATATGTTTTGCATTGAAGCAACAGCGAAATACAAAACCTTGGTGCACGGTTCCCGCCGCAGAAACTGGCGATTCAATACATGTTTATCAAAATAGCCGGTCCGTTTTAATCAGCATAAAGGATGTCGTCAAACTGGTCTATTCGTGAATAACATTGATTCATTTGTTAATCATGTTGACGCGTCAACGTCGCCGATCGAAGTTATAATAATTATTAAGCACGTTGCTTGACAGCGACAGCCAGGCGTGATATACGACGGTGCGTTTTGTCGCGGCGGGACAAAACATGCAACCGAGTGCATTGGGGCAACATTCCTTAGAGTTACCCTCTTTGTGTATTGGTGCACATAAACGCAGTGGAGATGAAATGTTACCATATAAAGCATGGGCATCCCATACACAGACCATGTCACGAACAAGGAATTCCGCAAGTTGAGACAGTATGGCCGTGTAACACGATCCATTGGCCTGGCGAAAACCATTATCAAACAAAACACAATGAGAAGCAGAAGAAAGAGAGGCAGGTGGAGCGAGAGACAACACCAGAGAGTGAACTGGGCTCAATGTCTATGCAAAACAGCAGCAAAAGACCAGCGAAGTTGGAGAGCGATTGTACAAGATCATAATGGGAGGAGCCCAAACGATTATACACGGTCGCGGGATAGGCGAGGCCAGGCATAGAGCACTCGCAAGCATGCCTGTCTCGTTGTCCTGAGCCTGGAGAAGACAGAAGTGATGTGGGTTGGATAACAGAGAGAGGAATTGGACATCAGGTTGGATGGAAAGTCAATTAAGCAAGTGGACGGCTCTGTGTACCTTGGAGGTATGTGGAGGTGCGACGTCGAACACAAGCAGGAGCTACTGCTGGAGGAAGGTAGAGGGAGTCATGTGGAGGTAGAGGGAGTCATGATGGACGGAACAATCTCAAAAAAGCTGAAAGGGAAAGTCCTGAGAATGTGTGTTAGACCGGCATGCCTATATGGTCTGGGGACAGAGACGCTGACAGAACAACAACAACAAAAGCTGCAAGTTTGTGAAAGCAACTGGGTTAGAAGAATAACAAGAACAAAGGGGGTAGATAGAAGAATGACAAATGACCTGAAAAAAGAGGTTGGAATGCAATGCAGTTTAACAGAAGAATGATTGAGAAGCTGGATGAGACCCCTTGGAAAGGATGGACGCCTGAAAAATAGCGAAGAGAGCAGAGGCTGAATAGCATAAAGGACACAGGAAAAGGGGAAGGCCACAGCTGAGATGGGAGGACTGCGTGAGGAGGGACAAGAGAAGATCAGGGGAGGATGAAAGATGGAGAGAGGGAGCGATGGACAAAAAACTATGGAAGGAAAAGACACAGAGAGTGGTTCAGCTTTACTGTACCTGATCCTCACTGTCTCACCCCTGTACAGCAGGGAACAAGGAGGAGAGCAACATTGGCAATTCTGAAGATATGTCCGGGCCATTTCCAGTTGTGTGCGTTCATTCGTCCGTGCGTGTGCATGTGCGTGTGTGTGTGCGTGTGCGTGTGCGTGTGCGTGTGTGTGATGCAACTTAAGGAATGCATATATTTGAATCTCAACGAATCTAATTTGCGGTCGAATCAGTTGAGGAGGAGTCTAATTTGTCCCAACGTGCAAATAACAAAACGTGTGATGTTATTTCAATGTTAACTTACACATTTTTTTCCACCATTGACTTTTGTTATATGCGTGGTGGCAGAAGTGAACAGTCTTACGAAAGGTGTGCGATCGAGCGTCGTTCGCCAGGGTTGAATATTCGGAAGCTGCGCTGGTGGGCTATGGCGCCCGCACCGAAATAACACGCATATATTATGCGCACCTTTTCATGACAGCCCCCAAAATATTCGGCACTCCACAGTGGCGACAACTGAAGGAAACTCGCATCGGAACAAAGGCGCAGGGAACAAAAAGCCTACACCTTGAACAACAACTCTACGCAACTTCACACAGGTCTATTGATAGCCTACAATCAGCACACCATTGCAACGGTTCGCTGTTTTCTCGCTGCATTTCCGCGCGCGACATTCGACTGATTGCGCCGGAAATTGACAAATTGACGCGCTCCTTTTTCGGCAGACTAACGACGTACACTGTTGGCTATTTGCGTTGCGACGACGACGGGAACTGAAAGATCTAGAGTGCGTCAGGCAACATTTACAATTGATCTGAATTCATCTATTTTACCTCCCGTAGATTCGAAGGGCCTCGGTCATTTTCTACAGGAAAACCACTCGCAATGATGTCGACCCTACGCGCCAAGGTGACGCGGACAACGCAACCCCGATCAAACTTTTGCGATACGCATCGCGGTTTTTATTTCGTTATCGCGTGCTACGGTTATTTCACGCTCTCTAAGTATGGAACGTCGCAGTTCACTGAAGCGGCGCTATAAGAGTGGAATCACCAATTTATACTCTTCAAGAGCCGACGCCATTTCGAAGTATTACACAAAAATCCGTTTAATATCGCATTATAAATATTTGATGAAAAGGACAATGACGGCACAAGTGTTGTTAATTTAGCCTTACCAAATGTTGTCTAATAGCTACTATTTTTATCGCAAGAGTACGATCAGTCGTTGCCGGGGCCATTCAATGTATTGTCCGTGTATATGGACAGCGTGAACTGATTGCAACAGCTGATTCGTTCATTCAGATTAATTGATAGTATGTTTTCATTTTCAAAAGGTCAGTTAACATGAACGGAATACGTTCTACATAACATACACTAGTAAGCTATAAAAAAATTGAAAAAATGATGTTTATACTTTGAAGCGAAAACAGTAATTGATGTGTCTGCAAAATTGCATGCAAAATTGCGAATAGCTGTGTACTTCGGAGAGAGAGGTTAAATATACGTAAACTGCGATATCTGCTGAGACAAAAGTTTCGCTTGGAGAGAAGTAGTGTTAAAAATGAAGTCGTCCGAATCTACACACTTTGACCCCCAATCTCCAATAGTACCCCCCTCTACCGGGAAAATGTCCAAACTACCCCTATCAACTCGACTCGACTCGACACGGCAAGAAATGTTCTAGGCAGAAAAAAAACCCACAAACAAATCAACCTTGCTACAGTCGTGATAAGATCTACGTATTATCAGCCGTCAGCACCGAAAGAAAAGCGTCGTTTAATAGACACGACGGAGAAATAACCACGATGTGTACCGACACAGGGCCTATTGCCGTAATGACGTAAACCCACTCGGGCTCACACAAGGTTTCAGACGCACACGCCTACACGTCTACATATTCATTGCAGATGTGCATAATTTTACATGACACTGATCACTGTGCTTAAGCAAATCGTCTATCTCGCTGAATTCGCTCGACCAACAAGATAGCACGCGACAAATTGACTAACTATTGACCGCAATCATTATTCACACAGTCGGACAGCGGCGATGGTGGCGCGGGTGTTGAGGTCACAGTCGACTGAGTTGGGTGACTCGGCGAAATAACGCTGCGTCGACAGATAGAGCACCGCAAATAACTAGCCAGCGAACAAGCCAAATTAGTACTAAGAGCAACAGAACTCTACGTGCAATCAACACCTCATTTGCTGCCGCAATTAGCGCTGAGCAGAGCTTAGAGCAGTATAGCGGTTGGTGGCCTATATCTGAGTGTCCGTAATAACAGGATTGTTCTTTGGGTACATCCATACACTGCATAGACGCACGGGTACTAGATGCGTAGGGTCACGAACTTGTTTTTTTTAAGTTTGGGAAGCGCGCATCGTGGCGCTTGTGGAGCTGATAGTTTGGTAGGGGTGCAGAGAAATTACCCATGGTCTTACAATTATGTGTTGTCTCTGAAGTGTTGTGATATTGCGATGTATACGTTGGCAAATAATTGTGCAGTGGTGAAGGCACAGTTTTTAGGCTTCGTGCATTAATTATTTCCGTGGGAGCAGGCATGCAAGTGCGCGTGCACACTCGCATTTGCCTACAAGTTGGAGGGAAAAAAACGGCGACGCACAAATTTGTTGTTACAAGAATATTTTCTAATATCATTCATTAAACCCTAACAGCGATTGCATAGTAACTCTTTTTTGAGTTGCACGGTTTTCAGTTGCAGACAGTGATAAGATTATTTTTAGCGCGCGGCTGCTATATGATATGACGATTACTGAATCGTGCACCTTTGAACGATTGCGGAATAAGGCCCTTTCATATATAATATTATGCTTTTAGAACAGCATACGATGATTGTTTTATTGTAGAATATCAGTGCATCGAATACATCTTCCTCCTATCAGGTTTACCACAAAGTACTTGAAGTATAGCGAATATCATTTTTCTTAAGGAAATGCAAACACCCCGATGACAGCCTTGCGTGAGGTCGATGACACTAATTGCTTAGGGCAAACATTGAGTGCAAATTAGAGTCGACGGCCAAAACATGACGTGAATTGCCGTTCGTACAATGGAAGTCATTTGTAAATGTCAGTGCCAACACGTACTGCTATAATTATAACACAATCGACACGACACTAGACACCGTGTCATCTTTCCGCGATCTCGACTTTATTATCGACCCAGGTTCGGCATGTAACAATTACATTAATAACGTGGTTCGGCGGGAGGAATTATCACAAAGCGCGCACACCACTTGTTTACTATAGTATCGGACTGTCGAACAGAGGAACTATAATGTGTCGGCTGTAGTGTTCACAGACCACGGACTGTCGAACAGAGGAACTGTAATGTGACGGCTGTAGTGTTCACAGACCACGGACTGTCGAACAGAGGAACTGTAATGTGACGGCTGTAGTGTTCACAGACCACGGACTGTCGAACAGAGGAACTGTAATGTGTCGGCTGTAGTGTTCACAGACCACGGACTGTCGAACAGAGGAACTGTAATGTGACGGCTGTAGTGTTCACAGACCACGGACTGTCGAACAGAGGAACTGTAATGTGAAGGCTGTAGTGTTCACAGACCACGGACTGTCGAACAGAGGAACTGTAATGTGACGGCTGTAATGTTCACAGACCACGGACTGTCGAACAGAGGAACTGTAATGTGACGGCTGTAGTGTTCACAGACCACGGACTGTCGAACAGAGGAACTGTAATGTGACGGCTGTAGTGTTCACAGACCACGGACTGTCGAACAGAGGAACTGTAATGTGACGGCTGTAATGTTCACAGACCACGGACTGTCGAACAGAGGAACTGTAATGTGACGGCTGTAGTGTTCACAGACCACGGACTGTCGAACAGAGGAACTGTAATGTGACGGCTGTAGTGTTCACAGACCACGGACTGTCGAACAGAGGAACTGTAATGTGACGGCTGTAGTGTTCACAGACCACGGACTGTCGAACAGAGGAACTGTAATGTGACGGCTGTAATGTTCACAGACCACGGACTGTCGAACAGAGGAACTGTAATGTGACGGCTGTAATGTTCGCATACCACGGACTGTCGAACAGAGGAACTGTAATGTGACGGCTGTAGTCTTCACAGACCACGGACTGTCGAACAGAGGAACTATAATGTGACGGTTGTAGTGTTCACAGACCACGGACTGTCGAACAGAGGAATTGTAATGTCACGGCTGTAGTGTTCACAGACCACGGACTGTCGAACAGAAGAACTGTAATGTCACGGCTGTAGTGTTCACAGACCACGGACTGTCGAACAGAGGAACTGTAATGTGACGGTTGTAGTCTTCACAGACCACGGACTGTCGAACAGAGGAACTATAATGTGACGGCTGTAGTGTTCACAGACCACGGACTGTCGAACAGAGGAACTGTAATGTGACGGCTGTAGGGTTCACAGACCACGGACTGTCGAACAGAGGAACTATAATGTGACGGCTGTAGTGTTCACAGACCACGGACTGTCGAACAGAGGAACTGTAATGTGAAGGCTGTAGTGTTCACAGACCACGGACTGTCGAACAGAGGAACTGTAATGTGACGGCTGTAATGTTCACAGACCAC
Source organism: Escarpia spicata (assembly GCA_963995525.1). Classification (NCBI taxonomy): domain Eukaryota; kingdom Metazoa; phylum Annelida; class Polychaeta; order Sabellida; family Siboglinidae; genus Escarpia; species Escarpia spicata. Next base: position 11,802,864 of record OZ023205.1, on the reverse strand, counting down.
GGACTGTCGAACAGAGGAACTGTAATGTGACGGCTGTAGTGTTCACAGACAACGGACTGTCGAACAGAGGAACTGTAATGTGACGGCTGTAGGGTTCACAGACCACGGATTGCCGAACAGAGGAACTGTAATGTGAAGGCTGTAGTGTTCACAGACCACGGACTGTCGAACAGAGGAACTGTAATGTGACAGCTGTAATGTTCACAGACCACGGACTGTCGAACAGAGGAACTGTAATGTGAAGGCTGTAGTCTTCACAGACCACGGACTGTCGAACAGAGGAACTATAATGTGACGGTTGTAGTGTTCACAGACCACGGACTGTCGAACAGAGGAATTGTAATGTCACGGCTGTAGTGTTCACAGACCACGGACTGTCGAACAGAAGAACTGTAATGTCACGGCTGTAGTGTTCACAGACCACGGACTGTCGAACAGAGGAACTGTACTGTGACGGCTGTAGTGTTCACAGACCACGGACTGTCGAACAGAAGAACTGTATTGTCACGGCTGTATGAACACCATATAGTTGGCTTCTTGTCTAGATTATAAACAGCTGCAGTATCCAGTTATTTAAATGAAAAGTCTTAATGATAAAAAGATAACACATTTCATCGGTTAACTTCACCAAATTGGGGTTCGATATGCAACATTTCTCTGAACTGTCCACGTCAAAGTCTACCTAAATAGCAATGTTACATTAGATATTTTAATATTGATTAGTTTAGGGTGTTAATAAAAAAAATTGTACAAGACAAGAATTTGACGAAAAACTGACATACACTTCCGGTCTTCCTCGCTTGCTGGTCGACGCCATCTTTCTTTTACAGTTCGAGTGGCGACTGTTTACGGAACATTGCGACACTTAATGTATTAAAGGTTGTGGCATTTTGATTTGTTACGATTAATATTGATTAATATTCAAATAAGGTGTAACCATCGTAATCTGTCACGTAATCTTAATATTCGAAACATTACATTGTTTGTTGTTAGAAAAATAACATGTGCCGGTTTTACGACATGAAAAACGCTTGATGGCAAATGCTGGCATAACAATTAATCCAATGTAGATCATTGCGCATTCCCTTAATGGCTGTCAATGTCGTACGGTCGGCCTATCGGTGATTGGATATTCGACAAATGGAATGTCGAGAAACGGATGTAGGGGTCTAGCTTGCAGCAATCCTCTCGCCTGCCTAAAGTAATCTACGCCCACAAAGGCAAAGCTATAGGCACCCCGACTATAGAGTCTTCTGATCTGTCTAAACGTCACAAAATAAGCAATAGACCCAAACCAACGCTACACCACCCGCTACTTGCGACGGCCCACCCAAGCTCGACAATACTCTAGCCACATACATGTGGCTGATACAGAGTTCTGAGCTGTACATAAGAAGAAGAATCCTACTTTTCCAACTACTTGTAAATAATGGCAAATGTTCATTTTCGTACTTTCTCGTAAATTTCTACTTTTAGGAAAGGTGGCGGAAATATTGTGCAGCACACTATGTGTTGTCAAACCGTTACTATTTCGTTGAGTAAATTATATCGTATTTGTTCATTCTGCACATTAATTACTAATTATGTTTGTTTAACGCTTCGCTATTTTGTTAGTAAATGTTTTATATCGCATATGTCGAGTTAAGTTCAATTAACGTTCTTATATCAATTAAAACATGCATGTTGTACTTTTATTCAAATTTTCTTTTTCTCAAAATAATACAACTAATTATTTGTATTTGTTGCTTTGTTTTAATAACTGTTATTATTAACACGTGGGGATGAACTAATGGTCCATGTTATTTCTTCACCAACTGTCAAAGCTGAGAACATTCTAATAATAATAAACTTCTATAGCGCCTAGCTCAGAGGCTCAACATAGAAGAATCATTCGGTAAAATGGTGAACATGGACGCGCATGAGACATCATTAGACTATGGGATCACCGAAGGTTTAGGATGGGAATGCGATTTAGAACAAACAAGTCTTGAGTCTTCTTACGAGAGGTAACTATAGTTTGAGATAATTTGAAAGTGATAGGTAGTTGATGCCTGAGTTTGGGTGCAGCTACAGAGAAAGCTCGCTTGCCAAGGCTAAGGTTAATCTTAGGACAAAATAATCGTGAACAAGAATACTTTTATCTGTAATATTTTCCATGAATCCGACATTGCACCGACGACAGGAAGATGACAGTGACGACGGAGATGGACACTTGAATACATCAGATGACCTTCTACTTGACAGGAAGACGGTGGCTGATGGACCCGTGGAGAAGGTACGACTTGATCACATCTTCGCAGAGTACCAAATGTGCCAGTATGCGTCCAAGCATTCCAGCCAGCCATTCTCCCACTGGGGTTGCAGAAGGAGATTGTACAGTGACATGCACGACATCGTGCGGCACAGAAAATACCAAAGAATATCTAACTGTCTGGAAAATGACCGGACTTCCAAATGGGTGATTAGAAGTATATAAAGGTCAAGACGTCTGATACATGTATTTGACGTATATAAACAAAACAGACTAGTGGGTGGAATGTCATCCGAAACATTGGATCAAAAGTATTCATGGACACGCACTCAAGACATTGTAGAATCCTACCAAAATAGAGTATACTTGGCAAGGCACGTACGCACGCAAGCAAAAACGCACGCACACACCAACACTTTGGTATGTTCCACTGCATGTGATGCAGTCAGACCGTTTTGACTTTTAAAGTACTTCTAAAATCTCAACCGGAGTGTTTGTCCAAATGAAGACCCCGCCGTCCCGTCCTATACTTGCAAGTATATATTTGGCACATACCTAGTGGAATGCCTGGAAACGTATCTTTCAAGGACGCCGGCTGTATCTGAACTAGCCGCAGAATTGATAACGCTCCATTTGCTACGAATGAATGATCGCGATTTGCTCAGCTCGTGAGTGGACTGGCAGATAAAGCCCCCTAATTCGTCTTGGCTTCGATCAAATAGACAGAACCATGTTCATCGCTCGGTGACCACACGCATGCCGGGCTGGTATCTCAGATAGGGGGCGGTATCTGCCCGCCCTAGGAGGTTCCAATCGGCCACCGATAACCAGCCATGTACCACGATTCCCTGAACTGACCGGAATCTATCGCACTTTGTTAGTTCCCGGAATTTTAGTTTGGTTGTTTCGGAGACGGGGTGATTGAAGTGACTTCGAAACTACGCTGTGTGTCCGAGAGGTCACAATGGGTCAAGACAGTTGAAGATATGTAAACTGGACCGCGATGACCGTATCACGACGATAGTGTTCATCGGTTGTCATGTTCTCTCCCAAAGTGATGTGAGCTTGTAAAAGTACCGATTGCTTAATGATGGTTTCAGAACTTGATACATCGGTGCTATTTTTGTCCGATGAACACGCATTATCGAAGGAGTACTTATATTTTAAATTAAGACCACACGCAGGATTGTTAATTACTTCTGGAATGAAACCTAACCCAAAGATCACGATCAACGATGTGTTGAGATGTCCTCAGAATGCAACCACCCACAGCGTCCTACACGATATTTATGCTACTACAAAAAAATATTTTGATTTGCGATCACATCGAAACTAGGATCCGTGTTCACTAGTCAACGAGATGGAGGATTTTGTGTGTGCATGTGTGTCTGTGTGTGTGTGTGTGTGTGCGTGCGTGCGAGCGTGTGCGTGTGCGTGTGTGCATGTGTGCGTGTGTATAAGAATATATGCCGCGCTACTGACGTAACAAACACGAGATCGTGTTACTTGTAAGTAATAGGCGGCTGTTCTATATTTGCACCAACCAACGCGGTGTTATCTTTGAGATGCAATCGGCTAATTCTATGAGAATGACGATTCGTTTACTAGAGCGACATGGATTCGAAGAAATACACGCAAACTACAAACAAATTTAACAAAATTGCAGCGACTGCAACAATCTTCAGACATAATGTGACCAAGAAAGCTACGTTGACTTATTGAGGACCCAGTTGCTTAAACTGCACACGTCATTTTGAGTGGACCGCCGAGAGTCTGCAGTGGTTGTCCAAACTTTGTGTCATCAAGTTTAGTAAATGTTGTCATTTATCTGTACTATGCGTATAGGTGTTACCTTTAAACATTATTTATCACAAGTTAATTGCCTGAAGGCATGGATCGCCGATCAAGTCCCGCGACCGGAATTTGGTTCGCAGCCAAAGAAGGTTAAGAACCGCCGATTGACACACTTAGCATACGTAGATCCATAGTTTGAATTATTATTGATCAATATATATTTTATTTTTATACTCTCCGTACTACGCTGTCCTTTTCAATCAATTGAAACTGGGGCAAGAGGTTGGCGTTGGAGACACGTTGTGACAACGCGTGACAGAATCATAAGATGCGTGATGCCCATCATCAAAGAAGCAGGTGGCTCTTAGCATCTTGCTACAGGAAGAGCACCGTCTCTGCGATGTCTTTGAAGCGGCCGAGGAGGCTCGCCGTTCGCCGCCGAAGCGTTTCCGCGCGTGACGGAATCCATATCGATTACAACAATGAATATTGACATCCCGATAGAGAGCAGCTATTCACATGGTTCCGCTCATTCAGTCAACCGACGTATTAAACGCGGAACGACGGAAGGGGAGAGAAAAAGCACGAGAGCACCAACGGGAAATGTCGAACGTGTGAACCGCGATACGACCGCGAGACGTCCGTCTTTTGTTGGGGGACGCGTACAATCGTATAAACAGCTCACGGCGAAGTGCTGGTCGCTCGCCGAGATGGGCATCTACTAGGCTCTACGGTGACGACATTCTGTGGAGGTGGTTTTTTCGCGATGAGGTTTTAGCGGGTGTCAGAGGCTTGCCACGGAGCTGGCCACAATGGAAAGACCGCTGGCTGTCGGCCGTATCGCCCCTTCAACAAAGGGCTGCGTGTACATGGGCGTGACGGGGAGAACCCAAGCCAAATAGGGACTGCCCCACGCAATTTCTCCCAAGAAAGCCTTCGAGTGCACGGAACATAACGCTCTTTGGGCTGGCAAAGAACGTTTCCTTTTTAGTGCTACTGGTATGAACTGAGAGGGAAGGAATTCGATGATTCTATGATGTTGTCTACCAGAAGTTTTTACGCGTTATGTAATGGTATTAACATGGAAGCATTCACGATACTTTCAGAGGTGTATCCAGTGGGGATTTATTGTTTTCTTACCCGGAAGTGCCCAACAATTCATTACAGCTCTATAATAAAACAAACGAATGAATGGAAATAAAACGCTGATGGTTCGTGTCTATATCCTGACAAGACAGATTTTTATATTGCTCCAGAATGCACGTAATGACGTTTAACTTTCAAAAAAATCCGGGATGCATGCCGCGGACCCACCAGACGGCGCCAATAAAAACAATGGCGTGTTGCACCGTGGGTGGATGCAAGCTTGTGAATGCTATTAGTTGCCTTAAAAAGATATAGAGAACCCAACTGAAACCCAGAGCAATGTCCGATGCATTGCTAGATCCGAAAAGGTTCAATTATCTATAGAATGACAAGGTCTTTGCTTAAAAGGAGGCAATCTTTTCCTAGTTTTTTCAATTATTAATTAATTAATATAATGTTCTTAAGACTATAATGACTATGTTGAAGGTATACTGCCCGCCGAATTGTGTTTCGTAAATCCGTACCAACGTTCGCAATTTGGAAGATACCACCCGGGGCTTGTTCAAATAATAAACAAAACATCCAGTTTTAAAACAAGCTTAATTAGCAGTAATTCTGAGGTGGGCTGAGTTAAACGCCAGTACCCTTTTATGTTCAACAATTTCCCATTTTCCCACGTTCAACAAACCAGAATTCATGTTACAATTTACAACACTGGCTAATTCCGGGTGGAAGAACAGACTGTCTCCCTTTAATCCTGACACAGAATACGCTCGGCCCGCGATACCGCCAATTGGGAATGCACGGTCAGTGCCAGGATATGTATCCGCAGAATGTGACATTTTGCAAAAGGAAACATGCGTGAATAACACAGATACAATGAACCACTCACGTAACAATAATAGCTAATCATCCGTGGCGTTGCCTATACGCCAGCACACACTATTATGTCATCATTGTTGTAACCGCGTCGTTACAATATTCAACTCCCAACTCAGTATGGAAACTCTGGCCAACGTGGACGTGTTCCAAATGAACGCTATAACAAGGCTGGGATACACTAGCACTTTTCGCCAGACCTGGCCAGACCAGGCCAGACCAAACCATGTCAGGCCACGCCAGACTACGTCAGACCACATCAGACTATGTCAGATGCAAGCGATGCAATGATAAGTATTCAAGTTTACGTTATTATGACGTCACGCCTGCTTCACGTATGACACAACCAGTCCCGGTCGGTGTAGCGGGTACACTGCAGTCTGGCTTGGTCTGACGTGGTGTAACGTGGTGTGACGTGGTCTGGTCTGGTCTGGTCTGATCTGGTCTGGTCAGGTCGGGCGAAAAGTGCCAATGTATCACGGCCTTAGTCACACCGCTATTGTCCCGATAAGGTGCACCCTACCAAACCCACGAATACGCGGAAGTGACGTCATACTATGAAACGACATGACATTGTGAAGTAGATGTAGATCAACAGTTCACCGACAACTATGCGTTACATCAAACAGTTAAAAATATATTGTGCGTGCAACAGCATACAGTTCTGACATACGTTATAGCTCCATTACGTAGAACATGTAATAGAGATAGTAAGATAAGAGAAGAGTTTCCAAAGTTTGCGTCTGTGGGCGTACTGTGCGAGACAACTGTTGTGTTAGTGTATTGTAACAGTTCACCTTTTTACGTTATAGTGATTACCTACGATAAACAGAGAGCATTGTGCAAACGTGTACACTGTTAAACAGGAAATGGATTCCGTGACAGTGACCGAACGAGTAGCTGTGTACTCGATCGTCGCAGGACTGTTTGCGTCCCTCGGCAACAATTGAAAGACGCGTATTACAAGTTCATCAAATTTGTCGAGAGTCGACAAATGTAGACTTTTAATCAGTCGGACAAAGAGTCGTGCGCAGGTCAGGCATAGGTTTATTGAACCATCAAGACAGTGAAATATGTATATATATATATATATATATATATATATATATATATATATATATACCTGCGTCACTACAGATGGAAGGACAACATCTATCATGTTCTGAAGTACGCATCAAACATACATGTATATATGTATATATGTGTGTGTGCGTGTGTGCGTGTGTGCGTGTGTGCGTGTGTGCGTGTGTGCGTGTGTGCGTGTGTGCGTGTGTGCGTGCGTGCGTGCGTGCGTGCGTGCGTGCGTGCGTGCGTGCGTGCGTGCGTGCGTGCGTGCGTGCGTGCGTGTGTGTGTATAGTGATGCATGACACTATGATCTGAAGTATGCATCAAACAAAGGATGTATGGTAGAAAAGCACGTTCTGAAGGGAAATACGGAAAGTTTACAGAAATGAAGAGTGCGTCTAATATAAAATTTGTTCAAGAGATGAGTGTGGTTTAACATAAAGTTTGTACAAGAGAAGAGTGTATCTAACATTAAGTTTGTTCAACAAGGTAAAACACAGGTTGGCCCAAAATGAAAATTACTTTCGGACAAGTGGCAAAGTTTTATCAAAGACGGGAAGGCGCAAGTTGTAAATACGGTCCACCCGGATATAGCAAATGACTTGCTTTATATGTCGCACTTGCCTGTTAAAATGAAACTGTATAGGGGTCAGTAGCAATATCACATCAATCAGACAGGTGCAAGGCAGACGTACATTTCCACGTGGACTGTACTCATGCACTGTGTACAACCCCAATACGGGCTTACGGGAATACTGGGAAACGTAGTTTATATGAAGGGGGGTACAGATCATCTTAGGAGGCTGAACTGTGGTCTACATCGCCGCGACTGTCAGAAACATTATGCCTGACAGAAGCGCAACAGAAGCGGATGGGATGTCAGAATGTTTCTATCCACATCCCTGTTTATCAGATCACGTTAACTGACCTTGCGTAGCGAGTTGACAACCCGGTGATTATCCAGTCGTGTCTTCGGCCTACCGCGGTACGTCAACGTCGGAACCATATCGCCGTGTTCGTCAAGCTGTCGTTCTCGGTGGCAAGCGGGTGTTACCTCAGCGGCGCGGACACACACCGCGTTGGCGGGCGGGGTGTGAGTCGGCGGTGACGTATTGTCGTCCGGAGCGGTCACTGCAGGCCATGGGGGCGATCATCGCGTCCACCTGTCGTGAGAACGCAGAGGGGATTGTGAGAGAACTGTCCGGCGGTCTACGCGGGATGGCGGCCCGTTGCACTGGCTGTCGCGCGTCTTATCACCGGAGGCCGCGGGGTGGAGGCACGGCACCGCTCAGCGCTCGCATCGCAGCCCTGCCCCGGTCGTCACGCCGCCGTGGGCGTCTTAAAGGGCCCATCGACCCGGCGCGCCGCAGACACGACAAAGCAACGTAGCGAGTAATTGCCACGGTGTCGTCCGCCCACCCTGAATGTCTAAACTAGGTAAGGCTCGTCGCTTATACCGTAGCCGTATAGGGAAGCTACCATAGCATGGGGAAGGATTCAGCTAGCTAGGAAAGCTACTCAAAACGATTATATGCAAATGCATAGCTGCGATACGAATTTCATCGGAACTTTGGTGTCATTCTAGGTCGTTTATAACTATAACCTTCATATTACCTTTTTTGCTTTGTTTTATGGCATTTCGATAACATGTCAAATTGGCTCAAATAAATAACTCCCAGCTAGCTGGATCCTCTCCTATATTAAGATATTCCCCGGCTACTGTATAGGCGAGTGTCTTGCCTAGGTATAAACAGGCAGAGGTGACAAATCCATGCATGGGTATACAAAAGCGAATTTATACCTTAATTAATTTTGTTAACCTTTAAATAATTTTTTTTCAACGCGTGCACAGATGTTAGTGGTATATATTTTGAAATTAGTTTGTTAACATTGACACGGTGGTTTCGGGTAGAAATAGCTAGTTTCCGTAAACACTGAATGAAAAGCAATAGTTGTAAACCTGCCACCTACAATAATCTTCACATGCCCTCGTCAAGCCAACAGATGTACATAGGCCCACATACGCAATTAATCTAAAAACGATGTTAGTTTTTACACTGTCGTCACTGCGCACGCAACGTTTCACCTATAAGCACATTGACGTGACGAATAGGCGCCAACAGATTCAGTCATTGATACAAAGTTTTAACTGACAGTGACAAATACATGGGGTTGGCAACCTATGATTATCTGGGATTAGAAACCTGTGATAAGCGGGTTTAGCAATGATATATTCGTCAATGGATATGCACCACCAAGCAGACTGCATCCACTTCAATGAGGCCGATTGGACAACAACGGAACGTCTGTGAGAATATATAAATATATATATATATATGCCTATATAAATAAACACACACACACACACACACACACACACACACACACACACACACACACACACACACACACACACACACACACACACACACACACACACACACACACACACACACACACACACACACACACACACACACACACACACACACACACACACACACACACACAAACAAACACACGTAACTCATCAATCGTTGATTGCAGCCAAATAAAGGAAGTATCAAAACTTTCAATTCTTTAGTTTACACTTGGTTGGCTTTATGTTCATAAACGTGTTAACACTCCGATTCTCCAGTTGACACGTAACCTTACGTTCACGAACGTTTTAACACAACTACAAGTCACTAGTTTACACGTACATTTACGCTCATAAATTAATTAACACTCCGATCCATCAACTTACACTCAACCACACGTTCACGAAAGTGTTAACACTCGGGTTCACCGGTTTACACCTTACCTAACGTTCACGAAGGTGTTAACACTCCGACTCACGCGTCTACACGTAACCTTACGTTCACGAACGTGCTAACACTCCGATTCATGAGTTAGCCCTTTACCTTACGTTTACGAGCGTGTTAACACCTTCCTATCCGTCAATTTGCACCGGGTCTTCCTCGTACACTAAACGCAACCGCTCACCGCCAACGTTGCTCTGCCACTCCATCACTCCTCGCCTGTGCATCTTAATGCGTGCAATATTATCCGCTACACATCTCAATACATACAATAGTATCGGATAGCGTGATGAAAGGCGATCCTTTGACTACATCTATGGTTGTGCGGAGGAAATCGTAAATAAAAAACACGCTGACTTATGACACCGAAGAATTACCGTGTTTAATGTTCTGGAACGTGATTGTAGGCCGTGAGTACCCGCATTGTTGCAATGCTTGTGTGCGAATAAACCTGTTTGACTGGACACTTGTAACGATATACAAATGACGACAGAAATGGCGGTTGTAGACGCAACGAAGCGGGGAAGTAGGTGTTCGTATAAACACCGATTTCTCTGAAGCAGCACACTGCTAATTTCATAGTGTTGCTCCAATTAGACAAGGTAGTCGTATCTTGTCGACAAGCCCTACTGGGAATTAAAACATACTTGAATAGGACTTGATTTTGTTTCCAGTAAGTCAATTACGGAGCAGTGCTATTCCTAGTAAGACACCTTTATTGACTAAGGCTTGCACAACTATAGTTTGGCGGTAAACGATGCCGCGTCATTTCAAAGAAGTATTTAATAGCATGTCTCATCAAAGAAATGTAAACTTTGGCTATGCACCTGTACTACGATCCTATTACTCACGTACACCATCAACAAATTCGATTACGATTTATAAACCTTTAATCGAAACTCCCTATTTCTGGATCTCGTGGGCCGGAAATAGGAACCCAACCCGGCTAGATTGGGAGAAGCTGGAAACCACACTACGACCTTGGTTCTAAGTGATATTTCCGGGTGTCACTCTCCCCTGGGTCCACCCACGGAAACACCCTCACCCAGTCACCCCAGTACTGTTCCCCAAACCAAGTGTGGTTTCAAGCAACGTGGAGAAGGACAACTACTCTACTTCCGTGACCATGCCATGCGAATGATTTGCCTGTGATGTTGAAATGGTACTATTATATGCCTATCGTGGCTCATAGAAAATGTACTGATATTTATGAAACGAGGCCACCGCCATATTTGAACACAAATTTACTTACGCTGTGCCAAGTTTAATAGTCCTAGTGGACGTATGGGCGCGTCTTGGATTGCAGGATTCTTTGCGCGCGAGGACATGGTGCGGTTATTTTACACGCTATTTGATGGGTGCATCTTATGTTGATTTTCTTAGGAAAATTATGACAATATTTGAAGAATTTTGTCCAGTGGGTTGATGAAAGAATACATATTAAATTAGTTGTACACTATATTGTATTCAAAATATAAGTTTTTGAATTGCATGAAAACACGTTAACGTAGAAAAATAAATCCGTTCCCAATGTTCTGCGCTTCCAAGCTACAGTATAAGCTAAATTACATAAACAATCACTACTCGATTCTTGGACCCACAATCACAGCTCCATTCCAGCACCCACGCAAGTTCCACAAATACACTTTACCCGCACAAGGCACTTGAAGTAACATGCGACGTGAATTAGTTTAAGTGGGTCACGAACGTACGGGGCTGAAGCCAATGTTACGACAACGCACGAGCGGTCACATCAATTAGCAGCTGACCATTGTTATCCGTATATCCGTATATCCGTAACCTTAGGGACAAAAAGGAAGTTAATTATGATGCAGAAAACAATATGCCATACCTAGGTCACGTTACCGAACACATAATCTATCGAGGCCACTGTTCATCAAGGTGTGTAGGACCACAAAGTATTCATGAACAGGTCGCTACGACCAAAATCTTCTATCACAAAATTATTCATGAACAATAAAATAGTTAAAATGACGATATCGTAGCTAAAACGGTTCAAAAGCTAATCACGTTAATGTCACAAACGGTGCAAAACGTTGCGAAGAATGAACACGAATCTATCTTCTTATTTATTACTCTGTGTGTGTGTGTGTGTGTGTGTGTGTGTGTGTGTGTGTGTGTGTGTGTGTGTGTGTGTGTATGTATGTACGTACGTACATACGTACGTGTGTATGTAGACGTGCGTACGTACGTATGTATGTATCTATAAATTCCACCCACGAGAACAGTGGTGAATCCGCCCAATGACAGAAATGTCGTTCTAGTTCGTTGTCACCACAAAACTCGTAAACAACTTTAGATTACTTCACCTTCTTCAGGATAGTTCTTTTTCAAATCAAAAACTTTTTTGCATATCCAACACGTATGTGGAGGGGGTGTCAGAGAGAGTACATCAGGTACTGAAGAAGTATGGAATAGAAACAGTCACGTGTCCCCACACCACCCTCAGGCACCTGTTGGTACATCCCAAGGACAAAGTAGAGCGAACTAGTGTAACAAATACCGAGCAAGAACTGTGGTGCTGAGTACATTGGGGAGACAGGAAAACTACTCAAAACAAAACTGGAGGAACACAGAAAGGACGTAGACAACATAGAAAATGAGAAGTACACAAGGAGCGGGAAAAAAGATTGATGTCTACCATCAATAAATCTGCCCTTACAGACCATGCGACAACTGAAAACCACATCATAGACTGGGAGGGAGTGAAAATTTAATCCGGCACATCAAGGAAGCCATCTGGATCAGTAAGACAAGAACACCCATCAACAGAAACGAGGGCAATTACGAACTGCCTCACGTGTACGATGACGTCAGTCAGCGTCATCGGTACCGATGAGGTCAACGTGATACGTTCGACGAAAGGCTTTTAACAGGTAAAATACGTTTTGGATATGTAAAATGAACGTTTTGGATTTCACGTGAACGAGTGTTCTGTACAATACAATTCCAATGATCAATTAACATACGCATTTTCACACGCGACGAAAAACTGGCGCTATGATCTCAGCGAGATAAATATGTTATCGGCGATAGTAGATCTCAGTGACGTTTTATAATCGGAAGAATCTATCATGGGAAAGGTCACTTATTCGATTTGGAAAACGCTCATCGCGATAAAGTCGTATTGTGCTGTTTAACGGTGTTGTTTACAACGACCGATAGCATGAATATAGCCAGTATATAATATAATATTATATATAATATATACATAATATTATATAAATTATTGTATATATATATATATATATATATATAATAATAATAATAATTTATATAATATAATATTATATATATATATATATATATATATATATATATATATATATATATATATATATATATATATATATATATATACATATAAACAGCTGTATATGCTTGCTTAACAAAACTACTGCTAACGAACGCCTCTGTAACAACTGGCATCAAACGAACCCTTCTCTAACAACGTACGCTTGTCAGCAAGTGAGACAAATGGGACAGGTGTCAACTTACTGGCGGTCGCTTTTTTTAATGTCATAATTAGTAGTGTTGGCATTGTAGTGTACACCATTAACACAGGGTGCTTACAAGTCCTGAGGCGGCCCCTATGCGCGTGTGTTCACCTGTGAACGAGATAGTGCCTGGTCGTATATCATAAGTGACAGCTAATAAAGATAACAAAGAAATTCTCAATGTATATAACTGATCAATATTTGATACACTGCCCCACATCGCTTGGAAACTATTACGTTTGTCGTGACGCCATTGTTTTGGTAATTGGTAATTGCAACAACCAATACACGATGCAGTTTGTTCGTCCGTTCGATCGTCAGTTTGTTCGTCTGTACACTTGTTCAGGATGTAAGACGTATTCCACGAGCCACGACGTTGACCCTTAACCAGAGCATACTGTTACCGCTCAATTACTTCCCCACGCATAGTTACCAGGAAAAAGCTTTAAACAAGCAAGGCAGGTTTCCACTTCTTTCCCGCAAACCATGTGCCAAGCCGGTTACCAAATAATACTTATCCATTATTATTACTCATTTTATTAATCCATTTTTATATACAAAACCAAGTGTAGCACAATTCCATAGGACCGCCAACGAACTCGTATGAATACCTAAGGCCGTAGCTTTGCCACGCATTCTTTAAAAATAACTCGCCATGCAAACCCAGATATAATGTTTGCATCACGCGAGATTTTGAGTCAGCTGACAGATAACATATTCCCGAGACTTGCGCCTTGCACGTGTTTTGAATTGATGGGCTATTACTCGTCTAACATTTGACAAACACCATGCGGACAGAACAAGATAGCACACTTCATAAGATATCATGTCTGAAAGAGATGGAAAGGTTTGCGTTATCTTAAAACGGCCTTGCCTGTTCAGCATCTATTACTACCAGAAACGGTAACGTAATGTTCTGAATACTAGAATAAATATGCTGAAGGTACACAAATTGCTTTTAATAAACCCGAAGCATCATTCGCAAATTGAATGTTTGGCTAACGAAACGTTCAACTTGAATATGAAACATTCAACTAGTAGACATCAGCCACAAATAGCCAGCTGGAATAATAATATGAAATATTCAACTAGTAGGCATCAGCCATATAGAGCCAGCTGGAATAATAATATGAAATATTCAACTAGTAGACATCAGCCACATAGAGCCAGCTAGAATAATAATATGAAATATTCAACTAGTAGACATCAGCCACATAGAGCCAGCTGGAATAATAATATGAAATATTCAACTAGTAGACATCAGCCACATAGAGCCAGCTGGAATAATAATATGAAATATTCAACTAGTAGACATCAGCCACATAGAGCCAGCTGGTATAATAATATGAAATATTCAACTAGTAGACATCAGCCACATAGAGCCAGCTGGTATAATAATATGAAATATTCAACTAGTAGACATCAGCCACATAGAGCCAGCTAGAATAATAATATGAAATATTCAACTAGTAGACATCAGCCACATAGAGCCAGCTGGAATAATAATATGAAATATTCAACTAGTAGACATCAGCCACATAGAGCCAGCTGGAATAATAATATGAAATATTCAACTAGTAGACATCAGCCACATAGAGCCAGCTGGTATAATAATATGAAATATTCAACTAGTAGACATCAGCCACATAGAGCCAGCTGGTATAATAATATGCAATATTCAACCCGTAGACATCAGCTACATAGAGCCAGCTGGTATAATAATATGAAATATTCAACTAGTAGACATCAGCCACATAGAAACAGCTGGTATAATAATATGCAATATTCAACCCGTAGACATCAGCCACACAGAGAGAGTTGGAATAATAATATGAAGCATTCAACTAGTAGACATCAGCCACATAGAGCCAGCTGGTATAATAATATGAAATATTCAACCCGTAGACATCAGCCACATAGAGCCAGCTGGTATAATAATATGCAATATTCAACCCGTAGACATCAGCCACATAGAGCCAGCTGGTATAATAATATGCAATATTCAACCCATAGACATCAGCCACATAGAGCCAGCTGGTATAATAATATGAAATATTCAACTAGTAGACATCAGCCACATAGAGCCAGCTGGTATAATAATATGCAATATTCAACCCGTAGACATCAGCCACATAGAGCCAGCTGGTATAATAATATGAAATATTCAACTAGTAGACATCAGCCACATAGAGCCAGCTGGTATAATAATATGCAATATTCAACCCGTAGACATCAGCTACATAGAGCCAGCTGGTATAATAATATGAAATATTCAACTAGTAGACATCAGCCACATAGAGCCAGCTGGTATAATAATATGCAATATTCAACCCGTAGACATCAGCCACACAGAGAGAGTTGGAATAATAATATGAAGCATTCAACTAGTAGATATCAGCCACATAGAGCCAGCTGAAATAACAATATGAAGCATTCAACTAGTAGACATCAGCCACATAGAGCCAGCTGGTATAATAATATGAAATATTCAACCCGTAGACATCAGCCACATAGAGCCAGCTGGTATAATAATATGCAATATTCAACCCGTAGACATCAGCCACATAGAGCCAGCTGGTATAATAATATGCAATATTCAACCCGTAGACATCAGCCACATAGAGCCAGCTGGTATAATAATATGCAATATTCAACCCGTAGACATCAGCCACATAGAGCCAGCTGGTATAATAATATGAAATATTCAACTAGTAGACATCAGCCACATAGAGCCAGCTGGTATAATAATATGCAATATTCAACCCGTAGACATCAGCCACATAGAGCCAGCTGGTATCATAATATGAAGCATTCAACTAGTAGACATCAGCCACATAGAGCCAGCTGGTATAATCGCAAGTTCCCCGGGTTGATATTTGTTGTTCCCTGATTCCCACAATTAAGACCGACGAAGACCGCAAGTGGGACAAAGTACAATTGGTTCAGTGAACGTTCTGGTCATTTGTTTTGATAGTGTGCCTTTATAATATAATATTATTACGACCGCTGGATTTAGAAGATGATTCCGGGTAACGGAACAAACACGATCACCTTAATCTGAAAGGAAAAAGATGCTATGGCGAACGCCGAGAGGCAGTAGTTGCAATCAGGGAAAGCGAACTTTTCAAGGTGAAAGTCGATGTCTTGCTCGGTGCCTGGTGTCAACAACTACTCGCAGAGAGCAGTGGGGCAGCCGTAAGCTAACGAGCAGACACACGTATACCAATCCCCAGGCGTCTCTTAGCTACTAATGTCAATAACATGGTTTAATGGGTACGATTAATAATAGTGCCTGCACAGCAGATCTTGGTGCAGTAAATCAGGCACAGCCGCTAACCTATCATGTCATGTTTTTTAAATAATTGAATTCGTTCCCCAGACCACCCATTGTTTGCTGTCACCAACAACAAAATGCGAAGCTGATACAAATATTTCCAACTCGGAACGACAACGAAACAGTGACGAAACAGCTCATTGTCCATGTAGTAACAACCTTAGGTGACGCACCCACCGAAGTGTTCGAATGCTTTAACCGTTCGTCACAGTTCCGCGCAGTTCCAAGCATGTTCCGTCGAATACGAAAGCCATAATAACTACTTTACATAACCATCGTTGTGGTTTCTTAAACACGTCGCCAACTACTTACACCGTTCCATGTAGCATCAAATCAAGGGCAGAAATTATCACCGTTACAGTATTTTGAACTTGTAACGCCAATCGGGAATGACTGCCATTGCATGGGTCAACTGAAGGGTAAATGACTCTAAATAACTGCAACTGCCCTTTGTGAAACGCATCGACAATTGGTAGATCAGAGATCCATGGTCCAATGATACGAATTAATATAAAAAAAGGCGAATGAACGTTGAGACTGGGCCTCCAAGTCAGCGTATTGACGTACAGATGTTTATGAAGTTACAAGGAATTTCACGTTACATTAATCAGCTGATTGAAGACAAAATCAAGGGATCCCTCACGTGTGTACGCTTCAATAATTCCGGAACACGTGCGAAGAACGTGTTCTCTGTTGCTGCTACGGTTGGTGATAGGAAAAAATATCACGAAAAAGCCCACGCGATGAAAGTCCCCGATCAAAAAAAGTTTCTCAAATCGAAACAGACCCCCTGGACACACGCCTCCGGACAAAGCCAACTCAGAAATATTCATAATATGGAGAAAATCCTCGGAATACTCTCATCGACAAAAGCTCCTAGCCAACCCCCCCCCCCCCCCGGAGTAAAGCAACTATAAGGACATAACCACCCCACACACCCCATACGCGTAGTTATTTAATGTTATCATGTTTTAAATATGAACCATAATTTACTATAAACTTCCAATTCATTATGCATTGCAGTTTGTACAAATATTTATTCACGATTGTACGTACCATAAATAATTTTAGGATGTACAAACGATAGCGTGCCTCCTGGCGGTGGGACATTGCTGCTCATTCATAAAAAGTAACTAATTATATATATATATATTGATCGGCGCAATTAGAATATTATATACAATACGTGGTTTGTTACATTCGAAATCCTTTAGTATTTAGTCAAGCGAAATTAGGGGGTTTGTTGGTATTTAGAGGGAGTGGATTTTCTTCGGAGGAACGTTTCTCCGGGGTTGTTGATCAGAGGATCCGGGGATCAATTTTGCTCATTCATAAAATCACGCATACGATGACAAACTGTGATAGAGACGTTATGTGAAATTAGCAACCAATGAATGATAGTCTTTGTCGGCAAACCTCAATCGACGTGGCAACAAAGTGGAGCACGTGAGAATACGGTTGTATCGATTGTGATTGTGCGCGGAGACCAACGCCGAGTTGGCTCGGGCAAGAAAAAGCGGCGACAAGTATGAATGGCGGACACAGTCGATTCTCCGGACATAAAGCCTTCGCAGAGGTGCCAGCGCGTACATCTTGATTAGCGCCGCTCGAATTTCACAGAAATTTGTATTTATAAATCGCGCCGATTGACTGACAAAATTGGACACGCCAGGAGGCGATGTTATGTATGGAAGGACGCCGATAATAATAGCGCCGAGTCGTAGTTGTTTGTTACGCAGCCGTGAATGGTTAGATAGTTGGTCCACGCGCAATAGCACGTACGTAATACACGGACAAGTCATCGTGCAAGAACATTTCTAGGCAGTGTATGCAGGAAGGTTTATAGACAGGAAGGTTTTTAGGCGGGAAGACTTGTAGGCAGGAAGACGTGTAGGCAGATATGCAGCGTAGATTTGTAGGCAGGACGTTGGGTTGCAAGGGGCTTGTAGGCAGGAAGGCTTGTATGCAAGACTTTTGCAGGAAAGGATGCTTGTATGGAGCAAGACGTTTGCAGGAAAGGGTGCTTGTATGGAGCGAGACGTTTGCAGGGAAGGGTGCTTGTATGGAGCGAGACGTTTGCAAGAAAGGGTGCTTGTATGGAGCGAGACGTTTGCAGGGAAGGGTGCTTGTATGGAGGGAGGCTAGTAGGCAGGAAAACTGGTATGCAAGAGGTTTGTAGAGAGGTATATTGTGATGCAGGAGGTTTGTATGGAGGGGATTTGTATGCAGAACTCTTGTAGGCAAGTAGGCTTGAGGGCGAAATGGTTTGAAGGCTAGGTTTGTAGGAGGGCCGCACGGCCAGCCAGCCAGCCAGCCAGCCAGCCAGCCAGCCAGCCAGCCAGCCAGCCAGCCAGCCAGCCAGCCAGCCAGCCAGCCAGCCAGCCAGCCAGCCAGCCAGCCTGCCTGCCTGCCTGCCTGCCTGCCTGAATGCCTGAATGCCTGCCTGAATGCCTGCCTGAATGCCTGCCTGAATGCCTGCCCGCCCGCCCGCCTGCCCGCCTGCCTGCCTGAATGCCCGCCCGCCCGCCCGCCCGCCCGCCCGCCTGCCCGCCCGCTCACAGGCCTGCCTACCTGCCTGCCTGCCAGTCAGCTAGCCAGACTTGCAGCGACGTCAAATTCTCTTCTCATTATGCAGCAACGATATAAAGTTCTCGTCCCGAGTAAAACATCTGGAATAGAACGAACTATGGCATCGGGGCAGTCAGGCGCGACGGAAATGGCCGTTGCATAAGCGCCAACCTTGAGAGAACTACACACAGACGTTGTCAGCCAGTCTCAACTACCGCGGGCGCGGAAACACACGCGAACGCACACGTACAACAACCTCGCACTGTTTACACCGTACGTCCTTATCAAATGTATAGTTCCCTTCGGAGCCTCATGACTGTTCGCCTCACGACATCTGTCCTCGCGGATACAAAACAATTAACGCTTTCACATGTAATCCTAAACGACTAGTAGCGATGGACAGATGAAACGTATAGCGCCTGGGGCCTGTTCAATATATGCTCAATCTCGGATTGGGTATGTTTCTTTCACAGATAAGTTAGTTGATGCTTACCGAGGAAATAATTAATCTCTTTGACGACAGCTAATGTACCGTCAATGGGGCGGAAGCGGACGGATTGGGAACATAATAATGGAATTGATCGCAAAAGGGGACACATCGTGTTGGCTTCATGTGGCCTACAACTAGCCGGGACACGATTGTTAAATTAACACTTTAGTATCTGTGATACGATTGATCACCAGAAATACCAATTACACAAATACGGCACATTTAAACGCATTTTTTATTCTTCGATTAGAAGAAATGCCCTAATTCGATTAAGACCATCGAATTTTAACGCATCTGTTTGCTGCCATTTGGAACCTTGGGCAAGTCCCAGGTCCGTAGCCAGGGAGGTTCACAGGGTTCACGTGAACCCCCCTTTTTGTGAACCCCCTTTCTCCAAAATGTGAACCCCCCTCAAAATTGCATCTTTAAAATGTGAACCACTAATTTTATTCCATGTTTCTCAAAAGTGTTAACCCTCCCTCCTAGAAGCTGCTGGATAGTGTTCAAGCATTACAAGAATGCCAAGAAAGTCTGATTTGTACATATGTTAAAGGGAGAACCCTTATCTATTAAGTGATCATCACTGAATGTATGGGAGCCTGGCTGAGGCGTCTGTCCCCAATGCCATGTGCGAAAAGGGCAGTCACTAGAGGAATGTGTATCAAAGGACCATTGCATCCTATTAGCCAAGCAGAAGGACTTCACACTATCCCAGGGTCTCCTGTTATGTAAACGCCTGGGGTAACAAATACACAAGAAGCCAGTTTTACAACAAACGTAAAATTATGAGTCCTAATTATAGTCACTCAGAGGTGACAGATGCAGACAAAATACTGGTGAATGAACGCGGTGAGGATGAGTGAACAATTATTATGAGCACATAATTTAAGCCATATAAAATAATTCATTAAACAGTAATTATCATTAAACGAGAGTTGCGGTTTTTTATTTTTAGTATGCTGATTAAGGTAACTACCGACTATCAAAGAGGCTATTCTCAACAATCAACAACTAAAGATGTGTAGCGAGTATATTTCTTACAAGCTGCAAGTCCGCTAGACAAACTCACATGGCTTAACACAAGGCATCATTTTCAACTATTGCACTGGAACGCGAATTTCGATGAATAATTGTATTTAACCAATACACAATCAAGTTTAGCTTCACCTATTTTAAAATGCGCGTGCTGATGAGAAATCGTGTAGTTGTGTGGCTGTATAGTTGCCGAAATACTGCGGTTGCTAGTAGCATGTTTGTAGATCTCATAAAGGGGAGCTGTATCGCTTATGAGGAGGCAGAAATGCGTAAAGGGCCTTTATTATCAATTATTATGTCCATTTTGTGTTTTGTATAGTTTTAAAATATAGTTTGTGTTTCCTGGAGTCAGTGTTGCGTACAGGATATGGTACTTGACGTGACTGTTTGACATCTAGAATTTAATTCCACAAGCGGATTTACTAACTTAATTATGTTTATGATAAATTATGAAACTTTTGCACATCAGAGCATATAAATATAACGTATTAATTAAGTGAAAACCAGATTGTATATATTACACGTTAATTGTTTATTCTGAAAAATAACTTGGACACACATACACACTCCTCTGTGCCTCGTTTAGTATATTAATCTGACCATATTTAAAACAAGTGAACACACACGGCCAAGTGTTTCAAGTAAATAATTAAGTTATATTAACAATATACTATCACTGCGTGTCGGCTTTTATGAATACAATTGGGTGTAAATTAGGCTTAATCAGACACCAAAATGGGACCAATCTCCACTCATATGAGTCCCACTTTGTCTGAAAATGCAACTCCAAATCGACCTCATTATAGGCCTGTTGGGGATGCTAATGTGGTGTTTATATATATATATATATATATATATATGTATATATATTATATATAAGATGAAAGATTAAAAGACGAAACCACATGGTCCACTAATCTCACACCTACTTCATTGTTCTTCCAGTTATAAATGTAACCTTCTGCATTATGTGCCCTCACGTGAAATGTGGGGCCCTCTGCATTGAGAACAAATATAACCCCACATGAACTTGTGGCGCCCCTTGGAGTCTGAATTGGTAAAATGTGAACCCCCCATGTGAAAAGCTGGGTATGGGCCCGAGTCCGTTCACTTCATGTTGCTCCAGTTCACAAAGCTATGAATGGGCACCTGGTTAGACAGCGGTGGCTATTAATGTACGAATCATCTTCGCGCAGTAGAAGAAAAGTCGACTTTGTGTCCCGTTGAACAGGTCTGCCGGGGATGAAATGCGATACTCTCTGAGCACTCCTAAGGACAGGTTGTCGCGTTAAATAAGAACTTACCTTTTTATTACGCTAACATGAAACCCTTGTGTGCGACAATTTCAGCTATATTTGACATATTTACAGTGATCTTGTCAATTGTGTGAATACATGCTTCAAGTCCTACATTTTAAGGTATTCTAGTATTCATTTCTGCAACACAGAATGAGCAAAATTACACAGCACATGAAACGGCAGCAAGAAACACTGGTCAGAGACTACGTCTTACCAGAGTTAGATATACGTAGAGAAGTTTACAAATATACGAACCAATTTGAGACACCTAATTGGACTACCAACCAGATACATGTATTAAACCAGAATATTACTTACGCGTAGTCTGTCGCTGCTGCGAACTTACAAGTTGGTATAATTGAAATGTAAACGAGTAAATATACATAGAATGGGGGGAAACGAGAACGATGTGACTTGTGTTAACATGCCTTTGAGTCAGACACCCACACACTGGACACACCGCGCAGGTCAAAAGAAAGATAATAGCGGTGAAGACCATAGATAACTGTCCGAGCATGGGTGGACATGACAACGGAAATGAGGTTGATTATATGTTGCATTTAAACCCTGGCGTTCGTTTGTTATTTCGGACGCTCTGGACATGTTGGTCACGGCAACAAGTATAATAGGTGACCCCTGGGCAACAACAAGGACGACGGGTTTATCCGCCGTGCACGGAGGTCAAGTCAGTATTGTAGCACAGGACACGCCCAGTAGAAAGATCAAACAACTGTGTAAGTATAGCCGAATATGAACATGTCTGATGACTCGTCGATATTGCTCGTGATCATTTTGCGGTGTAATATTAAAGTCACACTCTTTGAAATGCCGTACTTAGTAAGACTTACACGTATCCATGTTCATTTATCAGTTTGATTCACTGAAAAAATCGGCTACTTGCTGGAAAGTTTTGTTTATTCGAAATTCCCCGTTGGCTAAGGTTTTTAACCGGTTTTAGGGTTCATAATGGATGCCGAGCCTACGGACGTTAACCGATTGTTCGCAACAACTCCACGCGTGTTTTCTGCTAATATACCGAGCTATTCATAAACCTGTTAGTTAAGGACGTTTTCCGTAACTTGCGTTGCGAAAACCTGCTAAAACGTGTGTCGTAGAAAATGTCAGGTACGGCTACTTCGGGAAGCCGACTTTTGCGTTTGCCTTTATGTAGCGCCATCTCGGTGATGGGCATTTTTGTTATTAATAATGTGATTATTATGTTTTGTATTGTTGTGTTTTTAAGTATGCACTATCTTACAGATACATCTTGTGTAGGGCAGTGTTTGTTAGCAATGTTTAATTTTCTATAACAAAATGTCGTCGACAAAATTAAATTACCAGCAAAAACTAAGCAGCCTGATAAAATCAACGAGACCTCTACACAGTGTATTAGCAAGATAAAAAAACACAAAACTCGTGCGTGCTTTGAAACATGACCACATAGCCATAAAAACCGCCAAGAGAATACGAAGTCAGTCGATTTAACACAAAAGTGAAGCTAGAAGATAATTGTGCGACACCAAAGACACGCGAA
This sequence comes from Escarpia spicata, assembly GCA_963995525.1. Classification (NCBI taxonomy): domain Eukaryota; kingdom Metazoa; phylum Annelida; class Polychaeta; order Sabellida; family Siboglinidae; genus Escarpia; species Escarpia spicata. The sequence goes on along the minus strand of OZ023205.1, from coordinate 11,779,210 downwards.
CAGTGAGAGTCGCCAGTAAAAAGCGACACAGATAAGGCAATTGTTCTTGTTTTTTGCAGCTGGCTCCGCAATTGCAGCGCCCGTGGTTGCTGCGTGGTGTCGACGGACACACAACAGGCTCAGCCCGCGGCCGGGTGTACTGGATGCGTTGTAATGACTATGTGCATGTCTTCAATACTGGGCAATTTTGTATGGTTTTCGCGTAACTCATACAATTTATTTTAAAAATGCACACACATATAATATAACTCTAGGGCCAATGGTCAGGTTCATAAGGAAGCTACGAACGTGAGAACACGAAACAGTAGGAAATTACATTGTTTAAATCTATCTTTTCAGTGGTGTGGATACTTTTCCACCAAGATTTATCATCCTTTCTAAAAGAAACTGTATTCAGGATTTTTTCCAAATATTATCTGTGTTTGAAGTCAGCACACAAAACAATTTTCATCAGCGTAAGTTGTTTTAGAGCTGAGTAATTGATGCTTAATGGAAACCACGCGATCGGAGAGCAAAACGCAGTTAAACACAACAAGTGACAACATTTCTTGTTATTATCAATACATGGACACGTCTTTGGTTTTAAACATCACATATTTTTGGCGTTTTCTTGTACTTTTAATTTGTGATGCTATTGTCTCGAATTTTTTGCCCAATATTGAAGACGTGCGCATGAGGTTACAAGGTACTTTCCGCAAGACTTGAAGGTTGGATCACTGTAACACTTGAACTGGCAGACAGCGGTCGTACGAACATCTTCCCTACACATCACGGATCATTCTTGCATGAGTATATTTTTCAATATGCTGTCCGCTAGATTGAACAGGGAGTGTCTACAGTGTAGCAAACACCCTGTAAAGCTAACTTAGTTCGTCATGACTTCTCGATCATCAATTCTTTTGCGAAAATATCACCAAACAGTGCGACCGTGTTATTCGTGAACTATTCCGCTTGTTTGTTATTGGGCCGAGGTATTTCGAAGAGAGGACTCACTCAGATAAACTCGAGGACGACGAGGGTCAACATCGGATACAGACTAACGAGCGATGGCCATACTCGACGAAACTGTACGTGTTATCGTTGCGTCACTTAACTAGTCTGACCCCGAGAACACTACGTAGCTCGAGGTACTCTCGCGACCGCTGGCACAATACTCTCTTGTATGCTGCGGTTGAGGTAATACGCTTTTTTATCCGGATCCTATTGCCACACACCTTAACCTCAAAGTGCAAAAATGTATACCGAATCCATTGGTTGTGCAGTCCGCTTCTGTCTGGGTGTAGGCCTATTGTATAATTAACATGCTTAAATCCTAAGAACGTTTCTACGTCATAGTACATATACATTAACTATGTTTAGTTCGCGGCTTAACCTGAATTATTATAATATAATTACGGCCTTCAGTGAGAAATTGTACAAAACGTTAATTCATAAACTTTTTTAGTTCGAGCGGCGACAATCGACAGGGCATGTTACAACAATTCGTGTAGATGCGTCTAGTACTATATGTACTCTTTCGTGTTGGACAATACATCATTTTGACATTTGAAATCAAACGAACCAGTTGGCGTGTTTCAGGATGCAATCACCATTACGCCCGGGGTAGGCCCTACATACTAGATCATGTGTTGTGTCAACATTACGCCCGGGGTAGGCCCTACATACTAGATCATGTGTTGTGTCAACATTACGCCCGGGGGAGGCCCTACATACTAGATCATGTGTTGTGTCACCATTACGCCCGGGGTAGGTCCGATATACTAGATCATGTGTTGTGTCAACATTACGCCCGGGGTAGGCCCTACATACTAGATCATGTGTTGTGTCACCATTACGCCCGCGGTAGGCCCTACATACTAGATCATGTGTTGTGTCACCATTACGTTCGCGGTAGGCCCTACATACTAGATCATGTGTTGTGTCAACATTACGCCCGGGGTAGGCCCTACATACTAGATCATGTGTTGTGTCACCATTACGCCCGCGGTAGGCCCTACACACTAGATCATGTGTTGTGTCACCATTACGCCCGGGGTAGGCCCTACATACTAGACCATGTGTTGTGTCAACATTACGTCCGGGTAGGCCCTACATACTAGATCATGTGTTGTGTCAATATTACGCCCGGGGTAGGCCCTACATACTAGATCATGTGTTGTGTCAACATTACGCCCGGGGTAGGCCCTACATACTAGATCATGTGTTGTGTCACCATTACGCCCGGGATAGGCCCT
>OZ023205.1:11748700-11771776 GCA_963995525.1 Escarpia spicata | reverse complement strand
AACTGTCTTATCCATCTTCCTGTATGTTATGTTTGTTCTGTCGCGTCCGCCTTCCCATCCTATCGCCACTGTCCACGACTCACAGCACTGTCGATCACCGTGGGCGAGATTTAATTAATTGGTCAATACCACGTGCCGAATGTAATAGAAGCGACATGAGATGTTTGATTACCAATGAACGGAGGCTGATTTATCTATCAAAGCAAGTGATGGGGAGGCAGGGGATGGCGTCGACCTGATGCCTGCAGTAGGGATATAGGTGCCACAAAACAGAACTGTATTTGAATAAGGTATCAATATGCTAAACACTGTCTTGTAGTTGTGTCGCAGACGTGAACACTATCAATGTCCCTGTTAAAAACTGATTCCGCTGTATGCATGAGTACCTGGCTATAGATATTGGTGGAATCATATTGACGAATGACATAGCAACCAGTAACAAACAACAGTAATACGTATATAGTAGGCACCCTCTGATAATAATTGCCCTCGGTTATATTTAGATAATATTCATAAATAGTATCTTATCTGGGATATCAAAAATAGTTGAAGCAACCAAGATCCACGAGTATAATGCAAATTAAATTATATAAAAACGTAACTAGAAGTGTATGCAAAATGATTATCACGTATATAATTATACCGTTGTAATCCTATCAACGTAAACAAGGGAACAATGGACCGTTCTCTATGAAACCTCTCTCTCCAATTGATCATGCCCACCGCGAAACACGATCTCGTCGATGTTTACACGTTTAGTACTTACGTCTATCTAATGACCGTGGGATAACAAATGGGGTGGGGGCGGGGCGGTGTTCATTACACGTCGCATCGGTTATATATGCTTTAATCATACGGTTTCGTATGACAAACCACAACCTGGACTGTTACAGTGTCAACAAAGACTCCGTTCAGTGTATACTATAATTATACAAATGTTAAGGTGAACGAACTTTGTAACTAAGTGACTGTTAATGTCATATGTCGATAACTGAACATTAGTAATCATTGTTGTATCGGGAAAGGTTAATGCTTCATATTGTGTTGTAGGGGAGACCGGGCAAGTTGCAACTGTTGGTCTTGTGCAACGACCAGTCTAATTAAGCTAAACCAATACTGCAATTGTCATTGCAATTGTGTTTTTATTATTGTTATTATTGTTGTTATTGTTATAATTGTTGTAATTGTTATTACTGTTATTATTATTATTATTATTGTTGTTATTGTTGTTAGTGTTATAATTGTTGTAATTGTTATTATTGTTATTATTGTTGTTATTGTTATAATTGTTACAATTGTTGTAATTGTGGTAATTTTTATTATGGTTGTTATTGTTATTGTTATTATTGTTATTATGGTTGTTATTATTGTTATTATTGTTGGTTTTATTATTGTTGTTATTATTGTTGATATTATTGTTGTTATTGTTATTATTGTTGTTATATTTTTGCTATTTTGCTGTTGTTGTTGTTTTAGACATCGTACACTAGTTCTTTTCTACCTGAACCTTGAGGGCGGGGGGTTTCTACCTGAACCTTGAGGGCGGGAGGGTTTCTACCTGAACCTTGAGGGCGGGAGGGTTTCTACCTGAACTTTGAGGGCGGGAGGGTTTCTACCTGAACTTTGAGGGCGGGAGGGTTTCTACCTGAACATTGAGGGCGTTTTTTTTTACCTGAACCTTGGAGGCGGGGGAGCTCTCTCACTTAAGATGTTCTGTTGTCTTGATGCCTTAGAGTAGATAATCATTGCAAATTACATGCTACAATCTACATGGTCTACACATGCTACAACTGCCCCGCTCACCCCTACAGGCACAGAACGTTAGGCCATATCCGCGGACACTTTAATCTGGCACCATCGACCACTAATGGCGGTCATCAACAAAGGTCATAAAATACAGTCTAGCAAAATGCGGATTGTGTGTCAAATTCGATTCTCTGGAAAGCACTTTCTTCGTCGATAAAGTGGCCATTGTATCAGGTTACAGACGCCAGACAGCAACTAAAGAGATGCCTACGAAGAAACCTATGCATCGCCAGCATTTGCAATCAAAGAGTTGGCCTACAAAAGCTTAGTCAAACCTCTTGTTGCATTTGCACAGGCAATATGGGAACCTACCGTCAAACATTTGAACCTTCAACTAGAGACTTTCCAGAGAAGGGCTGCCAGACATGTAACAAATTGCTACATCTGAAAAAAATTACTGAAATTCTTCAATGGCCATCACTCCAACACAGACAGAAACAAGCCCGACTCCAACTTCTAGCCAGCGGAATCAATGGGAAAACTGAGTTTAGCATCGACATCAACCTACCGACAAAGCAGCACTCACGCAGCACCAGAGGAAACAAACACAAATTCACGCAGCCATTCTCCAGAACAGTCTCTTTTGGCCCACACTTGCAGGCAGTAGAACGAAAGTCCCTGACCGTAATGAAATTATATTTTTGACCAAAACCATGAAAGGGACATGCCCAAAGCAAGACAACCGATGCCATCCTTTAGGATGTTGTGACAGAAACAGAAGCAAAAGAGGTCCGCGTAAACAATACTTGAGCTACTTTGCGAGAAGCCTTTGCATTTCAAATCCGGTCACACTAAACGTTCGTTAGCGTGAGATCTTTGTACACAATAAATAGGTCCCGTCGTAAAATCATGGTGTATACCTGTAATACAGCGTCAAAAGTCAAAGCCATGTTACGATAGTTGTCAATAGGAACGCAATTAACCATCAGTGCCGTGTAGTGGGTGTTGGCCTACTCTCTGCACGGATGAGCACTAGGAGACTTGTTCGATTACGATGTATGGACTAAACAACGCAGCAATGCATGGCGTAAACCACACATCCACGTGAGTCGTCTCTTTAATAATAAAGATTCCCAGCAACATGCGCGTCGTTGCGCAACATCTAGCAACAGGAAAACACGCGTCGGGTCAGGTCACTGTTTTCAATCCGGGTTCGTTGCGTGAGAATTAAATGGCGATGATTTCCATGTGGTAGCTGTTGTTGGCGATTTATGCGCTCTCTAAAAATATTGTTTTTGAACATTTCACAATATTGGAAGGTTATGATGCAGTTCGTGATGCTCTACGTCCTGTCTGGCTACATTTTTACGAGTCTGTGGTGGTAGGACCCACTCCCGACAAGATGCAGTTTGTTTGGACGCCATCACCGATATTTGACGGATTTAAAATGCATGTTTGCATACAACATTGAGAGATGTTGCCATTATCACCAATAAATAGTGACCCCTATTGCCATATGGAATATGTGTGACATGTCCTAACGATGTGTTTTATGTTCCAAGACGCGGGGAATGAGAACCTAGATAAAGATAGAAAGCCTAATCGTGTTTTATGATAAAATCATTTATAAATTATGAACCATATCAATACGTTCTTGCATGTTCACCGCGGGTAAATATATTGCAACGAACCACAATATGTTAATGTAATTTGACAAGACAATGTTAACTTCTGCCTCGAATATCATGTTTACACTTCACGCTGAAGTGGCAATGTGCAACGTGCCCGGTATACCTAAGCAAATCACATGGGAGTTTTAACAAAAACCTAGACCAACTACGATAAGGCTAGCTCGTGCCTTTGGCAACACTCACTTATGTAATCCAGTTGCCGAGGTATTGTCATAAAGGCTGCCAATATCCTTCGGTCCTGTTCTAATCATTACATTTACACCCTCGATTTGACACATGAAGGACGACGCTATTAGGCATGCAAAGCGACAACAAACATTGCAATGAAGTTGAGTTGTGCTTTGCAAGTGCAATGACTGTCCTAAAAAATCCGATACATCTTGAAAAGGTTTCGCTTAATGGTACAATCAGCCGGTGCGCCTATCGTCGTGGGACTGCGCAAAACGTGTGAGCGGTTAGCCTCTGAAGCTCGCTACAATGTACGCATGCTAATTCGATGTCGTTTCGCATATTGCTTCACACCAAAGGATCTTGCTTGTTTCCGGGAGTCCTGTGAGAAGGAGTATTTTTGGCCTATCTTTCAATAGCACCTTCGGCCCACGGTTGCGCCAAGACAGAAGGAACAGTGCGTGCCCTAAGTGCCTACTTACAACAGAAGTAACAGTGCAGCGGGGAAGCAGACGGAACAATGCAACAACCACCAACCTCAGATGATCAGTGTAGGCGTCCTCGCGTTTACTATTCATTGTATTCTCAGACTTAGTAGAAAGTTGTGTTTTCGCAGCCGCTTAATGGCACACGCTTTGAGCATTGATCTCGTCTTTTGCAGATCGGCCGGTCAGCGTGCTTCGCATTGCACTCTGGGTGATTGGGCGTTCTGTAGGAAGAATGTTTGCCTTTTAGTACCTCCGATTAATATTAGAATACACATATCAAGCAATGATCACATTAAAACACACTATGCTGCAAAATTGGTATAGGTCATGCAATACGTTAAGAGGAAGATATGTTCTTCTATCTGGAGCGATGTAAAAGTAAAAGAAGACATTATTAGTATCAGCACACAGCTAGCTACTCATGGAGCAACAAATCACAGGCACCACTAATATCACAATTACAATGTTCGCTTACAATGACGCCATCTGGAGAGTTTATCACCCCTCGATTCTCTCAAGTGTGAGAAACGCCCTCCAGTAAAGGTACTTTAAAGCAAACACGTAAGTAAATATGCTTTAAAATATTTACACAAAAACAATGTGTCGATCAGAGGCCAATGGTTCAAGGAAGCTTTTGAATATAGAACAATGCGAGTGGTCCTATTGTGGAAGAGGAGAACGTCAACTCCAAACTCTTTCCGTTCAATAATCGTTCTGGAATTAAAGCACTTCATGGTATGCAAATTATATAACATATAATCCTCGTTTACATGGCCGCTTTTTGGGTACAAGCAATTGTGCACGAGAGAAAACATCTATTGATTCGTCCACTTAAAACGAGAAGCATGGGACGTGCTTTCGCTACTGCAACAAAAATGGGCTGAGCGAAAAATGACCTCTCTCATCTAAGAGATTTGGCGTTTATACGGTGGTGTCCTAATGCAATATTTGGCTCTCCTGTTTCCTATGATGCTTCAGCCAGAGAGGGCTTGATGGGATCCTCTCTAATTGCACGGGACATCTGACATTCAATATAAGGTGTGCTCAACTTCCGGTGCGTCAATGCATGACATATCGTCAATTTGGCGTGCTATAAAGCATGCTCGTAATGACTGAATTACTGAAATATGCACACGTTATAAAGCTCGTCTTACCCCCCCAAAAAAATTCGTAACCTTTCGAGAAAAAGCGGCTGATTACTCCAGGTTATATATGTGTGTGTGTGTGTGTGTGTGTGTGTGTGTGCGTGTGTGTGCGTGTGTGTGTGCGTGTGTGTGTGCGTGTGTGTGTATAGACAATCTACTCTTCAGCTCCACCAGAAAAAGAATTCGGACATCATATCTCATCCGAGCAATACGCAGATCCAACATATTTTGAGACTGCGTGCGTGTGTGCGCGCCTGTGTTTATGGTGGCATGCGAGACCAGGGGTGTACCCAGGATTGACATGTTGGGGGTTTCCAAACGGGTATTACCAGTGGCGCAGGAACGAAATTCATATTGGGGGGGTACCGGAGCTTCAGCACCACCGCCGCCGCGCCGCTCCATATCTTCACATCTTCCTTTACCTTGTGGCTGTCTCGGTTGACTCGACTGTGACATCGGACGGAACGGAAGACGGGGGGGGGGGGGGGGGGGGGGGGGGGAAGTACACCACCGGCGAGCCGTGGCACGTAGGTACTAGTCTTCCCCGGTGCACCGGTTCATTAAACCGACTGCGCATGATAACTATTTACTCGCTGATTATTTGAACACCCACGAACTTAACTCGCGCTGAACTAAAACATTTGAGGAGGAGGATTTTTCTTAAAGAATAGTAATTAAAAGGGAATGATGATACTACACAAATCAAAGCCGCATAGCGCGTAATCTAGCATTGGTCGTGCTGAGATCACATTAGCGGTGGCTAGCGGCGAAATGTGCGAACGAAGGCGAAGGCTGATTTGAACAGTCAACTTTCCCCAAGTTGTATGCAGACATATGGCTGTATTGGGAGAAATTGGGTCGGGGTGTAAAGAGGAGTAACGGGAAAAGAACTGAAACAAAATAAAAAACCAAACAACAGCATCGAGGCCAGCCTCGCCCCGGGCAGAAAGAACCACAACAGAAGAAACAACAGACTCAGTCTGGTTGCACGATTATAAGTTCGAGTCTTCTAGACGAGTTAACGAGACGAGGCCATCGAATGCACGGAATTAAGCTTTGCTAAGACTCGGCAAGTGAATACAGTGCAGACGCATTGTGCATAGAAAGGTTACGACACAAACGAGTCCCAGTCGGCTGTAACAGCAGCTTTACAGATGGAACGCGGCACAAAAACGAGCTTAGCAAGACAGACGTCTATTTACGTACAGGGAAACGACAACAAATGATCCGGCAGAAACGAGACCGAAACCTAAATTTAGACGACGCAAAAAAAGGTTAAGATCACAGCTGCGGTAACAGACGGTGTACGTTGCACCGGCATCGTTGGGTAGGACGGGGTAAGGACTCCCGAATAATAAAACGCCTTTTTCGTATTTCCACCACAGTTCACGTTTCATGCCCGTCCCTGATGGGCGAATGCGGTGCTGCCACCTACCGACTACCCTGCCAAAAATCAGAAGCAGATAAAATAAGTGTTATCAGCACGAAGCCTGCCTGCAATCGTAAGGCAAATCGGTGGGTTTAATTATTCATCTTAAGACATTCTGAATAATAGTTGTGTTCCGGGCAATATCCTCTCAAATGTTAAGGTAGACTGGACATAGTTCTTTCTTTTATTATTTTCATGGGAGGCGTAGTGTTAGGATAGGTATGCATTTGAGTAGTTCATTGGTCACGTATCGTTGTTGCAGAGATGTAACCCACAATGTCATCAGACCAACTGTAGAGAATCATACGTCCAATATTTTGACAGCTACATACTGAGCCACGCGACAACGATTCTTGTTTTTGTTGTGCTTGGATTTATTCATGGTCATAAATAAACAATTGATTTTACTTGTAACAGGTAACCAGAAGCGTAAGTATTATTCTGAAAGGCCTCACGCAGATGGCACTGTACACGCTTGGTGGCGAGATGGCGCCCAACGCTTTGACCTTTCGCACTAATTGTGCATTAAGGCCTGACCTTTCCAAGGTAGGATTACTTTACGCAGACCCATAATCCCCCACATCGCAGAATAACTTCAGTTTTTAAATACAAATATTCATCTTTATATAACTAGGAAGTATTCAGCCAGTAGACTTGTTCGGCGAACAATGTGAGCTATGTCTTCTATTGTAGGGTAACCTATTGTATGATAGCCTATTGTACGGTAACCTATTATAGGGTAACTTATTGCTATTGGAGTGCGGTGGCGCAGTGAACAGAGCATCTGACTCTCAGTCAGGAGAACCCGGGTTCGAATCCTGTGCTTCTGTTTCGAGCCTTCGAACCCGGCGCCCTGCCATGTAAGCAAACGGTTTCCTTCACAGACACTTCAATTTAAACAACAACAATGGTTCATTAAACACATTTGGTTATCTTCAAAGAGCAATTCCAGGAACTTGCAGTTGCCCCCCCCCCCCCCCCCGGCTCAACAAGTCTAGGAACTTGCTATTAGCCCCTCCTGCCTCATAAAGTCTAGGAACTTGCAATTAGCCCCTCCTGCCTCATCAAGTCCAGGAACTTACAGTTAGCCCCCCCGGCTCAACAAGTCCAGGAACTTGCAATTAGCCCCTCTTGTCTCAACAAGTCCGGGAACTTGCAGTTAGCCCCTCCTGCCTCAACAAATCCAGGAACTTGCAGTTAGCCCCTCCTGCCTCAACAACCCAGGAACTTGCAGTTAGCCCCTCTTGCCTCAACAATCCAGGAACTTTCAATTAGCCCCTCCTGCCTCAACAATCCAGGAATTTGCAATTAGCCCCTCCTGCCTCAACAACCCAGGAACTTGCAGTTAGCCCCTCTTGCCTCAACAATCCAGGAACTTGCAATTAGCCCCTCCTGCCTCAACAATCCAGGAACTTGCAGTTAGCCTCCTGCCTCAATTTCACAGCTGTGATTATTATTAGAATGTTTTATGTATAATTTGACGGTTTCGTGAAGAAAATGTCAAAAATTACGAACACAGTTTCTTGCCGATGAAACACAACGGGAAGCACAGATTCAACATATGTTTAGACATATTTACCTGTCAAGAAACTTGGTTTTCCATATGATATTTCAACCTCCTTCCGCGGTCCCCATCAGCAGACTAAACCAACTTTCTTGAGAGGTAGATATGTATAATTATTAATAACCAAGAACCCGGATCATCAATCAATTTAAGGATTCAACCTATTGATTGTAGTATTAAGAACATTATATTAATAAATAAGTATTCTTGATTATAGGCGTAGACGGAGATTTTGTGAAATTAGAGTTCGACTATTCAATTACAACCAATATTAGGTTCGGATGAGATTGCGCGTACGTTAATACGTCACATGTAATCCAGTGAAACACAAACGAGATGCCAAATGAAACGAACTGAAATCTTCCTTACATCTCAGGTGTACAGTATGTTCCAATAGACGGCGTCAGGTGTGTCGTGTGATTGGATTCGTAATTCTAACTAAGCTCGCGATTACGGGAAGATGCGAGAGCTTTGGTTGCTTCTCAAGACTGACATAGTGGCGGGCGAGAAAGAATCTAGATTGATCAGGTTGCATTAAAAAAGATCCGATGGTTGATTGAGTAACAGATATTCCACAATAAAATTCAGATTTCGTAGTTTTTTTTTTCTCAAACGAAACACCAACTGTATGCTGTCATAAGAATCTTGCTGCCTTCAATCCCCGGATACTTTGCATTGAAACGTATTCGGCATTCAGCGATTACAAATAACAGACGACACAGTCACCTCAAAGTTGCATTCTAAGATCGTCCACCTATTAAATAAAATTCTCCAACAAACCAACATGCTCATTATAATTTTTTTCGCATAATATGCAATTTTAAGATAAAAATGCGCAAAAGACAAAACTTCATATGCCGTACGGTTAGTATTCCGCTGGCAGAAACTGGCGACCGGTAGTTTTGCAAAACTATAATTTATCGAATAGCATATCAATTGCCAAAGTGGCAGTGCCTTTATTTGATCACACTTGATCAAATAAAGACATTGTGTTTATGTTACTCATACATTTTCTAACAAATAGTTAAAATGGTAGTTCAACTCAGAACGCAACTTTAATAGATACATTAAAGGTAAGTGTACGCTCATATAGCGCGGTATCTACAGTCAGTATGACTATTCAAAGCGTTTTACCTTTCACCCCGTGGCAGACCTCTCTGGGAAACATTCAGCCATCCTCCAATTACTGCGCGAAGACTATTCGTTCACGTATGTCCACCACTGTCTATACTCATTTATACAGCTGAGTGAACTGAGGCATCGCGGATAGGGTCGTTTCACACTCCGGTTTAACGCCGAGACGTTCACCAGTGGGGATTGAGGATATCATTAAAAGAGCGTAAGTTTGATTGATTTTATAGTGACATCATGTTATCTTGACCAATAGGTTTTTAACGAACCACGGTAGTTAAATGATTTGACCGCTGTATATTTTGGAATTAATGTCAACTTTGCCGTTCAAAACATTCGCGAAGAACTGTCGAGAATTTCTAGTACCTGTACGGACACCGCTTATTGGGGTCAGGTGTTTACGGAATTACGTAGGTTTTGGGTCACGTAGTAGACATATCATTAACACCTGTAAAATTACGGTTGAGGTTGTAATCGAATAGCATCAATTATAACGTTACAACAATAAATATTGGAACTTGTGAACGCTTGAGTAACCCCATACTATGGTACGATAGACCCGGTGTTCGATTATTGTTACCAAAGTTAAATATATAATCTTCAAACGAGCAGACTTACCGTGGCAGACACTATATAGACACGTTCGCCGTTTCGTGAAATTATTTTAAAACGAGAACAAATTCGAATTGGGGAAGACTTTTCAAGATATTCTGCGAAAGAGTTCTGCACCTGTGTGGTGATACCGATGTATCTTTGCAGCCGAGTAATCAACTGAGGTATTAACGACACATTAGTTTCCCAATTAGCACTAATGCCATAAGCGAACACTGGTCGTTGTACAAGGTATCAGATGGCACTTCGTTGCCGTCCATGCTCTGCTCCCGGAGACTCGGCGAGGTATTGAGGTCACAGCAGGTCCGACGTACCGCGACTGTATATGTAACCCTCCCGCGAAGTACACATGGCCTACGCATGATTAAGCATATTGCTCTAAGCGCAAACGTAATTAACTGAGAGAAGATCAAACGATCGAGCACATGTTTGCGCGCAGGACTACAACAGCGCTACAACAATATAACCAAAGTCATTTACTAAACACGACTATCTAGGTTCCGCAGGAGACAAACATGTTAGTAGTTCTCAAAACTAGGCCCGTAGCTGATAACACAATTTATCGGGGTTATGTAATTCACATAGCCACGTGACGGGTTTTTTACCCGTAAAATCACGTTCTCCGCGTGTAGTATTTGTAAACAACGACGTTATCCACTCGACGTTGACGTGAGAGGCTGTTCAATGGCCTGGGATGATAGTGCATATTTAAATGCACAATTTATGGCGTAGGTGGCGGCGGGTAACGTATGCATGATACGAAAGATCCGTAAAACTAAGTTACGAATTTTGCCAGTTATGTAAACCGTCGCCAGCTGATTATTTAACGTGGAACAATCGGAGAGAGAACGCATAACGTTGTGGACAACCGTTCAAAGCTACGTAATCTTCGTCAAACGTACGCGCGCATCCCCTGAGAGTTACGGAGAACTGCGAACTTGTTGTCGTGGTATACAAGAACCACGTGCTTACGAAGAGAAGAAGACTGTAAATATACACTCAAAATGAAAACAATCAATTTGTCGTTATATAACGGGAATAACACAAGAAGTGTTCACGTTACTTGAACGTTAGCGCCGGGTAACGGTCATTCGTTACCTGCGACAACTCGTTGCTGATTTCACTCCTAACGCAGTCGCAAAGTAAACACACCGTGCATGATTCCCTTAATAAATGCCCCGAAACATTCCCATGAAAAATATCATGATCAGGTCAATTTTGCTTAAACAATTGTGGGTTAATAAAACACATTTGTGTGGCCAAAATGCAAGTTCAGACTTTGTACTTCGATGATTCAAGTATAAAACATCTCCGGAAACAATCAAGACGAAACCGAGAAGCCATTAGAAGACACACGCCACAGACTCCTGCAGTGGGACCGTTACAGCTTGTTACAGAACACGTACGCTTAGGCTAGGTCGTACAGACACAAGTTCTTCTTTGTGTAAACTGTATCAACCTAGATACATCCTTAGACATTCTAGAGTGCTATGAGAGAAATGTAGGCGGCCGGCGTCATGCGATGTGTATGTCTCTCTTGCAAGCGGCGGCTGTTACTATTGCCTCACCGTGGTACTCCGTTGACTTTTAACAAGATTTAACCAGATTGTTACTCAGAGAATTAACTCTAGGTGGCAGGTGGACAATGAAGCCCTTTGGCTTATCGAGAGTCCAACCTTTTTATCGCTACTAGCACCCACACAATCAGCAGATAATATGTTCCATTCAATTACATCCTTTGTGAAAATGAGAACTTTCTTATATCTAATCTACACTGCTCCTTTGCTAATGTAACTTCATGTCCTCTAGTCTTTCTATCTTTCTTAACTGAGAACAAAATATTTCTATCAATATTTTCAAAACCATTCAGTATTTTAAACACTTCTATCTGATCTCCTCTCAATCTCCTGGTCTCTAGTGTTGTTAAACCACTTTCTTTTCGGCGAATTTCATAACTAAGATCCCTCAGTTTTGGTATCATTTTAGTAGCTCTCCTCTGTACTCTTTCTAGCATATCTATGTCCTTCTTCCGATATGGCCTCCACGCTTGTATACAATATTCTAAACGAGGCCTCACTATTGTTTTGCACAGCGGTATTATTAGTTCTTTTTCCTTATACGCTATATTTCGCCTAATTAATCGAAGGATTTCATTTCCCTTTGAAGCTGCAATTCCGCACTGCTCTGAAACCTTCACATCAGCACTATTGGTTAACCCTAAGTCCTTTTCTTTTACAGTAGTACTTAGTACAGTACCCCCATTGTATATTCTATATCTTCGTTCCCATGTCCTGTGTGGAGGCATTTACATTTCCCAAAATTTAACAGCATTTGCCACTTTTCAGACCATTTGATCAACCTGTCAAGATAATCTTGTAAATGCTGTAGACATCCATCAGTTTTTAATCCTTCTAAACACTTTTGTATCATCCGCAAATTTCAACACCTTGCTTATTATATCATCATCCAAATCGTTGATATATATTAAGAATACTATATGTCCTAGTAGTGATCCCGGTAGTACCCCACTCAATACCGATTTCCGATTTCCACTTGTCGTAGTCCGGGGCGCGGTCGCCTCTCACCGCGCCCAGGAAAGCTGCTCTGAGCTGCCGAGTAATGTTCCTTACAAAAGGGACAAAGGGACTTGAAATAAAAGAATTCAAGTAATATTGAACAACATCGCAGTGTGAAGCGACATATTTGCTTCTCGTAACATGCGGCGAGGACATTTCAAGATTACGAAGTGTCGACAGACACACAAACACACATACATGCGTGCGATGGCTCTCATGCACGCACGTACGCGTGCACGCATGCACGCACGAACACACACACACACACACACACACACACACACACACACACACACACACACACACACACACACACACACACACATATACACATCAATTGGATCTAAGCTAAAACCCAGGATCTACATGATCTTCAAAGTCTAACTCATAACTTAATTTCCAGAACAATACGGAATCATTCACAAGATGACGTCAAACAGAGCTTAATCGTGATACTAATAACAACGCCGTATGATAAATATCGTAACAAATCCTATAGTACAAAGACCCCAAGGCCGACCGTCGAACTACAACGTGATCAGTGCGAGGTGTGCGGCAACCACGGCGCACAGATTAGTACGACAACCTACGAATAGGACGCACAGTTCTCAAAAGAGACCCAACTAATGAATGGGACATTCTTTATACAGCTGTACGATATAACATATATAGTTTACATGTTGATGGATGTGCAAAGACGAGACATTAGAATAGTGTCACTTGTGGAGAATCGCAACAAGCGAGGTATGTTTAGCTGACACTTAGCTCTTCATAAAACTATGACTCACTCACGGCGTGTACCGGCGGAGTATAAGAAGGCACAACACACGGCTGGATATAGAGCGAGGGTCTATGTATAGCACCACAGCGCAGCATAGCCAACGGGTGCGGGAGGAGGTTCCGTGGCGCCGAGGTAAAGGGTTCTCTGTGTTTACAAGTTCAATTAGGGAGCCCATTAGCGGAACTATGGCGGGGGAGTGCAGCCCCGCATCAGGTAGCCAGTAGGTAGCCAGCGGTCAGTGAGATTGGTATGGCCGTGGATGGTGATGGATCTACGCAGTATCCGTGCGAACGGGAGAAACACGGGCCCAGATATAGGACGGATCAACGACGGACACTGCTGTATCTGTGTCAACGATTGTTGATATATAATATGGGAGTAATCGGTGCATATGGGGTATTTATGAACAATAAAGGTGTTACGTTAAACTCGCGGGGTTCTACGTTAATCCCTGAAAGTTTGGCGCTAACGATCCAAGCCGTTTAGGAGGAAATGGTTAACATATATACACACATACGCAAGCTCGATTATATATAATTGTTTTATATATTATATATATATATATATATTACATATATACACTGTATATATATATATATATATATATATATATAATACCATTCGTAATCGTTCATTGTCAACAAAGCAAGATTTGGATATGGACCTCACTTTGGTCTCCGCGTCCCTGTTCTTTGGTCTCCCCGCCCCTGTCCTTTGGTCTCCGCGTCCCTGTCCTTTGGTCTCCGCGTCCCTGTCCTTTGGTCTCCGCGTTCCTGTCATTTGGTCTCCGCGTCCCTGTCCTTTGGTCTCCGCGTCCCTGTCCTTTCTTACACTGTCCTGTTACTTTACGTTGCCTCGTTGCTCGTCTCTATCCGTACATTCCTCGTCTGTCGCTGCCGTCCCTTCCTTTCTCTATAATTTAGGTGTTTAACCACACCATCGACTGCGAGTGAATCCACAAATCTGCTACTGCACCCGTCGCAATGATGATTGATCGTTGTTAAATCCACCCATCGGTTATTAATGAATATTTTATTAGTATATAATAACGCCAAATGCAATCATTATCAAAATGTCACAAGATAACGAATTCCGACGTGAACACAATCCACAGACGCGTGCATGTGACACACTCCCGTGCACGTCCGCACGTACGTCGTATACACATGTGTAGGCGTGAATGCGTGCATGCGTGCGAGGGTGCTTAATTCTGCATTCACACAGTCATAAATGCTCGCTCGCTCGTACGTGTGCACGCATGCACACACGCACACGCACGCACGAACGCACACGCACAAACACACACAAACACACACACACGCACACACACACACACACACACACACACATACACACACACACACACACACACACACACACACACACACACACACACACACACACACACACACACTACACTGCACTTGGTTCGTCTGCACGAGCGAGCACATGTGCATGCATGTATTCGGTGTTCCAGGGTTCACAAGTACGTTGACATGTTTGTGTGCGCGCGCGCTATGACAGCATGCATTCTGCGCGCAATCCACGCCGAGCGATACAACCAGCCGCCCTGCATCTAACGCCCATCTGCGTGACTCCTTCCTCCCCCTGTCCCTCCCTCCTCACTCCCTCCCGCCGACCGGCTGACGGCCTTCGCCCCGGGCTCCTTGCCGCCGTACCGTTACCGAGCCGCCGTGGCTGCACCTCCGGGCGTGTGGGTGCCCACTGTCGGCGCTCTCATCTACAGAGCGTATAACACAGGAAGGGACGGACCGACCGGCCGTCGTGGGCTTGTCAAGCCAGCCTCGACCAGGTGGACGTGGGAGGGAACGCTTTCGGGCACACATCTCGCACAAGGCCACCCAGAGAACCCGATTATTCACACATCAGAATTAGAGCTACAATGGTACGCTGCGTGGTTTTGTCCGTGGAATTGTTTAATGAAGTGTCACGGTGTGTAAACTTATATATTGGCTGGACGATGTGACACGTTATTGTTATTGATGCATTGTCTTTCATTTCACCGAAATGTGCCAATGCAGAATTACATGGTATTAATCTAGTGGTGCATTTCATGATATTGCCGTATGAACGAGTTGCTTGGTATAATTGTTCCAATATTGTCACACGTTGTCCTAGTGGTTCGACGGGTTGTTGTTTCAGTAGCATGTCGTACGGTGTAGCATGTTGCCCTTATGACGCCGTACGATGCAGCCATGTCATGCAGTAACCAGGGGCGGGTCTACGATTTGACCAACGCAACCATTTAAAGAACCAACTGCCCGCCGCTTGGGCTTCGCTTTACATTTTATACTGCTTAGAGACCGCTGTAAAGTGTCAAAGAGCAATGTGTGGTGATGTCGCTATAGAAATGTCATAGTTAATTATGTTTTATTATTTATAACAACGACGCCGAGAAACTGTATTAATCGTATAACATGCAGAATATCTCCTATCCTTCTGCCTTCCATATAAGCGTGGGATGGATGTTTAGATGTTCATGAAGCTGACTTATAGTGTTCCCCAGCGATGTCAATCACTCACGAGACCCGATGTCCTCCATCAAGTCACTCCGCGGGGGTCATTGCGAGAAAGCCTGGGGCTCAAATCACCTACTGCACATATTGATATTGATTGTTCGATTGACTGCAAAGCTAAGCACGAGTTAGGAAATTCCACGCAGTGTCCAAACTGCGATTCGGTTGTAATAGAAAAACTGGCATATTTAAATGTATGTTTTGTCACCGACTTCAATAGCGTTTTCTTCAATTCGTACATTTTACAATTTAAGAAAATCTATATTGAAAAAGCATCTATAAATAAATGTATGCGTGATTATAAGGCAAAGGTACATAACTTACGCGCAATATCATGTCAAAGACCGTTCAGAGTGTTTTATTCTACACTCCAACACCTGTTCTTTCCAACATCAACTCGACTTCAGCCACGCAGCAAGTGCACGTCATCTATGCACAACCATTGTTTCATACGCATCTAACACTGTCTGTATACACACACACACACACACACACACACACACACACACACACACACGCACGCACGCACGCACGCACGCGCGTAAGTTATGTACCTTTGCCTTATAATCACGCATATGTGTGTGTGTGTGTGTGTGTGTGTGTGTGTGTGTGTGTGTGTGTGTGTGTGTGTGTGTGTGTGTGTGTGTGTGTGTGTGTGTGTGTGTGTGTGTGTGTGTGTGTGTGTGTGTGTGTGTGTGTGTGTGTGTGTGTGTGTGTGTGTGTGTGTGTGTGTGTGTGTGTATATATTATAATTATCCAGTATGGGTCCACCTCTCATTGAATTGGAGCAACGCGGTGTGAAAGAAATCGCGCGACCAGCGTTGTGGCACTTACAGAAGAACTAGACAGTACGAATGTGTTTTATAAAAGCAACGTTTAACTCTATAAATACGTTTTCGTTAATACAATTGACGACTTTGCTCACTCGGCCGATGTATTTGTTACTAAATGTGATAGATAGTTTGCAGCGATCTTGCAGGTACTTATTTCTATCCCGTCGCGCCATATTGTGACGTCAACGGGGGCAGATATCCCACGATACGCCGTTTCACGTACGTTTGACGTCGATTAGGCCTATGTTACTTTGAACAATAGTAGAAACGTATATGACGTTGCGAATGATTGAACATAATGACGTATACTGTCGATCGTTGGCGTAATTTCATGCAACAAGAAATCTCCAGGGGCCGGTTTCATGTGGCGTACTTAAAGTTACGCAATTACTTAGCGTCACGTGTTTGCGTTAACTCCTATGTTCGCTTATATCTAAAAAAATCACGTAATTTACTAAGACAATCATCTTAGCGTTAAGAACGTTCTTAGGCGTTTCATGAAATGGGCCCCTGCGACTATAGCTAATTTGTCTGAACTATGACTAGTGACATAATTACGTTGTTGAAATGTGAGCATACTTGCAAATACCGAGCCATATACAACTATTACAATATGTGGCCATCGAGGCTGTACTAGAGAATGGGCACCGATAAACGCCGGTCACGTGGAATAGCCCCGGAAACAATGTTCAGCATAGATGCACAGATCGGCTTCGAACGAAGGAACAGTTTAAATATATAGTCACGATAGACGGATATGCGTGATTTGTAACATGCAAATATAAAGTACAATGTAGATATAACTTAGTTTGTCACAATTAATGACACACAATGAGCACGGAACCTCATTACGTTCCACGTGTACTCTTGCGTGGGAGCGTCCCTGCTATGTGAAAACATGTTTACATTGTTGTGATAATGTACAGCAGAGCAGGTGCGCCTGTGTCAAGGTGCTCGCGGGCATCTACGAACGGACGCGTCTCAGGAAGCATTCATATCAGCCGTCCAAACATGTGTGCACATGTACGTATAGAAACACGCACGCGCTAAAAACGCGTGAGGAAAAACTGGTATAAATCCGTTGCTCACGTGTCCATGATCAAAGAGATGCGCACAAACACATACACTGACGCGCATAAGTGTAAGCATGCAAATGCACACAGATAAACACACAAACACACAAACACACACACACACACACACACACACACACACACACACACACACACACACACGCACGCACGCACGCACGTACGCGTGCACACTGACACACACTGTTATTATTACAATGGAATGTGTAACTTATCGTGGTTTATACACACGCACAAACGCACGCACCCACGCATCCACGCATCCACGCATCCACGCATCCACGCATCCACGCACCCACGCACCCACGCACCCACGCATCCACACACACACACACACACACACACACACACACACACACACACACACACACACACACACACACACACACACACACACACACACACACACACACACACACACACACACACACACACACACACACACACACACACGCACACATGCCGACGCATCCATACACGTACACATACGCGCATGCACACGTGCCATTATTCCCGTGTGTTTACACACGCGCACGACGTAGTGTCGATAGCATGCACTGTAACTTACTTGCTCGGCGTACGTTGGCAGTCAGCCCGCTGGAGTTGCCTCGTTGCGCCGCCGTGCGACAAACTCCGGTTATATCAACTGCGAACACATCGCATCCCGCCTGGCGCCGACCAATGGATCGCGTCGACCAACGGCCGAGCGATGGCGGTGGCGTCAAGAGCGGCGGCGCTCTGGGCTCGCGCGTCTAAGGCCAGTCGGCTCAGACCCGCCGCTGTGTGTCCTCGTCGAGCCATTGTCGGCCACGACGTTCGTCAGTCCTTCTCTTCTGCACGTTGTGCGCCAGTGTCCGACTTCTTCTTGTTCTAAGCTGCTTATTGTGGCCAGGCAATCCAGATCACGATGGTTTACCGTTTTTATACCGTTTCAGTCGGTTCCATGCGTCTACGTTTTAAAATTTTGCTCTTATTCAATGCAATCGCTATATAATGTCTATGTTCTTGTTCAATGCAATCGCCTTATGATGGTTCAGCTCTTGTTCAATGCAATCGCCCTATGATGGCTCTGCTCTTATTCAATGCAATTGCTCTATTATGGCTCTGCTCCTGTTCAATGCAATCGCTCTATGATTGCTCTGCTCTTATTCAATGCAATCGCTCTATTATGGCTCTGCTCTTGTTCAATGCAATCGCTCTATGATTGCTCTGTTCTTATTAAATGCAATCGCTCTATTATGGCTCTGCTCTTGTTCAATGCAATCGCTCTATGATGGCTCTGCTCCTGTTCCAAGCAATCGCTCTATGATGGCTCTGCTCTTGTTCAATGTAATCGCTCTATGATGGCTCTGCTCTTATTCAATGCAATCGCTCTATGATGGCTCTGCTCTTATTCAATGTAATCGCTCTATGATGGTTCTGCTCTTGTTCAATGCAATTGCTCTATGATGGCTCTGCTCTTATTCAATGTAATCGCTCTATGATGGCTCTGCTCTTGTTCAATGCAATCGCTCTATGGTGGCTCTGCTCTTATTCAATGTAATCGCTCTATGATGGCTCTGTTCTTGTTCAATGCAATCGCTCTATGACGGCGTTGTTCTTATTCAATACAATCGCCCTATGATTGCTCTACTCTTGTTCAATGTAGTCGCTTTATGATGCATGGCGCTGCTATATGTCACCGCCTTGCTGCTATGTCGGCTCTTTCCTTCTTTGCTGCAACGGCAATACACCGCCTCTAAACTCACTGCAGTGTATCCATCTCTATCGTCTGACATACTATTATTTCTTTTTGTTTTCTTAGAACTCAAACGCGCCACGGTGGTATTTAAGAATGAAAGCATACACGGGTCACCTGCCGGTTTGTGCAATACACACAACTTGATTATTTGTTGCCGTCAATGTGCGAAAAAGTCACTTCTCATTTGTTGATCTGGTAATACACCCACATTGGTCGTGTTCTGTGGTCAATGTGCCCCGACTAACGGAAGGCTGTTTGTCTTCACTCGCACAGAGCTACTCAGCACCTCTATAGAAGCCTCTCAACCTGACACCCGCCGGCCAGACACCCTTTATCTGGCATTTAGAGGCTCGTCTTCGCGCGCACAGATGAAACGACGGCCGTAGAAGCCCGCAGGCGAACTAGCCAAATCACATCAAAAACAGCAGACGTAAAATCGACCTAACGAAGCGGAAGGCAGCCCGATATTAATCTGCGATGATCTCCACTGGTTCGCTACGCCCGCTACGCACAGTACGTCACTAATTGGCGTAGATACATTTGTCGCCGAATTACGATCTCCACCGCGCCGTTGTGGTAGCGGGAATACTACGGGCAGAGATCCAGTATTTTGTGGAGAACTGCGCGGGGCGTTACATTTTTATCCGGTTGACGTTTCTGCGCAACCGCGTATCTAGGGGAAAATATTTAGCACTGACGGCAACGTAAACGTACCCTATGACAGCTAATGTCAACAACTTACTCGCGCATGCGCAGAAACGTCAACCGGATAATATTAATGCCGGATAGATGTGAGCGCGACACCGTAGTGAAGTAAGAACACTGTAAACAGCACTATAACATAAGGCAACATAGGCCTACACGCATGCACATTTCGTTTCGTAACGAAGTCAGAATGAAATTCATTACGAGTAGACATTACTTTACATGAAATTGAGTTTCGATTCCGAATAGCTCGGTTTACTGCACTGATTTCATACAGCCTTCGTAAGAGGACTAGCTTGCTTCGTTCAGGTTGGAGAAGGTCTGAGGTATGGAAGGACATGGAGGGTAACTCACACGTACGTTTCCGGATACAAGGTACACGAATAAAGTGCCTGTGAATTTGAAACAGTATAGGCCAACTTAGGGGTTATGCTTTCTTTCTAGGACTGTTGTGTCCTGAACAAAATTGTTGTGAACATGGAAACGGACATATTTGATGACGACAGCAGCTATGCTGGTCAAAGCATAACTTTCTGATGGCTGCCAACAACAGACATAGGGTGTGTCACCGAGGGAAGGTTCCCCTGCTTGTGTAGACAAAGATCATGTTGTGTTGGTAACACTTGATGGGAAGCATCTACCTTGTTTCTCGAAAATAAAATGTTAGGATTTGACGAACAATTCAACAGCATGTCAGCGACATGACAAGCAACAACTTGTATGATCAATACACAGATCGTTATTTTGCGTAGGACAAGTCGCCTAATGAAAAACAAATAATGACTTGTTCCCGGCGCTCACGCCTCGGTTGACGGAAGCTGCGCGAACCAACCGAAACGTAAAATTCTTGTGACGTAATGTCCCCATATAGCAGAAGGTCGGGCAAGAGGAACCGTGAGGTAAAATGAACTGTCTTGAATAATTCGGACACAGGCCATTGAAAGCACAAGGTTTTGTTTCAGACCCGCATAATGTTAACGAAAGTATGTTTTTCACAAATTCCTTATGATTATGTTGATAACTTCAAATTATCACAACACGTTTGCGTTAGACACTAACGATTCATACTTCGTGCTATATAAAGAAATCTACAAATCTACAAAAAGCATGATATCTCCTACTGCTGGTAGAGTTTGATATCTCCTACTGATGGTAGAGTTTGATATCTCCTACTGATGGTAGAGTTTGCAGTCCTGCAAATTTCTAGATGAAGCGCCAACAAGTAAACGTCACCTGTTGACCGTGGCAACCATTTTTTTGTTCGGACATTATCGGAATGCAATATACATTCATCAATATCTTCACTACTAGACAAGTTAGCGTAAACCATATAATAGTTGCACAAAATTATGATGAATAATATTTGATGTTTTAGAGGTCAGTGATTTAAACGGCGACATTTTAATGTGATGATTCACAGCTGAATAACGTGTTCATTTGTATTCTGCGTTCAGGTGGTTCCTTTTGCCTGAAAGGATCGGGCAAAAAACCTTTCATGTACCTCTTTTGTGTCTAAAAACGCACCCCTATATAATTAAAAAAGAGATCTAGTAGGTTTTGTAATTGAATGGTTACCGTTTAAGGTATACCCGAAGTACACGTAGATCAATTAGATTGACATTATGGAAGCAGTATTACGTTCCAGATCCAAATAGCCGCTCGGCAACAGCCTGCAGAATGAAACGGCACATGAATTCTCGGGATGTTTCAGACCATAGAGCACACCAAAAATGCAATACAAATTCGGCGCACGCGGAAGGGGAAACCCCCCACCGAACTCTCCAAGGACGGTTTCGCTGTGGAATGCGGTGTTGTCGTAGTCTACAACTTTTTTTTATACATGTTAGCAGGTAAAAGCATATCCCGACTGAAAATAGTGTTAACAACCGTTTTACTGACAATCAAATTACGAAGAAAACCTGAAAATAGTGAACCAATCCATATAAACACAAACGTACAAGGTGATCTAGAAGACAATTCCTTATTAGGGATGTGTAAAATTCAAGTCGGCCGCCAGGAACTCGGCGTTGCCGGAACCCGGGATTGAACCGGGGACCTTTAGATCTTCAGTCTAACGCTCTCCCAACTGAGCTATTCCGGCCGACGTGAATATTTAACAATAACGACAGTGTAATCAATACCGGGTCACGTTATCTGATATGCTTAACCTGACATTCATTATTCTAAGCTGCGTGACACCAAACAACAACGATTACGTCGACAACGTACGTTTATTGCCCCACTAAGCTACCCGCTGTGTACTTTGTCTACCCATGGACAGTCCACTTATTATATTAGACTGATTAATCCGCTGCTAGGCTGCCAATAGGCCTAAACAAAGTGAAATGTATGTATCGCGTGTTTTGCTTCTTCTTTGCAGCGGAGAAATGAGTGAGGTTATTTTTTTCTGAACCGTTATATGGGTATATTAACTATGCATAGCAGTATAGATTATATTTCAACCGATGGCGATGAACAGTCGCTAACCATCGCGTGTATCAACACAGTCCGTGGCCGGCTAGTACTAGGTCAAACGCGCCAACATTTAAAATCAGTCACTGGGCTTTTTGGAGCCTTTTCGAAATACAGTGTATAGGGATATGCATATCACATTTTGGTGGTTTTTATGTCATTTTCAAGTTGGTTACACCGGATAGCAGTTAGTTAATGGTGCTTGTACCGGGAATGTGGTGTTACGGTTTAAAGACACACATTGGCAAAATAATGTATGTGGACCTGTAGGCTCACTCTATTAGCTTTACTGTAAAGTAGGCCGCGATCGTCCTTAATTAGTGTGGTCTCTCTCTAATGATGAGAGGTACAAACTATAGGTAAAAT
>OZ023205.1:11706200-11743700 GCA_963995525.1 Escarpia spicata | reverse complement strand
CATTTATCGTTCTACGATCAACTCTGCATTACGGAGTGGTTGCGTCGCGCAGGGACGAGAGAGGCGGTATAATAACGGACATCAAGGCTCTCGTCGTGTTCTCAGCCCTCCGACAGCGTCTCCGCGTGTAGATGTATCTTGTTAACACGTAAACAGCGGTATGAGCTTTGATATCGAGTCGAGGCCGGTCTAGTCGAGGCCGGTCTAGTCGTGCTCGGTGGGCTAATTTGCGCCACACGAGGCACTTCGAGAGATTTGGACGAGGAGTGGACGTCCGCGTCCACTCCTATATACAGATATACAGAAAATTTATAAACCCTAGTTGTAGATGTATATTATATAAGCAACATATATTTTCTATTCATATCAAGACGGGAGAAATACGACGGAAATTATTCCAGAACATAAATATGTTAGCTAAGAAATACGCCTTGGATTTGTCGATATGTTAAATTGGTGTCCGAAAAGAACCTGAACATCGACATTTGGTCGTAGAAATGTGTTTAAGTAGAAGTGTATATCTAGATTCGATAGTAGAATATCTGTATTTCAACAGAGCGGACACACCAACATTTAGTCTTTGAATACGTGTCTATTGTCTGACCAATCCGTGGTACTACAGCACCATGGATTGGTCAATAACAAGAAGGTGGCCCAATCACTATTCCATGTGCTTATGGAGTCTATATAGGTCCTACTATCACACAACACATAGTGTGTAGGCCTACTCTTTCACATGTTACAATGCAGTGAAGAATACAGCAAACTACACAATAGAGGCGCACTACAGGAATATGTATGCAATGATGACATGTATGACCTGGCTCACACCAACATTATAATATAATTACGATCATTTGGCCTATCTTACAATGACGTTTCCGTGCCAATAAAGTTATCATTGTATGTTGATACAGAGAGCCGAAGTGATGACGTCACGCTGGACCAGCTGGTTGCAACAAATGTCTCCCGTCGTATCTAATACCGTATGTTATGTTTTGTTCTACAATGTAATCAATGTCCTGAAAGTCATACGTGTAGTTATTTATGGTTCCCATACGTTGAAAGTGAGAAGCGAACATGGGTGAACATTTGTTTTTGTATTTTTAATATTCTGGAACGAGAAAATTATTTTGTAACGCAAGCTATTTTATCGCATTGACAATATCTGTCGCGGTGCAACACAGTTTTTTGTTGTGCATCGCGCTATTTTCACAGCAAAATGCGAAAGGAGAAACTGTCAATACAATTTAATTCATGTACGAAATTGCTAATATCGAAGGATTTGATAATATCGTGAAATAAGGAACAACATAAGGTTCAGGGTGGAAAGGGAGCGGTCATTCATTATATAAGTTGGAGTTTTTGGGTCACCCTCAAGGAGGATGCGGTCGGAGGGTTTTGGGGAACCTTATGTGGGGATACAGGTGGGGATTTTAGTGAGCCTCAAGAGGGGTGCAGTTGGATTTTTTGTGTGAGCCTGCAGATGGAGGTTTTGGTGATATATGTATCACGTTCCGACGCATAAGTAGAATGTCAACAACATGATTATTAACACATGTTTTAAATGTAGATATGCTGTTAGCAAAATTACTAACTATACAAAGTTAATAAACACATTATTAAGTAACATAAATCAATATGTATTGCATATAATAATTAACTCCACAAATGTCTATGAACATATAACTGGGAGCCTTGCTACCACGAAAACTGGTTATTTTCTTGGATTTGGACCAGTTTCTGGTAGTTTTCATAGCATATTTTCAAACATAGCGCCATTATGAATTATTTCTGTTCCATACTAACATGAGCCGCACATCGAAGAACGCTTGGAAAATAAGTTAAACTATTAACATGATCAGATCTGACATAATTTTCTTCCCTTTTAAGCAGTTTTGGGCTCGTCTGAGAAGTATGCAGCAAGTGCAGAGATAGCGGCCTACTGACGCCATTAGCTTCGAACAAAAGTTAGCGATGCTAGCGGTTTGTTTTCAATGGATAAATCCCCCTACAAAATGTTTTTTTAAATTAATTGTGAACTAACATGGATACCCATAGGTTTTCCGGAAGTGATCCCCGGGAGTACGAATGGTTTTTCTAAACAAAATGTATTTTTAGAATATGTGATTATTATCTATAGTTTCATTCTTCTTGCATCTTTTAGAAATCGATAAACCTCTTCGTGTGGAACACAACATTATTATTACAACTGTGGACAAAACAACTCAAAACCATTTTTTAAACCAGCCAATTGCACCTCCGCTTGACCCTCACCAAAAACGCCAACATAATTACAGCTCCCAGACTTCTCAGCCTGAAACAGATTTTGTTCCATATTTCAAGATCATTATCAAATCCTTCGATTTTTTACAATTTCGTACAATAATTGTACGACGTTGACAGGTTAACTTTCCGCGTTTTGCGATAAAAGTAGCGTGATTCACAACAAAACACGTGTTGCACCGCGACCGATTTTGCACTGCGATCAAGTAGCATGCGTTAAAATATCGTTTTTATGTTCCAGAATACATAACATACCTAATTTGTTTCACCCATACATGCTTCTCACTTTCAACTTATGGAAACCATAAAGAACTACAAGTATGACTTTCAGAATAATGATTACAGTTTGGAACAAAACATAACACCATGCTAACAGATACGACGGGAAACATTTGTTGGAACCAGCGCTGCAGCGTGACGTCACACTTCGGTTCTCCTTGGGGAGGGTTCCTCTTCAACAGCTGTAGCTGCTGTTGCAAAGCCTTATTACTGTCTCCAAACTGACTCACACGCAGTTGTTATGTCGAGATGCTGTTTCTCTGCACCTTGCAGCCTAATACGTGTGAATTAAGCACAATTTACTGTTCAAATATCAACCTCTGGGTTTTTCGAATGCTACGGCCGTTCCGGTGAACGATGAATGAATCCTTTTGGTCTACATTCCTGACATTTCTGGACTGCCTAAACTTGCGGGAAACAATTATTGGACAATTGATGTCAGCAACCACAGGAGCAATCGCCTGACAATATTAACGAGACGATACTTTAATATTGTATTTTTTAAACCGCACTCATGGAAGCTTGTCTATCTAATTGGGCAGTTGCTAGGCAACGAATTGTGTGCGATGTGTAATATCATTACTTGATGAGTTTCACAGAAAAACCGTTGACATGTTGTCACAGACAAGCGTAATTATTCACTGTTACAGTCCCATGTGATGGGCCGCTAAATGGACCTTTTCCGCCGGCATTTTGCCATCTGGCGGCAGTTGCTAGAACTGCGGTTGGGGGTCGCTCGCCGAACCGCTGAAGCCACACATAAGATTTTACACGCCAACGATCGATGTGTGCCCTTCGGAAATATGCGCAAAATGCCGTAAATATTTGGAATAATCGCCATGTCTTTGGATTCATTAGAAAGATAATGAGTCGCAGCTCACGAATATGTATCTAAACATTTTGCTTTTACCAGAAATATGATTTATAAACAGTGTTTACAAGTCGGGTCAAAGCACACGGCGGGATAGATCTGGGTCAAAGTCGTTGAACCTCTTGTCCATTCTAGAGTGATTAACGCACGTTTAGAGGTGATTATTGACGTGAATATGACTATTTTAAGTAGATAAATTATCATCCAATTCAGAAAAAAATATTTAAATATATAATTATGTCGGAACAAAAAGTTTCCGCGTTTGTGAACCATTTACATAATTATATATATTATTAAAACTCATGAGTGAGGGAGAATCCATTTTCACAGAGGGCTGTCAAATTCGACAGATGTGTGCTGATTTTACATACATATGTAGATCTGAAATCATATTTAGTACTTATTAAACTCAGTACCACTTTACATTAACAATGTCAACGGTAACTATGCTAATTATTTCTATCAATTTATATTTTCAGAATATATGGCTGCAAGATGGATGTTAGAAGATACAAGAAAATATAAAACGTTGATGTGTTTCACACAACATCAGACCAGGATATGTGACTGACAATAGGAAACCTAATACGTTGCATGTTCTGCCAGAGGATGCAAATTGCTTGCAGTGAGAGAGATCAATAATACATTGGATGTCCTTTTCTGTCCATGTCTGGAAGAAATAAAAACTGTATTAATTGCACCTATAAAAAATAAGTACAGCATTTACATATGTACATTTACATTATCAAGGTATTAAGTAAACACATTACACATTTAATACGAGTGTCAGTCTACCAATGATGACCAAACCATCTGATGTGGAATTATTACATACATTGTATTGGGCCACACGGGAAACGGGATGCTCCCTGAGCCATGCCGCGGAGGGCACCACGTGCTCGTAGCACATTGTAAACAACCCAAGCAGTTGTGAACAAAATCGATTACATCTTGTTAACAGGTCAGAATAATATACATACCATTTGTAACACTTCGTCTAAATCCTGATCCAATTATAGAGCTTGATGTAATCCGGTTTCATAACATAAAATCGATTGCAACACGCCCACTGGCTGGAGGCTCATCTGAATCAATGACAATTTAAAACCTTGGAACAGGTCGCCGAGTCGACCCGCAACCGTTCTCGCACGCGCACTGCGCATGCGCCGCGGAAAAGTCTATTGCGACAATTATAAGACACGAACGTGTGCTCAGACACGAGTAGGGGTTCATAGACGGAAAGAATGGGCAAGAACACTCACATACACGCGAACACGCACGCACTCATGCATGCACGCGCGGACACACACAAACAAATACGCACGCACGCACGCACGCACGCACGCGCGCGCACACACACACAGAGTCATACGTGTACACCAACACAGTTTTCAGAACTAGTGTTGTCATCTGCCAAACTCAAATTGTCTTTTCTAACGTGGCGTCACCTATAATTGTTATCACTTTCATTTATTTTACATTGCAGACCAAAGTCGGATCGTTTCGCGGATATACGTTCCCGAGCTACAAGTTGTATTATTCGCAAAGAGACAAGAAAGGATGCATTAAAACACACGTGGGTGGGTCAAACTGTTGCAATATATAGACAGAGTTATACAATAATAGCAGATGTACGTAAAATAAAACACGATCATACTCTGTGCCGTACGTAATAGTACGGATGTACCCACGACAGTCAAACACGCACTGACACCCGCAGCTCACATCAAACTAGAATAGCTTCGCATATATACAACACTAGTCAAAAACCACTAATAGACGCACATGTCACAATAAAACAACCAGTTCTGACGTCGTGTGAAAAAGTGTTATCGATTGTTCTCTCATAAGTAACAATCGATAAACGACTGTCGCGAGAACACTTGATCCAACGGTGTTTTCGGCCCATTTCGGGCAAGAAACTGTTTATTTCACACTGTAATGCACCACTGGGGACGAATGTAGTGAAATCACCCATTTCCCCGAGGCTGGATCTGACATTTGAACTTGTGGCGGTGAGGTCTTTTGGTTGTAGTTAGTGACCGCAAGAGACCGAGTTGTAACCCACAGGAAGTCAACGTTTCCTGTGGTGGCTGATCCTACTCGTCTTTAGTTGATGACATTTATTGTATCATTGACGTGGTAGGCCTACTAACTGTTGTCGTCATTGTCTTATAGGGGGTCTATAACAAACGATAACTTTATGTTATTGCAGATCCTACTATACAGTTATTACGCCACAACACAAACTATGGTGTTATGTAATCTAGTTATTTGTGGTATCAGTGAAGCAGCATATACGAACCAACGGCTATATGTGTGACAGAAAACGGTAATTATACATTATGCGATCTATTAAAACTGTCAACACAGTTCGTTTACCCCATCGCGAACCAGGTTCGCCAACGTTCACATTTAGTGTGTGAATATGTTTTTATAAGTATAACGCGGCGTGGTTTCAATAATAGAAATACTTTGTAAGTGTGATGATTTTCCTGCAGATTTAAAAGTGCCATGTCCATTCGTCGTGTGTTAATTTTTGTATTTATATTAATAAGTCCTAAAAAGTTTTCGCAATTTGAAAGTTGCGCCTGCGAAATGTTCGAATAGTGACAGTCACCCCATAAACAATCAGTATTGCATGGCCAATTTTGACAGAGGCAAGTGTCCCTACCTTTCATGTGCTTGGTTCCGACACTCGTCCACAGACACGGTAATCAAACCACAAGTCCTGCTAACAACTATAATGGTTATTAATGCAGACTGATTCTTAGTATAAAGGAATGCTTTTTAAGTAACTGGATAGGGTCGAACTTCGTGAAACGAGACTGAAACACGACGAATTTCGTTGAGTTTGCTCTTTTAAACGTCAAATGCCTGGATGTTAACATCGACACATTTATATATTTGCGTTAGACGACATATGACAGTTGTACGTTTGAAACGGTTATTTTATGCGGAAAATGTAACCCTTGCTGGGTATCGACAGCCTTCGTGATAGAACGTTTAAATTGGAAACATAAACATGTCCCAGGCACCGTGTTGCAAGCTGAAGATCAGATATAGGATTACGACTCATGGCAGCTTGATGATAAGGCATGTCTCCTGTACTGCTGCGGTCCAGAACCAGCACAACGATTTCTACGCGGTCAGTGACTTCAGACATTTTTTTTATAACCCAGAGACCATGAGATTAAGAAGAGATCAAAATGAAAATATTATCAAAATACTGATAGAAGTATTTTTTTCATTCAACAATGATAGAAAAACTAGAGCAGACGAATAAACGTAAGTGCAGGAACAGTGTAGATTAGATAAAAGAGGAGTGTACATGACTGGAACAGATTATCTACTGATTGTGTTAATGATAACTGCGTGAATATGTTTAAAAACACAACCGACAAGTAACCCAGAGGGGGTTTCATGTACATAAAAGCTAAACATAGTTGGACTCTCAATAAGCCAAATGTTTCGTTGTCCACTTCATATATTCGGTTTACGCTGCGGATGGCAAACTTGTTAGATGTTGTTTTTGACTATCCAAAAATACAGTGTCAAAGTTGTCGTTTGTCATACAGACCCTGTTTGATACGATATAGCGGTAAAGAGTGTTTTGTTTAATACACCGATGTTTGTTTTAGTAGAGCATAGGCTAACTGTAAGCCGTGTCACAATTAGGTCCCGTTACGCCTAGGTCCCTAGTCCCACTATTCAAACCAAATGAGATTGTCGACACAAATTAGATCCTACATGTGTATGTCATTGCTATGCATACCTATAGAGTTTTTTTTATATAAACATGAGTTTGCTGGAGGGCAAACAGGGTAATAACGGCTCAGCAGCAATAGTGTCCAACCTACATGCATGGATGCGTAAACAAAGCTGATGCCACCGGTGATAAACTGAACTTAGAATGGGACGTATTCATATATACAGTGGAACCTCACTATTAAGGTCACTATCGGTACCTGGCCAGATGACCCGTACAACGAGGTGACTGTATTAGTGGAATTAATTTCCTGTACATTACTGTTGCGGAAATAATTGTGGACTGCCTAGGGTGACCGTAATTGCGATGTGGCTACTTTAATGACACGCTGATACAATAGGCCTATGTTTACTCTCATGCCAATACCATGGGTATTGTTTGACAATGATGCACTGTTACGTCGAGGGCAGACTGGGGGACATAGCTTCACTTTATTCCGATCTTCGTCATTTTGAACACACAACGAGTATTGCAGAACGTGCGTAACGCTGTTGTCTACGTCTGACGAGCGCTGCATCTACCGTATAAAAGCGAGCGTGGGGTATATGTAGCGATGCTGTGTGCTTTCTAATATTTGTTAAATATTGCTATCACGACTGTCACGCATGAACTAAAAAGTTTTTCCGTCAAGGGATGGACATTTTACTAGTATATATACTGGTATAATGACAACACTGGTCATTTGCTGGCTCATCAACTGCAAAGCTGATTGGGATAGAACCTAATTGGGTATAATCTAGTCCATGTAAGAGGATTTCCGCAGGTAGATAATCCGCCCACGACAACAGACACGTACGGCACCATTGGTAGTACGTGATATTGAAATAAACAGACTTATAAACACCAGCGGAAACCGAAATCGTTCGCTATTATCTTCAGTGTAATTGATTATTACTTTGGAAAATGTTGCCACTTCAATTTACCTTTCGCATTAGCAATGGCGTCGTGTTGCGACAGGTACGGGTGCTGCACTCGACATGTGATGTTTCAATTGATCAGTATCGTACGTACGCGCACTCGGGTCATAATGAGATTAGCACGTTGCCAAGACTAACGGAAGGTCGTCGTGTCTACTTGTAGTGTTATATCAACTTGTAGTAAGCGGCAACAATATTTCAAAATGCAGCAGCTGATTGTGTTTAATTTTATAATAATGATAATAACAATATGTTACAAGTTTGGAGCGCATATCCCCGGGAACGTGAACTAAGAATCGCAACAAACAATAACCCTTAGGCTAAATAACGAATCATTGGAAATTTGTTAAGTTTAAACGTAGCTTTGAAGTTACAGAACATTATGAAATAGTGTAATACCCTTGTTTCAAGATAATAAACAATTTTGACCCAAAAAACGCGAACAGTGTATTTTGCTTTGAGTTCATCACTCTACACCAGTTTCACAATCTCGGGCTTGAAAGTAACCCTTTTCTTCTGCTTGCCACATCACCAGGCGAGCAGAGGAAACACTGAAATACCACATTATTATTAAGTTGTTGACGAAAGCTACTGATGGTAGCCAAAACGTTGAACTTAAATATAACTTTATAGTTTTGATGAGAAGAAAATAGGATTTCATTAATTTTCCGGTATAACCTTTTGTCTCTTCAAATATTTTGGTAATTTTAGAAAATGGTTATAAATTGTTCTTAGTGCAAAACTGTGGCTGACCAAAACTTATTTTCAATTCAAATAAAATCACTGTTTAACACTCACACTTTAAATAAGGCAGTAAGACGTCATACATGCATTGTTTTTTCTTCTGACTGAAACATTCACGCGCATTTGCAAGTACTTTGAGTAGCCTATTGCACCTAATCTGCACCATTGTATGATACCAGCAAATAAATCGTATCTTGTTGACGCATCCCTTACTTAAACGTAGTTGGTGTTTTAAAAATAAAACGTACAGTTGTCTTTTTTGTAAAATAAAGGTCTATACCTGTCGTATTTAAAATGATTAACTCTATCGTGAACGCTTAACGCGTTCAGACTGCCGGTATAACGACATGACGGGGTGTCCCAAAACAGCAATAGCGCCTTCACATTGTCGTCATCTCCAACAATAAAACCGTGCAGATCCCATCTAGTGTCGGATTTCCATGGAAGGGTTGATTGATGATTGTCTGGAAGAAAACCGACCGTTTCTCGCTGCATTACGTTGTCGACACGACATCGACGAGATTCGACACCCGTCTGACAACCTGTCTAGACGATGACAACACACCTACCGGCCAGTGACATAGACAGCACTAGTGTCGGACCCCAAAACACGACTATTTGCGCCTATTTCTAATTGGCTCGGAGACAAGTTAACACCAGACAATTGACCTACTTTAAGGGTCGATTCCAATTCAACTTTTTGGCGTGTCTTATTTTAGAATCAGTTCGTGACAATCAAACCTACGTAATATCCACTATGACATTCTAGCTCGCAAACACATGTTAGGAATGTTGATGACATCCTCGGAAACAGTAATTTCGGCGAAAATTTGTGAGGCTTTTTATTGTTACGTCACCGTTTTCCGCGAGTTATAATGACCAAAACATTTAGTTCGATGGTTTTCAAATATGCACACTTTAATTAACCGTGTTCGCATCGCTGTTCACACAAAACCACAATTTGAACATATTGATCCTGATTATATAGCGATCTCTAGGCCTACATAATATTTATTGTCTTATGCTGTAGAAGTGTCACACTTTAGTTTACCGCCAAATTGTCTGTTTTGAAAATATTAAGAGATGGTAGAGCTAACATGCTTAGGGCTGGTGTCACTATTAGTTTTATCAACCGATATAAGTTACACATATTAATTAATTTGGTGCTGCAATGTCCCGTAAAATGTTCATTTAGTGAAGGAAAATCGTTGTATATTTAAAAAATGTGTTTGTATCTACTTCCTTTGAGTTTTATTTATAGCAAGTTTCACACAAATAACTGAATGCGTGAATGAAAATGGAATTCCAATATTAATAATAGCGATACCTGAAACAAACCGTGGCGCGTCTAGTGGATACCGTAACAGTTATTTGTTGACAAACTGTTGGCAGTACTGCTGGGATCACTCCACGTTATTCCAGTTTGTGCAGCTGTTTGAAGGAGTACTCATTACTTGGCTATAGGCAGTGAGTAGTTGTAATACTACTACAGTGGTTGACATTTCTGTACGAGTAGTCTTCGCGCATTAATTGCAGCGTGACTGGATGCTTTCCAGGGACGTCAAGATGGCGATTGATTAAACAGGTCTGCCAGTGTTTAGCGCTTTGAACAGTCCAAAGGACTGGATACGGCACCATAGTTATAAGAACTTATCTTGTTACTGTTTAATTTAAAGTTTAAATAATTTTGGATTTTTTGCATACGTATAACACGACCTTAATTTTAACTTACCAACAATACGCAGCACCATAATCAAACAAATTTTTACTATTATAATCTCCTAACACATTCAACTAAAAATAAACCTTATGCAGTTCACACCAAATCTTGCAACAACTTACCCCACGATGCCTTAGTACCCCACGATACCTTAGTACCCACCGATGCCTTGCTACGCCATGATGCCTTGCAGTAAGAGTTATTCGCCCACTGGCGATTAAAAACTATTTCTATTGACAAATCTGCGATAGTTATGTCGAATCGCTTGAGACAACCATCCATCATATGATGAACATTCCGGTGCTTCGATACGCTATCTGATCTCCATCATAACACACGGGCCGTACAGTTGAAGAGTTAGTGGTGATTTAGAATGAAATATGAAGCGCGTTTAACTGTGTAACATATCGGCTACTGATTAATATACAAACGGTACTATTATTACATCAAAAAGTATCATCGGTGACACTAAAGCTGAATCCGGTCATTTGTCTCCGAGCTCAACGATGTCCCTGGGTTGGAAGATGGACGACCCGAGTGACATCACGAAAGGCAGATATCACAATCCCGCCGGTGATTGGGGGAGACAAATGACACCCGGCCGATCGCGTCTATTCAGATTATGCAACGTTACGTCGCCGTTTGTGACGTTTTCATTAACGTTTTAGATGCTACGACAATACGAGTTTTCGTAGTGATGTAGATTAATGGGTCCTCGCAGTTAAAGGGGAAATGAAATGCAGCTGTTTCATGCTACATATTGAAATATATACTATATAAGTATACATTAATGGTTACAGAAACATACTCATTTATAAGACAAACTGAAAAAACGATTTTGTTCGATGCCTAAATCGTCGCTATAGAGCACTGCGTATCGCCATCTTTGTTCCAAACGAGTGGTTTGATTTACTCCTATCTAATCAATGTTGAATTTCGTTTTTTGTTTGTTTACTTCATTAGTAGACATTTATGTGCGAAAACAAAGATACGGTGCCCTATTATACACGATAGGTGTTCTATAGATCAACAAATAATTTGTATACGCGTTCGAAATAAAAAGGTGAAATTAAATGGCAACGATTTATAACCAATGAAAACGTTGTTAACGTCACACTTCCCGAACGAAGAATTTAGTTGCCAGAAGGGGGCGGTGCTT
Source organism: Escarpia spicata (assembly GCA_963995525.1). Taxonomy (NCBI): domain Eukaryota; kingdom Metazoa; phylum Annelida; class Polychaeta; order Sabellida; family Siboglinidae; genus Escarpia; species Escarpia spicata. Next base: position 11,731,955 of record OZ023205.1, on the reverse strand, counting down.
TCAAAGCAAAGGTCAGAATATTAGATGCGTGCGCATACCGGAACTATTTTTATTTTGTTGTTGACAAAGACGTCGAAGGATTTTGGTAGAGACGAGTTATTAAAAATGATTTTTAAAACGTCCGTATCACTTTGGGAAAAAATCGATACGACAGATGAAGACTCTAGTCTAGTTCGACTTGTCACTCGGAAATTACGGTTGACACACACAAGTCAAAGGGCCTGTTCCATACGCCATGATACGGGTGATACGGGTTTCACCCAGTGTGCGATCCACGGTCCGATAATGTCCGGCCCCGGGTCAAGTTCAGTTGTGGGAGTCGTATAGTGACAATTGGTCTATCGACGACGAAGACGTTACGCGACTTAATAATGTCGCATGGTGTTTGTGTGGACACTGCGTCCCAGCCAATGTCGATGCACATCGAGTCGCTGTGCTGTAGGGAGATAGCTGCCGTACAGCACCGTATGACAGACCTTGCAGATGCCTGCATTACCGACTATGAGTATGAGGGATGATTTCGAAACGGTTTGCACCAACAGGGCGGTGTTGGAACTTGGAAGTCGGTCTGTTGTCATTGTATGATTTACGTGCAGACTCGTTGATTCGACCAATAGCTAGTAGGTAAGTACTACGTAGTTCAACAGGTATCGAATAATTATTCTAGCAATAACTATTTCAAACTTAAGTAGAGCAATTATACTTGTTCCCACCTCAAATGTTCAGGTTCATTCTATCTTCGTAAAATATTATGTATATGATTTTCATCAAACCATTTTTGACAATTTTCTTAATAAACTTGCTTTTGTTATTGACAGGACGTGTGCATCCTTTTTATACAATTGTTTAATTCCTATTTAAAAGTGTTCAAGTAACTTGCTTAATTTATATAAAAATGTGGACAGGATAATATAATTAATGTAACATCATGAAATGTAGTCTTACAATTATAATTATTACAGCCCTTCACGAACCAAATGAACCAATTCACTGAATTCATGATGCGATATTGATACAACTAAGTTTTGCCAGTATAACAATAATTAGAAGATAACGGTTGTTTATTATCAACTAATGCAAATAAATGAACTTTCAGAACATATCGATTGATTCGATTAGCCGCATAACGTCACTTCACGTTGTAGTCAAGGGAGAGACTTGGAAAAGGCAACAGACGTGTTATACCAGCCTGCACTGTATCCAGAAGTGAATGGGGTTCATGAAAATTTCAGCTATGGACATTGCACTATACAGATGAGTGTACAGTGAAAATAAAAACCCTGGACAAGTAAGATTAGATTGACCAAAATGTAGAATTTATTACTTGGTGCCTTCTTATCCCATTTTTGGCAACAACAATGTGATCTGTAGTGTCTTGTATGTCCCTGTTCATAATTCGATTTGTAATACTGAAGCCAACATGAAATATATCAACGGTTTATTCATATGGAGAAACAATTCACAAATAAATAAGACTACATGGCAGACTGTGCCAATGCATTAGTCAAATTCACACACCAGTTTTCAATGTTTCTTTCAGTTGATTCACTTCACACTGTGACACATTTTAATCTAACTGTATTACAATTTGGGTCTGTGCCAGTCCTGTGCACATATAGTACATCAATAAGTAACACGTTTATTGATGATATGGGCCATCATTATGATCAAATATTGTGATAAAAAAATGTATACATACAAAATATTCCATTACAGTTCCAGTTTAACATATTTGTGGGTTTCAACTTTCAACACTATAGGCATCTGTCAAGAAAACAAGTACTTATTATTCAAGATACAGATTCAAAGCTTGTAGTACTAGTTTCAAAATCTATCAAGTGCCTCCAAATGGATTCATTTAGATTTATGGCACTATATAAGTGTTCTTTTTATTATTAAGTACTTTTTGAGATGTTGTTTTGTGATAATGTCAAATGTAATACTAACAATGAAGTATGAATATAAAAAAAACGTATAGCTGAATCCTTTGATGCTTCATTACTTTGTAGCACACATTGTGATGTTTGGGAAATGGTGGTCTGTTGCAAACAAAATAACTATAAGTAACATGTTTGGACTTGGTTAAACTATTCCAGTAAATTACCATACGAGTTACCTCCTTACTCGATGTCGTAACTTGGAGCATACTTCACAGCTTTGGGCCACTCGTGCATCTAGCTGCAATGCCCTCTAGAATTTCTCCTCAGAAGCTGTAGTCCTTTGACGCCATCACTTTCTTCACTACATACTCAGCAGACTTTGAATACTGCAGCTGATACCGTAGCTTGTTGTCTGCTGTTTTCACCATTTCCCGCTGATTGAACAAATGATAAATATAAAATCAGTATAACAATAGAAATATCTGAAGAATAGCTGGCTATAGCTGTAACATGCACACAGTAAACCAAACAGCTTGCTTGTGTGCTTTCTCTCTCTCTTGAAATCAAACGGCTAATGTCATTTTTAATCGGTTCCTAATTCTGCAATCATTTTCAATTTCAACTTCCAAGGAATTCCACAATACATTCAAATATTTATTATTGAATCATATATATATATATATATAATTTATATATAGTGATGTTTATATTTATTATATTATATATGCATAAGTTTATATTTCAATAAGCAACTCCAAAGCATACCATTCCAATTCGATTTATATATAATTAAACAATTCAAGTAACAGTAAACAGATGTCCTCAATTATAATTATTTTATCTGTTGTTTGCATGCATACTCTTGTGCAGTGAGATTGTATTTTCGAAACTGTATTCCTAACATTGTTTTGCTATCGAGTACAGGCAGGGATTTTCAGCCATTTCAGTTTATTTCCTAATGCAATGCTGGATTTCAAAAGTGTGCAGCTTTGTCAAGCAACTGATACATTATTTTGTAACATAAAATGTAAACACTATTGATGAATGATATCACAAGCCTTACCTTGTATTTGTGTTTTGGTCAATGGTGGCCAAGTGGAGTCGGGCTATGATGCCTTGACGGCTGAAGTTGGGTGCATACTTGAGGTAGAGGGCATGTAAGCTCTCCAGTTCACCAGTGTTAACGCACTTCATAACGCTCTCTTTATTATACCGTAGGCGGCAGTCCACAAATGTAGAGTTGTGTCCTGGATTGTCATATTTGCATCGCCTGATGCGACCACGCTTTGTCTGACCAGAGCTGACATGTTGGTCTCTGAATGGCATATCCACATGTCCTCTATCTCTGGCAGTATGTATGCCCGCAGTATGCTGTAGCACTGGCGGGTGACAAGGCGCATAGGTTCATTAGGTTGACCAAATTGTACACAGTGAATGAATGTCCAGTCAGGAAGAGGACGCTTGGTGTCAACAAGTTACTCTCATAAATGTTACCAATCTTGGGTTGCGAGTGCCACATGAACGAGTGGCCATCAACACATTCTGTGGTCACAACCACTGCATATCCAGTCACTGTGATGCTAGGCTAAGTGGTTTATTGCACTTTGGTGTTTTAGCAGGTGCAGAAAAGTAAAATTATGTTTTTCTCACAAACGGCAAACTTTCTCTCTTTCCCATTAGTGTAAGAACAGCTTGAGTCATCATCAGTGATATCGCTGTCACCTGCTACAACATATTCTGCATCACTCGTTTCAATGTTTCTCTTCTCACTGTTGCAGACAGAATCGTCTGAAGATGGCGATAATGGGACTGGGACATCCGAAGGGTCGTCTACAGTGACAGAACGGCCATGGTTAAGGTCAGTCGGAGAAAGCGTGCTGGACTGCGATGGCAACTTTGCATACCCATGGTCATGATGAATGTTCAATGGAAAACACTATTGTCTGTATTGACTACTGCGTCGACAAAGTGTCGCACTGGCGACACGACCACCGGCTTCCTTTATGTTTTGACACTACAAGTCGATGGCGTGGCAGCACTACAATGTAATCTTGCGTGCTAAATTCTTCGCTGGATCCTTCGGTATTAGGCCCTATGGTTGTTTGGATACTTCCGTCATATATTATGAACAAAATGAGACAATCTTGCAAATAGTCATTAAAATTGGAGCACAAGTGCGATTTACAAGTGACTTTTTCAATGTTTTCTTTTTAGTGGATATGTATGTTATCTTTAATTTTCATGATTAAAATGCATGTGCACTCAAATTGTTTAACATTTGAACTTTGTAAATACAAAATATATATTTATTAATCTTTGTGGCTTTTTCTTGTGACGTTATTTCCTTTTTTCCTTGTTAGGCTTACATTCAAAAGTCAATAAATTTAATACAATGTCTTGTTATTAAAAACATACATTGGTTTTTGCAGTCATGCAATCTATATCCCCAAAAAACTTGGTATGATAGCATGCTTGCTAAACTGTCGCCTCAAAGCTGGAGCATCAATTCGGGGTCCATTGTTACAAGCCAATATTTGAGATACATAAATTAGTATTAGGCCTACATGGTGATTAACTTGACTTGACTGATGTGAACCTACTTACTATACTATTGACTGTATCGTAAACAAATATTTAAAAGGATTTAAATACTTGTAATGTCACTTATTTAATAATTCCAATGGCAATGCTTACAATACATGATTGACAGGGCTTGGTCCGGACTGTGACTAATGTTGACTAATATATGACGACATTATTTCGCAAAACGTTATACTGGCTACGGTAGCTGACATTTATTTTTTTAATTATTTTGACGGTTATTTTCCCATTAGTTCCCCACCAGCAGCTAAGTCGATACATAGACTCGTAGATGTAGACGTTGCGGTATTCCGACGTAGCAACACGCCGGCACAAATTGCTGTAAACTAAATCGGCGGATTACAAGCACTCATTATTCTCAATTATATCATAGTATTCACACGTATTTGTACTTTATTATATTCACATTTCTTAATACATTTCAATTTCACATATGTCATATTTGTATATATGCAGACTTTGAACTAGAACTGTGGGACTATATAGTAGTCGTAATGATACCTAACGGAACTCGTGAGTGCCGAGTCACCTTGGCAATAACAAGCTGGTTTCGGCTTGTCATTTCCTACGCGCCGCTTCACCCTCCAAATAAGGCAATGATGTCGAGCTTCCAGGTCGATTTCGCTTAATTTTACTTCATCGGTGCATAGTTATATGTAAACAAATCGACTGGAGATAGACCTGTGGCTTTAACCAAGAATTATGTTTCGACGTTCAATGTCTTTTTATGCTCGTCACTTTCGTATTTAGGCTTGCAATCGGCGTTCGAAAGTGACCACCGCAGACTTTTGCCAATCTTGCCGCCGGCGAACACGTCAAATTCATTATCTATAATTTGTTTTTTTCAGTTGGAAACCTTCTGTGGAAGTATGTAAAAAGTTGCTTACTAACATTTATAGTATATCCAGTAGCCACGCAGCGCAATAAATTGTTCTGTTTTTATGTGTTTGTATGCGTTTCGTCGGTTTTTGTGAGATCTATGCTGCGTCGCCTATCGCATTGCTGTATACAGCTCTGGGAGACATCTCGCCAATCAAACCGGATGCACAACCACACGCTCCTGGAGCATGATGGCGGCGCCCTGTGCCGATAGTAGCTACGTTTGAAAAATTATTAAACATATACCGTGACGCTGTATTTGTCAAATCATGGTGACATGTACTGTAAATGGTATGTTCTTATGTTTGGGCTGTGGTTGTTCAATCGTTTCATTTCCCCTTTAAGGTCAAATTCTGGACTGGGCCAAAATGACACGAATAGCGAGGTGACCGTATTAGAGGGACTAATATATTGTACATGTGTGCGAAAATGTGGGTGATGGGTAGTGTGGTCGTCGCCACGTATCGCAGGAAAAGTCGTTCTAGTGGCATCACCTATGGAGTGGAACAAGTATTAATTAAAACACATCGACGCTGTTGTGGACACGAACCGAGCAATTCGGACTGTATATTGTCTGTCATGCCAGCTGAATCCAGGGGCTATTGGCTCAGATTCTGGAAACCAATTTGGTGGAGGTGATGGTATGGAACAGTATAAAACCGTATTTTTGACTTAACATTCTGTATAAATCCGACGAAAAAATCCATATTTTATTTTTCATTGTTCAAAATCTGCTAGCCTATGTTTTGTCGGAAATCAGCGATTATCGAAACTAATTAAACGTGTCTGGCTTTGTGTTCTGTCTACGACATGTTCTCTCAGCTAGAAGACAGTGCACTTGTGGAAGTGTTGAAGTTTCGGAGACGATGGGCGATGCTCTGTATTCCGTCTACATATACACGTCTATCTCACGACATGGCCTTTAAGCGTGTACACGGCGTGCTTGTTGTAATGTTGTAGTTCCGGCGACGATGGTCGCCCCGCAGTCGGTGAGCGCGGGATGTCGGCAGAGACGCGCTGCAGGCGGCCTTGCGTCACAGACACCGACCCGTTGTATATACGGTAGTGAGTCTCCGTGACCCGGCCTGGGTGGGCCAACCATATAATACCGCTGCTTTCCAACGCCGCGCTTGAAATAGCGCTGGTTTACCGCAACAACCGTCGTTTTTTTCGTGATTCATCAGCCTTTCTGCAATGCTGGTATTTAACGCTCAAACAGCATCAAGTGTCATGTGATTGTACGGAGCAATATTGCATTTATCATATATCAATAATATTCTCTAGTGATCTAGGATCTTGGAAGGGGCCGTGAGGGGGGGAGCAAAACGTGGTCACCCCTAAATTTACCATGCAAAAATGTAATGACGCAACAGATTATGCAGGAACAATGTATGAAACAATCGCAAAACGGAGACATGGACGGAGCTATGTCCTCCCTGAATGGGTCACCGCTATTTTCTCCAGTAGATGATTATAATGACTAGTCTATTTAACAAATGTGTAATAATAATAATGTGTTACTATTTCACTGAAAGCATAACCTTAAAGCATTGACAAAAAGTGCAGAGAAGGGATTGGGCCCACAGATAGTTCACCGATGGTCGACCCGAATACGAGCTTAGGACGCTGGCATCGTCTCAAGATAACACGAAGGCATGTCAAGGCCAGACGCTCGGGGCTCGCAACCGTCAAAGACACACAGTGACTCACACGCACAGACACGCACTAATCTACACTGCGCACATGATCGCACTGCGTGTATCCACGAGTGTTTAGAGTTATTCATGGGTGTGCGCGTGCATGTAAAAGTAAGTGTAAGTTCTTATATAGCGCAGTATCCAGTCCTTAGGACTGCTCAAAGCGCTTTACACATTACTCCCTGGCAGACCTGTTCAACCCAACACCATTTCGATTTCTCTGGGAAGCATTCAGCAACGCTGCAGTTAATGTGCTAAGACCATTCGATCACACATATCCACCACTGTTTACAGCCAGGATTCGTTCATATAACTGGGCGAACTGGAGCAACGTAGAATGAACGAATGTGACCACGCCTGTAATAATAATAATATATTTAATTAATAATATATTTAGTTTTTTTATAGCTCCAGATGCACAAGTGTTCGTAACGCTTTACAATACATCATGCGTCATAATCATTAAACTAAACTATTAGTACTAACACAGTCATTTAAACTAAAAAATGTGCCATACAATAGTATTAAAAATATTTATAAATAAATTAAGCGTAAAAGGCAACAATATATTTGGAATATGGTAGTAAGACGTTAACTTAAAGTAAAAACAGTACAATATAATATAATTAATATAAGTATAATGCATAAATTAGTCACTAAAATATAGCAGTATAAAATCGAATAAATAAATAAATAGTTCTAAAATATTACTAATATAAATAAGTCCACTGGATCAATGATATTCTAAATAAATATGTTTTAGTTGACATTTAAAACTGCCAAGAGTGTCCGAAGATATAATGTAATTAGGTAGACTGTTCCAGAGAGTTGCAGCGGCCACCACGAACGAACTGTCACCAACTTTGACGCGAGTACGCGTTACGGACAACATGTTGTTGTCACCAGACCGCAGTGATCTAGCGGGTGTGTAAGGACACACGAGATCACGCAAGTAGACGGATGCATTTTTATGCATTTCCTTGTACGTAAACACCAATATTTAGAACTCGATTCTGCGAGCAACGGGTAGCCAGTGCAGATCATGCAACAGCGGAGTAGCACTATCACTCCGTGGGTGACGCAATATCAGACGAGCGGCCGAGTTGTGAATGATGATGTTTGCAGTTGTTCCGTATATGATTGAGTTGCAATAGTCCAGCCGGGATGTTATAATGCCGTTGACGATGCGTTCATTCGTTGTTTTATGTAAAACACGGCTGATTTGATTAATTTGGCGTAGGTGGAATGTGCACACACTAACGGTTTGTGACACCTGTTTGTTCATGTGTCTGTCCACGTAGACGCCGAGATTCCGGACACATCGTGAAGCTGTAATCGTACAGTCACCAACACATATTACGCTGCCATCCACAAGTGCAGCGGCCGATTTAGGCACCACTGGAATGTATTCGGTCTTGCTGTCATTCACGCACATGTAATTCCGCGCCATCCAATGTTTTATGTCATCCAGGCATGCTTCCATTCGACGTAAAACAGCAGCGTAAGCGGTTGTACTGAGATCAAAGTGGGAGTAGGGTTGTAAGTCATCAGCGCAGTGGTGGTAGCAAAGGCCATGTTTTATGATGATATCGCCAATTGGTTGCACATACAACGAGAAGAGCAGTGGGCCTAGGACAGAGCCTTGCGGGACACCTGCCGTCAGGGGAGTTGTACCCGAAAATGCGTCACCAATTACAACGCGGTGAGTCCGTCCCTGCAGGTACGAGACCGTCCAGTCTAATGCTTTGTCAATAAAGCCGTAGCGTAATCGTAGTCATCGAATGAAGATGACATGGTTAATTGCCTCAAAAGCTGCACTAAAATCGATGAGAACCAGTGATGTGCATTGTGTGTTGTCCATGGCTGATTTCATGGCATTGGTAACGTATAGTAAAGCCGTTTCTGTCGAATGGTGATTTTCGATACGCCTATTGGTAGCAGTCATTCATGATCAAAGATGTGTGTGGACTTTCTAAGCGTCTACTCTCTCAACTACTTTAGACAAATTTGTGAGATTACTCACGGGACGGTAGTTATCCAAGACGTCTTTGTTAAGCGACGACTTCTTCAACAATAGCCTGCTTAAGCAGTAGTGTATGCGAGTATGCACGCATGCGCTCACAATGGTTCCGTTATATATCCTTGGAATACTTATCTATTGAAGACTGGTAGTACCATTTTCATGCTGTAGTAACACAAAACGATAGTCCCATAAAACAATATGCAATCCTGTTATGTGTTCCTGTGATGCCATCCCGTGACGCAATCCCGATACGTTATCCGGCGTTTACTGACGTCATCATAATCATCACTAGTCGGCCACGTCAACACCTAGGTATTCACCGGTCGGTTTTATACATGTTTTTGTTTTACTCTGATTTTCGTGCCACGAGAGGGTGTCCACAAGGTGAATATTGCCACTGGTTCTTCCGTGTGGCGTTTGCATTGGCGAGCCTGTTGGAGACGAATCGTGACATAATGTGCGCTATTGGTCTAAAACAGGAGCAGGTTCGACAACCTTGTCCCGCGAGGAAGGCAGCCACTCCCCGGGACCTATACATAACTACCACACACAGGATGGCTGGCGTCGACCTGCAATTGATGTATCTCTTCAGGCTTTATACTGTACAGCCCTAATTGCAACGACGAAACACGTCACTTACAGTTCCGCACCTAGGTCTGTGTAATACTCTTTTGTAAGAAATTGCTACAATAACTTTGTCACAGATTCCCACCAGGTGGTACTAAAATGTTATCGTCTCTTGTGGCGGTCTATTTTACGACATGTGCCACAACAAACGCCATTATGAAGGGGGGGGGGGTGATGAAACGCGTAAACCAGATCGACTTGTTTTGGAACTCTGCAATACACCCTTACTTACACATTCTTGCACTTGAATAAGATCACATATGATTACCGTCCGATTGCGGACTCCTGGCAACAACAGTGGTGTTTATGGTGCTGACAACGTGGATAATGTGAATCGTTACCACTTTCTCCTCACATCTACGCCAACATCACAAGGAAGAAAGCTGCTTGGTTTCTGTCTGCCTCTGGTATACATCGCAAATTGTATGATGACGTTGTCACGTCCCTCGAAAATAGTAATGCTTAGACGGCTAACTCGTGTTCTTAACGCGCCGTTCTTGGCGGCAACATCGACGTAAAGCCCATGGACCGCCTGTTCCCGTACGTCCGACGTGTTATGTAACACTGCGCATGATTTTCTACGTTCACGATACCATAATTCCGGTTACATATATATATATATATATATATATATATATATATATATATATATATATATATATATATATATATATATATATAGTAAACAGAGATTCAGCGGCGTACTTGTTAATTTGTGGGAGGTAATGGTAGTGTTTCACAATTACCGTGCAATGTGAAAAACAAGGATCGAGACGGGCTTTGCATATTGGGGAAACATTGGATGTTTGCCAACAGTTTTATCAGCCAGGGTGAAATTAGAAGACGACTGTGAAATACGTTAAAAAGACAATTAAACGTACGCTAAATGAATAAGTTAAATAAATGCATTAAATAAATCAGTTAAATAAATAAAATAAACAATAAACACACGATTGAATTTAGTTGATGATCAGATAAAAGAAATTCATAAATTAGAAGAGTTAGATTAAAAACAAATTAAAATCAGTAACTCAGTTATTAAATTAAAACAGGTAAGTTCTTATATAGCGCAGTATCCAGTCCTCAGGACTGCTCAAAGCGCTTTACACGTTACTCCCCGGCAGACCTGTACAGCTGAGTGGACTGGAGCAACGAACTTGCCCAAACTTCAACACCGCCGCATTGGATTCGAACCCGGATTGAGAGTCCGAAGCTCTACCACCAAGGCGCTATACCGTTATATAAACAAAAAAGTCAAATGTACTTAAATGTCAACTGTACAAAGCTCAACAGCATTAGCAACAACAACGAACACACGAACAAACTAACCATATTAAAATGTGATAATTATAATGTCAGTGGTGGTTTGTTATTATTACAATGGAATGTGTAACTTATCGTGATTTGTACACACGCACAAACGCACGCACCCACGCACCCACGCACCCACGCATCCACGCACACACACACACACACGCGCGCGCGCACACGCACACGCACACGCACGCGCATGCGCACGCGCACACGCACCCGCACACGCACACGCACACGCACACTCACACGCACACACACACATACACACACGCTCACGCACACGCACACGCACACGCAATCAAACAGAAAAGTTGCCATTTTACATCCATGGCGAACTGTTCGAAAAGAGTCAGTCTGACTTCGTATTTTACTGTCACTGTGTCACTTTCACTGTCGCTGTCACTGTCACTGTCACTGACACTTCAGATTTATAACCAATATTCGACGTTCCACTCATCATGTGTCCATCTTTTTTCTTGTTCTTCATATACCGCGATAATTAGTGCGGTGCTGAAGCGGTACCATGAACGGGGAAAATCATGCGTAATACAACAAAGCGCAGGATGTGTATGCGATCCATGTATGTATTTATGTTTGCGGGTGCGGACGATCATACGTTAGGCTGCAATGATTATTTTTTGTTTGAAATTGCTGTAAGTAATTAGCGACGAATGCACTCAGCAAACGCCACTAAAATATCTTAGGTGCCAGAAAGTCACATTGTGTCATTTATATAATTATTTTGATGTATGATTTTGCTAAACGTACGACCTATTACCAGTGGCGGATTAAGATATTTGTGGGTCCTAGGCACCCGGCACTTTTCTGGGTCCTCGGTAGACCCAGGAGCAGATCCAGACGGGTAGTCTGGTGGGTACCTCCAATCGCACCCCCTTGAGGCTTGTCAAAAAACCTCTACTGGCGCTGGAACGAAATGAATATTGTTTTGGGTGGGCTCTGCCCGAGCTTCAGCACGACTCCGCTGTCGGATCATGGCACCGGAAGACGAGGGGGGGTTCTGTTGAAGATGTTTATCCTTTATAGTAAGTAATGTAGTAACACTTTATATTTATGATGTCTGTTAAACATTCAAACATGCTGGGCTTACATCAGGATTATTCTCAGCTTGCAGAACTCAATGGGCCAATGAAGTAGGCCTACCTATGAAACTTATACAGTCATTCGCCGGCCAAATCTTGTCTTGCTAGCTGGGTTTCGGAAATATTCAGCCCTCAAACATATGCTCGGCTATTTATGTGAGCCCCTGGCCTTCGTGGGTCTTAGGCACGTTGTACCTATACGCCACCGCCGACTACCATCCACTAGAAGGCGACCTATAGGACAACGGGTCATACTTAGAGGACGCATATTTCAATATCACCATGGTCCGCTAGGTGGCAGGACATGTACAAACTCGCTTAGTAGAAGCTGGGATAGTCACTGTTATACGTTTTCCTATCATTGTTATAAAATATATAATTATTACTAAACGTTGATCATTATAAAGGTCAAGACTATTACTTAGAATTGCAAGATATCTTGTCAGTGTAAATTTTAACAGTTATTCGAAGACTGGGAAGTCACTGTTTAAATCTCGGTTACATATAGGTCAACCCACTGAACGACTTATTTCCGTTAACCAGTTGGGGAAGTAGTCCTAATTACAAACGCTGTTTTCCGCTTAATGAGTGGATTTTTGAGGCAAAGCCGCGGGGAGAAATACCGTGATTGAATACATTCACAGAACGCTCTCGAGGAAGCGGACTTATCGCATCGTCTCCACGACCGCAGGCAGGTGTGCATCAATCCATGGCATGATAACTGGCGTTGTCACTAGTGATCTAATTCTAGTGTCTTTAGTTTGTTTGCAACTTCAGTCGTTATTCAGTAACAAGACACTGGCGTCGTAACATTGTGAATATTGGGGGCTGAGCCTATCACAAAACCTCGATTTGCAGCCCCTGGAGGCTCGTTAAAAGCACCCACTTTGAAGCTCTCCAAAACCTCTTTTCGCACCAACTCGAGGTTCGCCAAAACACCTCCTGGCCTTCCAAATAGCTCGATTTGCACCTCTCCACTGAGGCTCGCCAACAAATATCACATCGATGCTCTCCAAAAACCTCTATTTGCACACAAAAATCCACTAATCTTCCCTAAATATTGAGGGGGCTAATCCTATATCCAGCCCCCACTTAAATTATTGGGGGCTCACCAAGCCCCATCGGTACCGGCGCCTATGCAAGATGAATTTATGTTTGCCATTCATTTGTGCATGTTACGATTATATTGGAGATATTTTCATGATGGGTAGTGCACTTCTACTTCCGCGTATTTCTAATTGTTTTGTTACCCTATCTTCAATCATTTGTGAATGTGTGTGTGTGTGCGTGTGCGAGTGCGTGTGTGTGTGTGTGCGTGTGTGCGTGTGTGCGTGTGTGCGTGTGTGCGCGTGTGCGTGTGTGCGCGTGCGTGCGCGTGTGCGTATGTATGCATGCATGCATGCATGCATGCTGTATGTATTTATGTGTATTGTGTTCGTACGCATGTATGTTACTATTTTCATTTCTAATTACAACATCGAACTAAATTGGGATATACAGTCCCACTGTTCAGAACCAGACAAGAGATCAATCCACACCAAGCTAACCATGCCTGGACCTGGTGTGTAACCCAGAGTCCTGGCGATGAGGATGTGCCAACCCTGGTCCTCCACTATACATTCGCTCTAGCGTGACGAGCCTTTTCAAGGCGGCCTAACGCTGTTGTAGAAATGTACCACGTGGCTCAGGGGCCATCAACCTTTTCGAATGGAGGGTCAAATAAGTGACTTGGGCTAGGTCAGCGGGCCACACATTTATTTCTCAATAGTGGTCATCATTACCCCAATCTTCGTGGAAATTGGTACAGTATGTTATGATGTCTATATACTACCTACATAGACATTCTAGATCATATGCGTCAAAGCTGAACTTTCATTTTTATAATTTTTTTATTTGCGTTATGAAACATAAGTGACAGTTTGACCAAGTGCTCCACATCCAAGTGAGCTTGGCGTGTGTGGTCAGTTTAAGAAAGTGACCTGTTGGCATGTGCGTTTGGAAGGTACACCTCACTGAATGCCACCGAGTGTCACAGAACCACATTACATTTGGGTGAATTTCCTCTACCCGCGCGTCATCGACTACTCGTTTTCAGGAGTGTTGAGAAATGAAATAGCTGTGTCTGCCCACACTCGCAACTTGATCTCGAAAGCGGAAACAAACTGGAAGAAACGAACTAGAAGATTTCTTTGGTTAGATGTTCTCGTTCAATAAGTTGAACATTCATCAGATTGAGATGTGCCACGATATCGACAAGAAAGGAGACTCGCAGATGCACCTGGAGGTCAACGATGTCCGGTAGGCTTTATCTCTGAAATCATCTGCTCCAAGAACTAGCTAATTCCACGTCTCAGCTCATGCACGCAACCCTGCATGGCAACTCGACTCAGTCAACGCACTTCGCAGTAGTAGAGGTTATCTTGATTTGTGAGCATTCGTCTCTGTCAGAAGGAGCTTACATTACTGGAGGTTTAAGCCATGAGCGCCAACGTAGTTCACGGTTTTCACGACGGCGCTCTGTATCTGTTGCGTTTTCATAGATGATGCAGCGGGCCTAAAGAGATTCGCAGTGAAACATGCATCGTGTCGAACCTTTTCAATCAGCGAAACAACTTTCAGTCTTCCTCCCACGGAAGGTGCATCATCCAAATGTATATATTGTCATTCCGCGGGCCGCATTATGTGCAATCTCGCTTTTAGTTCGCGGGCCGCATGAAATACCTTCACGGGCCGCAGTTGTCCGGGAAACAACGTATTGGCGTATGTGCGCGATTGTCTACAAATTGTCAAACTGTCGCTCTTACGAAAGGATCTGGTTAGTTCTGCGTTCAATGTTTTTTGTTAAAACGTTATGTGTGTGGAGTTTTAGTTATTCATACTCCTTTTCGCATGCTATATACCCGTTCGTCCTTTGGTCCGTTCATCCGTCGTCCTTTGGTCGTTTGGTTCGTTTGTTGGTCCGTTCGTTGGTGTGTCCTTTCGTCGGTCGGTCCATCGGTCCATCGGTCCATCGGTCAGTCGGTCCGTCGGTCCATCGGTCCGTTCTTCCGTTCTTCCGTCGGTCCGTCCATCCGTCCGTTCGTTCGTTCGTTCGTTCGTTCGTTCGGTCGGTCGGTCGGTCGGTCGGTCGGTCGGTCGGTCGGTCGGTCGGTCGGTCGGTCGGTCGGTCGGTCGGTCCGTCCGTCCGTCCGTCCGTCCATCCGTCCGTCGGTCCGTCTATCTGTCCGACGGTCCGTCGGCCGTTAGTCCGTCCGTCGATCCGTCGGTTGGCGAGTCTGAGTGCACTGACCGGTGAATCGTCGACTGACGCCCAACGCTTGGTGAAGTCTACGCAGCCGTCCGCCCCGCCACAAAGCAACGCACTCGGTGACTCGGCATCCTAGACGAGCGTACTTAATTTTACAAAGGGTGGTGTAAGTCTGCAGACGCCTCCAAATCGCCAAAGTTTGGCAAGGTCAGACAGCCTATTAGTAGCGGCAAGTGCCCGTTGATATCGCCGATGTTTAGTCGATTGTTCAATACTGACAGGACAGCTGCATCTGGGCGACAGTCGTTTACTCTACTGCAAACCCAACCATCCGGGTAGCCACCGAAGACGTATTTATTATAATAATTATGTAAACAAATCTGGTTAAGCAGACGATGAGACGAGGGATTCGCAGTATACAGGAGGACACGACGTCGGCGACGGAGAGGAAGAGGAAGAACAATTTAAGGAAAAGAAGAAGAAAAGGAAATAATAATAATGACACATGTCTTACATAGCGCCCGTCCAAAACATGTTTCTGGGGCGCGATGAAAAGAAAGATGAAAAGGAGGAGGAAGAAGATGAAAAACAAATCTAAATAGTGTGTGGTCAATTCCTGACATGCCATTGCAATTTTGGAGCCGGTTGATCTAGCGTGTGGTCAGTTAACCAGCATTGAGCGTAGCGCGTTTTGGGATGCACACAAAGAAGAATACGACCGATTAAAAAACGAACGAGTAGAAGTGTTGTTATCAATAACTATATACAACTATAACGTAGTTATTCGGGTGATTCGTACGTGTGGGTGGCTATGTTCGCATGCAGTGCACAGCGTATTACTGGTCTGGCATCTCCTACTGAGATACCGTATCTGAACCGCCGTGACCCTCTTGACTATCTTGAAAAACAAGGGGATACACAATGCAACTGCCACATTTATCCGACATCACAAGTAGGACAGACGTTCCCGTCGAAACGCGCATGTCGAAGCGGCCAAGATAAACACCGCACAGATTGGAACTTCATGGCCGAAGAATTCCCAACGATCTACTTGAAATACCCCAACCCCTGCTGTTATAATAGAGTGTGGAGACGGAGCCTTAACCGAAGTCAGTGCGTACCCGGAAGTATCTTTATTCACTTATAAAAATGAAAATGGGGTGGTAATTGTTGTGGAATAGCGGCAGCAGAAAGTCTTCAGTCAGCCGAGCAGTTTCTGACTGACAGGTTGTCATGGTTCTCTCGTTTCTAGGTAAACCCACTGGGAGATTTGCATGGGTACGATAATCGCACGGCCAGGAAACTCGGTATGTGAATTAAATACTTTAAACATTCTTAATCAATCTGAGACAATTAATCTGGGACAGCGATACAGCATCAGAGACAAAAACCAAGACAAGAAGATTCAAAGAAGAATCACGGCCCGCTGGACAACATTCGCCAAACACCGCGACATCTTCAAGGGTAACTTTGGAACATGCTTGAAGAAACAAGTCTACAACAGCGACGACGTACGGCGCGGAAACATGGACACTCATCAACCAGACAAAGACAAGCTAGCAGCCGCACAAACAAAGATGGAAAGAAGTACGTTAAACATAACATATCAGGAGAGGAAAACAAGCATCTGGGTAAGAGAAAAGACAAAGGTCATAGACGTGATAAAACACATGAGAAGACACAAGTGGACCTGTGCAGGGCAGACTACGAGATAACCGATGGGCATCGCGTATCACAACCTGGAGACCTTACGAAGGGAAACGATCTAGAGGAAGACCGACGAGACGGTGGAGAGACGAACTAGACGAGTACTGAAAGGGCACCATCTGGCTGAAGATAGCGCAAGACAGGCAGATTTGGAAACGACATGCTGAGGCCTTCGCCCAACCACGGGACACAACGGCTACACAATTATGATGATGATGATGATGAAGCTAGGCTGAATGGTACATGTCAAATATACAAATATATGTAAACAATAAGTCTACGCGTCTTATAAATCACACACTCGTTACCCTGCTGGATATCACCAGACAATGAGTAACACCCTATACAGGAGAAAAAGTAAGTGGCCCAATTCAGTGTGTTTTGTTCGAACGCTACTCACTAAATCAAATGGCGTGGCACGAATAGGCGACAGACAGTCGCATGCCCCTATCCTATTGAGAATGATGTCACACAAACTTTTCCGCAGATAAATCGTGCACCTAACAAAAGGCGGGGTGCCTGCGATATATGGGTGTATTGAATAGGTAAAAACCACCTAAAACTTGTGATATGTAGTGATGTATCATAGCAACGTCAAAGGGATATTTATCTAAACAAAACTAGCCTGTACAGTTAAACAGCCCTTGCCTCTTCTTCATGTTTAAGAAATAAGGTTCTTAATACTATAATATGTTGTTAAGGGATACTGAAATTATGTTCGCAAGTTGAGTGATTCCGATTTGTGCACACCTGAATGCCTACTAAATGTTCAAATTACGTGTACAGTACATTTCAATAGTATATCGTAGCTGATGACAGCTTTGCTGAGGCAGGCGGGTTATTGCGCCTAGAATTACCCTTAATTTGGGGCGAGCGCAATTGGTCTACACAATAAAGACCGCAAGCGGGACGGAGAACATTTCGTATAGCGAACTGTCTATTCATACTGTTACCACCCTGGCTTGGGAAGGTGATTCCGAGTAGAGGAACATACAAACTCACTTTAAAAGAGGGTGTCGGTCTGAAAATACCCATAGGTTCTTCACAATAAGTAGTATTGCAGGCACATCACAGGTAAACACGACGCTGGCTGTGACAAGAAGCCGTGCACACGTGTACTGGCTAACATTGGGAAAGATGACAACACAACTATAGTAGTATAAAATTTACACTACTATATTATTATTATGGCAGTGAGTCTATCCAACGGCGGATAGTGGATATGATGAAGACTCAATGGACGAGGACCCTGATGCCGATGCTTTCATCCGACCCCTTTCGGGGCATCAGAAATATTCGTATACATTTTCAAAAGTTAAATGTAACAAATATAATATATAACAATAACATAACCACTATGTGTGTTAATTATTCAATACGTAACACAGTATTTAACATAACACAATTACATGAATTACATTTACGAAAAAGGAAACAACGACATTATATATATTTAAAAAAGTTTAGCTAGATTAGATAATTGTTTAACATTTTTAACATTAAATAATTGACTCAATTTAAACGTATTCGGTCTTACTCTGAAATATCGATGTAAATATTGTTGCCGAATAGTTGTCAATGCTGGACATACCAGGATATAATGAAATAATTCGTCTCCGGATTCCTGACTACTACAAAGAGTACAGGATTTTGGAGTATGACATTAAATAACGATCTTTAGCAACTGGTAAATCATTAATCAAAATCAATCAACAATTTATTCAAACGAATCAGACAAACACTTTAAAGTACACAAGAAGTAAAGTACATGTTAAGTATACAAAGCATTTGGTGAAACGTATGAAGGGAGTAACATTGAAGTAAAACTTCCTATAAGGTTATGCTACTCCTTTGGCGACACTTGTAACATGTTTTTTTTATTTGGTGTGAATTTCAAAACAAAATACAAACGTATAGTAGTGCCTATGATTGGGTTCATCTGATGAAATTATACACTGCGATGATGTTACTTCTGTTGACAATACCTTTCTAATAGATATTTGTTGACAATACCTTTCTAATAGATATTTGTTGACAATACCTTTCTAATAGATATTTGTTGACAATACCTTTCTAATATATATTTGTTGACAATACCTTTCTAATAGATATTTGTTGACAATACCTTTCTAATATATATTTGTTGACAATACCTTTCTAATATATATTTGTTGACAATACCTTTCTAATAGATATTTGTTGACAATACCTTTCTAATAGATATTTGTTGACAATACCTTTCTAATATATATTTGTTGACAATACCTTTCTAATAGATATTTGTTGACAATACCTTTCTAATATATATTTGTTGACAATACCTTTCTAATATATATTTGTTGACAATACCTTTCTAATAGATATTTATTGACAATACATTTCTAATAGATATTTGTTGACAATACCTTTCTAATATATATTTGTTGACAATACCTTTCTAATAGATATTTGTTGACAATACCTTTCTAATAGATATTGGTTGACAATACCTTTCTAATAGATATTTGTTATAGTGTGCTTTAAAACAATGATACGAACGAATATTGGTAAAAGTGACATTCAACGAGTTCCAAAGTTTTATTCCAAAAACAATTAAAGACATGTATTTTCTATTGGTTGTTGCCCGGGTTCGCGAAATCGTATTTTTCGTCGTGTGCTGTACTTATTGTCACACTTAGCAAATAACCTTTGAATATTAACGGCAATTCATTTTTGTGAGCTTTATACATAAACAGTATTATTTTAAATTGTGCCAAGTCAGTAAACTTCAAAATGTGTGCTTTAAAAAACAATAGAGTCGCGTGGTCGTTGTACTGTGCATGGTGCATAAGCCGTGTTACCTTCTTTCGTAACATAATTATACTGTGCAAATTAGTTGAATACGTCTTTCCCCATATTTCCACACAGAACAATAAATACGTCAAAAACAGAGTGGAATATAACATGTACATACTATGGCGGTTAAACAATGTGCTGCATCTATACATGACGCCATCACTGATTGAGAGTTTAGACTGTACTCGACTGATATGGTCTTTCCAATTTAACGAATCTTCAATAAGCACTCCTAGAAATGTCGTTACCCGCACGATTGATATCTGGGTATTGTTATATTGATATTTACATCAGATAGACGCACTCTTGATATCTGGGTATTGCTATATTGATATTTACATCAGATAGACGCACTCTTGATATCTGGGTATTGTTATATTGATATTTACATCAGATAGACGCACTCTTGATATCTGGGTATTGTTATATTGATATTTACATCAGTTAGACGCATTCTTGATATCTGGGTATTATTATATTGATATTTACATCAGTTAGACTTGCTCGACCAGAGAATAACATGTAGTTTGTTTTTGCTGTGTTCAATGACAATTTGTTGACCGAGAACCATAATTGCAATTTATGTAGTTCATTGCATACAATATTCATGCCATTGATATACAGAATAAACAACTTCGGTCCAAGTATAGAACGTTGTGGAACTCCACATGTTATTCTTTGAGTGTCTGACCTGTAGCCGTCAATGTTTACAAATTGGCTACGATTAGCCAAGTAGCTACTAATCCAACTATATGCATTTCCACGGATGCCATAGCGTTCTAGGTTTTTACACAACAGTTTATGGTCAACCGTATCAAAAGCTTTTCTTAGATCTATAAAAACGCCTATTGCACAATTTTTATGTTCTAACGAATGTGTGATATCATTAAGCAATTCTACCAAAGCATGAGCAGTTGACATGCCTTCTCTGAACCCATATTGCGGTAGAAGTGAAATCGGCCTGTTGTTGGCATACAAATGTTTCTCACCAGATTTAAATAAAGGAATTACTTTAGCTGTTTTCATCTTATGTGGGAAAACGCCACTTTTATACGACATATTACATATATGTATCATAGGTTAAGAATTTGCATTCAGTTATATTTTTAACGAGACTCAACGTAATGCCGTCACAATCGGCAGAACATTTATTTCCGCAACTATTGACGGTGCGTATAACCTCTCCTTTGTTAGTTGGTGTTCAAAACTTCGAACGTTCATTGCGTTCGCCCATGTAATCAAGAACTGACACTCCTGGTGGAGTTTCAATTTGTTTGGTTACCTCTGGTCCAATACTTGTAAAGTACTGATTGAACGTGTTAGCAATCGTAGGCCGGTCACCGATTATAATTCCATTGTTATGGAATTGTACAGGATAATTATTGGATTCAAGTCGAGATTTCCCCATGATTTTACGTACCATTTCCGAAGTCCCGGATAAGTTGCCCCGGTGTTCAGACAATAACTTAATATAATATTCACGTTTTATATATCGTATGACGGCTGTTAGTTTAGTTTTATACGATTTATACCTCATTTCTGTGTACGTATTTCTATTAGCAAGAAACTGATTGTATAACTCTCTTTTTTTCCGACACGCATTTTTGAGACCATTCGTGAGCCAAGGGTTTTATGTTCACGCTTATTGTTATTATTAACTGGGCGAAGTGGGCAGTGCTGATTATACAGCATTGTGAAATCGTTAAGAAAATCGTTGTATGCCTCATTAACATCTGTGTGACAAAGCACCGAATCTCACGGATGCGCGTTCAACGCGGCTTTTAGTGCAGTCATATTTTCAACACTTGTATGGCGTTTGTATAAAGTTGGACAACTACGACTACATCGGCTACCACCATACTTGCAAATAGCAAACACGGGCAAATGATCGCTTATATCAGTAACCAGTAATCCACTCCTGATATAATTATCAATATCGTTGGTAAATATATTAGCAATAAGTGTTGCCGACACATTCGAAATTCTAGTAGGCTTAGTAATTACTGGGTACATACCAAGACTGAACATCAAATCTAGGAATTTCTTGGTACCACCACGTGATTCATATTTCAATAAAGCCATGTTGAAATCACCACAGATAAAAAGTTTTCTTAATCACAACTTGGTTAAGTAAACGTTCAATGTTGTCACAAAATAAAGTTAAGTCAGACCCAGGTGCTCTATATACGCACGCAATTACCACATGTCTACAGTTGGTTAACTTTAACTCAATCGTAACACATTCAAACACATTCTTGATAACTCTTGATTTACTCGATATACTAGAACAATCTAGATCATCTTTGACAAATCGTGCCACACCACCACCATGCTTGTAACCCCTTACCATGTGAGAAGATGAATAACCTGGTAATTGAAACCGGCACGTCTGATCGGTGTTTCATGTTTCAGAAATAGCAATAACATGTTAACTGAATCCAGATAATTAAAACATTTTTTTCAACATTTGCATTCAAATTGCGCGATTTGTCTTTTTAATAAATCTTTTATAATCCTTCCCTTTTAATTTGAACTCATTTATCATATAATCTCAGTTAAATCGCTTTAGTTTTCTTTTGATAAAAGGCTATTCTTTCCTCGCATTTTCACAGTTTCTATTGAACCATGGCTTATTTGATTTTCGTGTAACTTTATTATGCATAAAACTATTCACCTCATTAGAGTTATCCTCGCAAACCCCTATATTTTTTGCAGACTGTAAATACGTATTACACAAATCTTTGTTAATCAAATCAACATAATTCTGTGTAACTGTCATAGTGTTAACATTTCAAGTTTTAAGTTTAGTTTATCTATATCAATTTGATTACAATATTCTTCTTTCAAATGTGGCACCCAATTTGACCTAACTGTTTCTTATTTTATATTTTTATTTCCATCACTAAAATTGATATGATATGTATTACACACAGGAGATGTGAGAGTGGATTCCATTCTACCGAGATGTAGTGATACACAAATAGCTGAATGAACATCTGATAAACAGTTGTCAAAAGCATCAACATAAAAATGTATTATTTTCGATAATAAGTTTATTGATGTCATTGCATAATCGACAACACCTTTCCAGCTGACGTATGACAAGTGAAATTACCAACAGCAGAATCACTCCCAAGTCTTCCATTTACAATTTTGAAATCCAAATTTCTGCACTACTCTATAAGCTTATAACCATTATTATTAATAACAACATCAGAGTTATATCTCTCTGTTGTAATATTAAACCTTTCAAAATCTGATATGTCTCTGAACAAATCATTTTCGTTTAAGTCTACACCATTACGTGTATCAACGAAATATCAATCGGATTGAAACCATCAAGTACTTCAGATCTAGCACTAAAGTCACCTGTCATTAAAATAGGGAAATAAAACTTTTAAGTTAACAATATCTTCACATAGATTATCAAAAATATCATAATAATGATACTTAGAAACTTCATGAGCAAGATGCAATCCTCCTGAAATCCACATAAAATGCTTTCTTTCCGATCTTTAACCACAGAACTGATTCACTCACACTGTTTGGAATAACTTCAATAAATATGTAATAATTAAGTTTAACAAAAATACACAATCCATGAATACCTCCATATTTGTAGTATGTGCATTTTTATAATTTGTATACATATATCCTGGTATAATATTACCTTCAATATCATCAATGTTTACAAATTGGTTACGATTACCTAAGTAGCTACTGATCCAACTATATGCATTTCCACGGATGCCATAGCATGCTAGGTTTTTACACAACAGTTTATGGTCAACGGTATCAAACGCTTTTTTAGATCTATAAAAGCGCCTATTGCACAATTCTTATGTTCTAACGAATGTGTGATATCATTAAGCAATTCTACCAAAGCATGAGCAGTTGACATGCATTCTCTGAACCCATATTGACATGAATTTAAGTTATTACAGGAATTCACAAAGCTTTGAAGTCGAGCATTAAACAGTTTCTCGAGTATTTTAGAGAATTGCGGTAGAAGTGAAATCGGCCTGTAGTTGGTAAGCAAATGGTTCTCACCAGATTTAAATAAAGGAATTACTTTAGCTGTTGTCATTTTCTGTGGGAAAACGCCACTTTTGTTGTAAAATTAATGTAATATTGGTCTCACTTAAAACATATTATATCATACTTGTTGATGTATTTCTCCAAAATTTCTAAACGTTTACTACGAAAACGACAGACATTTAAACCTACGATTGTTACATTGACATCCCTGGTTAGTGTGTCGTTGTTCTTGTTAACGAGGTCGGATCTGTCCTAGTATTAAAACTGTAGGAAGTCGTCAGGTGTATCTACAACTGTTGTCATGTCTTGTCCGTTCTCTTCCACCACGTAGAAAATTCTGCCGTCTACTGTCCATACACGTTTGATGTTGGGATCTCGCTTCTTCGATCTCACGAGAGATCCACGCAGACGTGTTAGATCATCATTAATGAAGGCCTACTTGTGCGTTGGCAGATCTCGTAATTTCGTTTTGTTTTTCATCTCATTTGTCGCTGATATCTTCTTTCTTAATGGTTACACCAATTTGTCCGAGTAGATTCACTACGATTTCGTTGGTGTTTTCATCGGTCGTTTCCGCTCTGCCGTGTATCCGTACACTGTCTTCTGTGTATCCGTACGTTGTCTTTTCTATTGTACTCGAGGCGATCAGTCTGAAATGTGTGTTCTTGTAACTCAGTTTTCAAATGGACGACTTCTTCTTTAGTTGCCTAATTTTCCGCTTTTAGATCAGCTATTATCTGCTTCGCAGTCTCCGTCACCGCTGCCGTGACTGAAGACGTAACCCTTCTCACAATTATAGGCTGTCTAGCCGCCACAAACTGTGACACAATGTCACCAATAGTACTGTGTGACGTGACCATTGTTTGCATATGACGTCACCCGCGTAGTGCATCTATAATCTCTGTAATCTCCCGAGATACGAGCGTTGTTAAACGCGAGAGTAAGAGCCTAGTAGTGGCCTAAACGGCAAACAAATTAACGCCTATCTCGTGACGTATCAATTATCGCAGACGATGATTATGTAGAACTCGTGGATGTAGACAAACGAAACGGTGCGACAGAAACTACATTACGTAGAATTGTCAATATCAAAGAGACTGGTCCGTTGTGGATTAAGGTTTCTGTTGTTTTGGTGGTACGTCGGGAGGCCTGAGCCACCCGCTTTTATATGAAGCCTCATTGATCGCTGTGTGTCAAAGCGCTTCGGAGCGACGACATACATAAATGTCACGTCGACTAACTGTCTGCCGCAGATCTTCCGCAGTCAAACTACGCACTTGATACCTCCTTGTTAAAATTAAAGGTCTTTCTTAGAATGTTGTGCTAGAATGCGTCCGGTTGGCCTGCTCGTGTTAGTGGGTTTCTGTGACAGGTACGTGCTAGCGCAGTAGTTAGAACATCAGTTTTTCAAACGACAGAATCCGGGTCCAACTCCTTTTGCTGCCGTCATGAAGCCTGTGCAAGTTCATTCACTACGCGTTGCTTAAGTTCACTCGGTAGAAATGGATGTATGGCCATAGACAGGGGTGGACATGTGTGAACGGCTGATCATCGCGCTGTAGTAGCAGCATCCCAGAGTTGTTTGTATGGTGTCCGAATACATAGATCTGCCGTGTGTGAAGTTACAGTAGGTTTTTTTAATTTTAACTGAAATGAATCGGACAATTGTATATTCGGTATTGACAATTCCGTTTATGAAACAAATGCGTGTACAATCTGCATCGTCAAATCCAACATTCTTGTATTCCATAAAATTTACATCAAAGATATACCCCTTCATTTGTCAAACCGGATTCTGTCTTAGCAC
>OZ023205.1:11691200-11703700 GCA_963995525.1 Escarpia spicata | reverse complement strand
ATAGACAGACGGACGGACGGACGGACGGACGGACGGACGGACGGACGGACGGACGGACGGACGGACGGACGGACGGACGGACGGACGGACGGACGGACGGACAAACACACAAACAGGCAGGCAAACAGGCAGGCAGGCAGGCAGGCAGGCAGGCAGGCAGGCAGGCAGACAGGCAGGCAGGCAGGCAGGCAGGCAGGCAGGCAGGCAGGCAGGCAGGCAGGCAGGCAGGCAGGCAGGCAGGCAGGCAGGCAGGCAGGCAGGCAGGCAGGCAGGCAGGCAGGCAGGCAGGCAGGCAGGCAGGCAGGCACGCAGGCAGGCACGCAGGCACGCAGGCAGGCACGCAGGCACGCAGGCAGGCACGCAGGCAGGCACGCAGGCACGCAGGCACGCAGGCACGCAGGCACGCAGGCACGCAGGCACGCAGGCACGCAGGCACGCAGGCACGCAGGCACGCAGGCAGAGAGATAGACAAACAGACGGACTGACAGACTGACAGACTGAAAGACAAACAAACATAGAATATTGATTTGATATGGAAGCAATGTTTAAAAGAACTTAAGGAAGAGTTTTGGTTTGATCTGGGATGTCGAAGAGTTTCCCGTTAACACTGGTTTTGAGGCAAACGAGGTGTCCTTTGCTCCAACCATGACTTACCCTTTACCGTTTATCATCGTGATGGATTTAGCTTTAATTAGCAGACAAATCAACTAGACGAATGTTCTCCGGAAGATGTTGTACGCAGATGATCAAGCCATAGCAGCAGAGAGCAAACAAGAATTGCACGAAGTGAGGGAAAAGAAAAGGAGGGTTTAAAGAGTAGCGGGAGAATGAGCTTGAAGAAAATATAAAAGACGAGTTCAACATTAGTTTTGATGGGAAGGATATCAAGTGGATGGTTTTGTATACCTCGGACGAACGGTTATCGAGGATGGACATTCACTGGTAAGACGTGGCACGCCGGGTACAAGCTGGAACGAACTCCTCAGTAACGAAGGCACCGTGAGTCATGGTGGAATACAACATTCCATAAAGTTGTAAAGGAAAGTACACAGAACGTATGCATGGCCTGTGCGGTCTGGATACAGAGACGCTGACAGTACACAGAACGTATGCATGGCCTGTGCGGTCTGGATACAGAGACGCTGGCAGTACACGGAGCGTATGCATGGCCTGTGCGGTCTGGATACAGAGACGCTGACAGTACACGGAGCGTATGCATGGCCTGTGCGGTCTAGATACAGAGACGCTGGCAGTACACGGAGCGTATGCATGGCCTGTGCGGTCAGGATACAGAGACGCTGACAGTACACGGAGCGTATGCATGGCCTGTGCGGTCTAGATACAGAGACGCTGAAAGTACACGGAGCGTATGCATGCCCTGTGCGGTCAGGATACAGAGACGCTGACAGCGTGCGCAACCACAGCAGAAGCTGCAAGTGTTCGAGAATAATTGTGGTCCTGAGGATGACGGGAACAAAGAGGGCGGATTAAAGGGAATGCATAATCCGGGGGAAGAGATCGGGATGTAGTGCTTCTTATCGGGACGTTTATTAAGAAGCCGGACGACGGAACAAACGAACAGTGGAAGCCGTTTTAAAATACACAAAATCTTTACATCTGCGATTCAAAGCGAAAGAGGCAATGAACGGAAAGCACGATCGTTTTCCATATAAATAAATCGAATTTGCAACAGAGGCCGCTGGTAGAATAATCCTTCTTAGCCAGTAGAAACATAGCAAAGCATGAACATTTTTGTATAGGCGACCCACGTTGACGTTTGCTTATTTCTAGGCGACCCACGTTAATGTTTGCCTACTTCTAGGCGACCCACGTTGACGTTGGCTTACTTCTAGGCGACCCACGTTGACGTTGGCTTACTTCTAGGCGACCCACGTTGACGTTTGCTTACTTCTAGGCACCCCACATTGACGTTGGCTTACTTCTAGGCGATCCACGTTGATGTTTGCTTACTTCTAGGCGACCCACGTTGACGTTTGCTTACTTCTAGGCGACCCACGTTGACGTTTGCTTACGTCTAGGCGACCCACGTTGATGTTTGCTTACTTCTAGGCGACCCACGTTGATGATTGCTTACTTCTAGGCGACCCACGTTGACGTTTGCTTACTTCTAGGCGACCCTCGTTGACGTCTGCTTACTCCTAGGCGGCCCACGTTGATGTTTGCATACTTCTAGGCGGTCCACGTTGATGTTTGCTTACTTCTAGGCGACCCACGTTGATGTTTGCTTACTTCTAAGCGACCCACGTTGACGTTTGCATACTTCTAGGCGACCCACGTTGACGTTTGTTTACTTCTAGGCGACCCACGTTGACGTTTGCTTACTTATGTACGCAACATAATGATAACCATTTCATCACATCAACAAACATTAATTTGTGGCAAGTCAAATAACTAACCTGCAGCAGGGGTCTCGTCAAATAGTACTTTTTTCAATAAATTTAACCTGAGAGATGCATATGTATATCAAACGTACAAACGCAGGAGATGTGACCATCAACCTGCTGCCCGCATGTTGTCAACCTGCCGCCCGCATATTGTCAACCAGCTGCCAGAAATGTGCCCCTGTATATAGGAGTACCGTTTAAAACCTATGGATTATAATCGTTCGGATACCATTAACCCGCAAACAAATTAACGATATATCCCATATTTGTTGGGTGAGAAGTAAGTCTAAGTCTTGTTGGGTTAGTGGCAAGAGCGGACGAAACTCATTTAGAAGGCCAGGACATTTGGCATATAGTTAAAACTCACCAATACAGAACTATTTAGACCCCGGGACATCTTTGGATTTGTGTGGACGCCCCTGGCGGCCATTTTTTAAATGACAGCCATAATATTTGGATTAAATATAGGAACTAAATAGCGGCGTGAACTGAGCGCCCTGGGAGCTCCTACATCACCTCCTACAGTGAGAGCTCCCACAACACCTCCTACCGGTGTCGACATCTGGCCGACAGCGCAGCGAACAGTTGTTTTAATTCCGACTTAATTTCGTATAATATGGCGAGACGGTGAGGCGAAACTCTGCCCTGTCCCGCATTCTATCCAGGGTCGTCTAGGTAACGGCAAGGCGAATGCAGACACTGGACGGGAGGTTGCTAACAGATGGGGATATATTGCAGCAGTTGCTTCTGGACGTAGGTGTGGTTTAGGGGAATTATCTCATTATATAGTAGTATATTTATGCAGTATTGTTGCACACCTTTTAAGATAGAAACACCCGGCAGAGTTCAACACCCGGCAGAGTTCAACACCCGGCAGAGTTCAACAGTTTGACGCGTAGTTATAATATATAATATAATATGTGTGTGTGTGTGTGTGTGTGTGTGTGTGTGTGTGTGTGTGTGTGTGTGTGTGTGTGTGTGTGTGTGTGTGTGTGTGTGTGTGTGTGTGTGTGTGTGTGTGTGTGTGTGTGTGTGTGTGTGTGTGTGTGTGTGTGTGTGTGTGTGTGTGTGTGTGTGTGTGTGTGTGTGTGCGTGCGTGTGTGTGTGTGTGTGTGTATTATATACATTATATATACATGTATATTATATACATATTATATATACGTAAACACACACACACACACACGCACACGCACACGCACACGCACACGCACACGCACGCACACACACACACACACACACACACACACACATATATATATATATATATATATAATTGTGCTTCCGACTATTGAACTCTGTCGAGTGATTCCATCCTACCAGGCATATATATAGTATTCTTCCCTAATTATCTTAGATCGTGCAATTCTCCAGGGGTGATGACACGTAAACTAAACAGTCCATAATTTACGGAGCCCCCTACACAGCAGTCGCGGACGTTGCTCCGAGTTTATTACTCTTCTCTAATTTAGCGTAGCAGTGATAGCGAAGTCGATTGAATACAGAGTGTGCGCGTTTGTTAAAATAAAGTAATCCGGCTTGCTTGTACCATTGGATAGTAGGCCTAACTCGTTTTCCAACAACACTGTTGTTAATATACGTCTGTATATATATATATATATATATTATATATATATATACATATAAATATTATATATATATATATATATATATTATATATATATATATACAACAATGTTGTGTTTTTGTACCTGTTATCCACGTGTTCTCATATATTTCGAGAAAGTTTCCGTCGTGAGTTTGATTTAACGAACATGCGCAGAATTCCATGTTACAACTCGTTCTGGTCTCCGTTATTGTGAAGAACGCAACATCGATGATAACATGTGTTGTCATCACACGTATACTTCTATGTAAGAAAGATTACCATCAACCAAATGTACTCTATAAAGTAGTAAACATCTTGAATAGCGTATCGCATAACAAGTAACTTTTTACAAACAGTTGTATATCAAAAAGCTAATGGAAACCATAGCAAGCACGATTTCTTGGGAATTCATTACGAAATGGTCTAGCGCTAAGAAAGTTATCAGTGATTGAGGTTATACATACTGGATAAGACATAAATAAAACTTATATAAACCATCAGCAATTTGCCCACGTCAACCACGGGCATACCCCGGAACGCCAACTCTTCCCACGTATATCCTCTATTAAGAAACAGGCCGACGCGTTAGGCCTAATTTACTGCCAGTAACCAAATCGCAAATGAAAGCAAACAAACACGCGTCTGCATGCATTGGTTTCCCGTCCGATACAGCATTATTTTCAAGATCTGTACAAATACCTATCAAACACTGTCATCCAAGGAACGGCCATATTTGCATTCAATGCTCTCTCTTACAAGATTGCCTGCTCAGTTACGATCGTTTAGTTGTGATCTACGTTTTGTCCCTGCAGTTAAGACAAACGTGGACACTAGAATATTCTTGGTTGCCGGACCAACTCTGTGGAGGTCACTCTCTGTTAGCGTTAAATCTGCAAATATATATTGTTACCGTTACTCAAAAGCCTGCTGACTTCGCTTACCCTCATTAACTCTTTCGTGGACTGATCTAACTGTTCACTGCCTGGAATTGTAAATCGACAAGAGACTGCATAACAGTTCTGTACCCGATTGTGTTCCTGTGAGTAGAGCGCAATAGAAATCTTTATCATAATCACTAACAAATGTCCCGTCCCTTGACGGGATGCCTTGGTAGAAGATAGTTGTGAAAGTAATATTTCTAAAATGTTAGAAAACACAGAGCAACATTACGTTAACACCATAACGCGTTCGCAGATACTTGTTGTTTGTTCAAAATGACGAAGGTCGGAGATAATGTGAAGTTCACGTCCATCGATAGGCCCTAGTCGTGATAGTGCAGAATTGTCAAATAATATTCATATTGCTATGCTATTGACACGCTGGTAGACAAGCATTATTGTGTCTGCGCCTTCTCCATGATGCCAAGTCTATGAGGTATGAGCCGTTTTCCCCAAGTTTTTTTTCCGCGCGCGCGTTGTTCCTTCAATTGATATGTTGCGTTTTACGTATTACGAATTACGAGCACATTACGTTTTAAGTACAGAACCGTTAAAGAACGAACTAATTTACGTAAAGCAAACGTAAAGCCATAGTGGGCCAATAGTAGCAGCAACACATAATAAGTCAATCACTCCAAATAACTAAATTTGTGTTTTTAATGCATCCCCAATTGGTAGATCCGAGGTCAATGGTTCAAAGAAGACGAGTGAACTCCAGCCTCCAACGACGTCATCACATAGCAACAATTACACAACAATCCCGTCAAATACAAGCAACCTCAGTGATACTCGTCTGACCAGCGTGGAAATGAGAAGGGTGAGACTGCGCCATTGCCAGAAGTCTTGGCCTTACATGCGGTTTGGCAACTTTAACCAAACACTTCCGTGTGTACAAAGAGAGCCAGTGTTTCTGACCGCTACCCCACAGAATACCGGCGACTGGTCCAACCCAGAGAAACATTCCATACTTGTATAGATGCCGCATTAAAAATCAATTGGCGTAATGTTGTTTATACTACGAGTTTCTTTATTTAGTTAAGTATAAACGACGTGCCTTGCGCAAACTTAAAATGTGGTCTCAAACGTAAATTGGCTCGTGCAACTAGAGGACACAGAGAAACGTCGTAAAATAATAGTACGGATTAAACAATCAATTAATGGAACAAATTACCTACTGAATGCTTTGCGAGTATATTTTCAAAAGAAATTGCGCGTTTTGGACTCTTGATAAGAGACAGGTTTCCTTGTCTATTTGCCCACACGCACACGCACACGCACACGCACACGCACACGCACACGCACAGACATACGCCCACCCGCTCGGCCACTCATGCACTGATTTACGCTGAACAAAAAACTAGCACAGCCCAAGTGAAATCCTGTGAGAAATTGAGAAACAATTACTAGGCAAGCAAATGTAACCCATATAAATGGCTGTCATCTGTTGCGGTGTAATCCGTATGAATGGCGCGAGCAATCGTAATTAATTTTTGGCTTTTTTGCGAGCAAAACATCCGTGTTGCGGCGGTAGAGCGTCTGATTGGCTGGTGACAGTTGTCTTTCTTTTGTGGTCTTTCATTCATCAAATAAACATCTTTTTTAATAATGCAAAAAACAAACTTTTCAATATAACTAATCGGCGACGTTGAGCGTAAAAAATACGAACACGGAGATACCTCAGTGTATGAGTGTAGTGTCTGACATGGCAGGTGTCGAAAACATCGCTATCATATCACTCCACTGACTATATCTTATTCATGCGGGACAATTGTGCGCCGTTTCGCGTGTATACTAGTCCGCGCGTGGATAAGTCGTTGGCGTTATCATAGGTACAAATAGAAATAAAGAACCTATTCGTCGTCTGAAATGGTTTAAGACGGTACCTAACACATTAAGGTAATGCCACGTGGAAGCATACATCATAATAGTATAAACATCACTATAACCAATATTCGACATTTTGCGGCAATCTAAGCCTACAATTTCCACATTACTGAGGTTTTAAAAACAATGTTGTAAGATTGAAACGTCAAACATACGTGTACATTGGTCAAAAATTACTATTTGAAAATTGTTGAACAATGCAGGCGAATATACTGATTAATGTATATCGGGTATCTAGTGGAATCAACGACGATGTCAGTAACTTATTGAACATCATAAACTTCTTTCTGTTCACCAGTGGTAGCGGCGGAAAAAACTATGGACGCATGGCTGTAGAATACGAACAGTAAGCTAATAATAACAATATTAGTATTATTATTGAATTTACATAACCGCATATTCACTGAATGCTCTGTGGCGGTTTTCATCTCGCAATTATTCAAGGTAAAACAATAAAGACACAACGTCGACAAACGAATAATAAAGCATCCATCTACATCCGTTGAAAGCAGCCGCCAACATTTACAGGTAAAAGACACGCCGTAACAACGTGCCCGGTGCAGTGCAGTTACTGCCGTAGAGCCCATGTAAACATTGCCTGGCATCGGAGACAGCGACGGCCGCGCGGCGTCTACTGCAGGGCACCGTCCGAGGACTGGTGGGAGGGGGGCGGGCGGGCGGGCGGGCGGGCGGGCGGGCGGGCGGGCGGGCGGGCATGGACAACGTCACGCCGAGGGCAATCCAGTACACCTGCCCTCTCGCACCGGCCCCGTTCTCCCGCGAGAAAACACAACTGTCAGATCTCATTGCGTAAACTATTAATATAAATTGCCACATAGACATTTATACGGCGTTTACGGCCACACAAAAGCAAGCGTGCGAATGCAGTAAGGCCACTGCGGTCCACCGCAGGCCGGTGACGTCACAAGAGGTAAAGAATGTGCAACCACAAAGTTGGCTATCGATTCATAAATGTTGT
This sequence comes from Escarpia spicata, assembly GCA_963995525.1. Taxonomy (NCBI): domain Eukaryota; kingdom Metazoa; phylum Annelida; class Polychaeta; order Sabellida; family Siboglinidae; genus Escarpia; species Escarpia spicata. Next base: position 11,695,885 of record OZ023205.1, on the reverse strand, counting down.
TTCCCGCAAGGTGGTCACTGATAGTGACGTATTTTGGTCGTCATCAAAATTATCACCGCTATTGTCGTCTTTCTGTTATATATCCATCGCTGTTGTCGTGGCGATGACGAAGATCGTAATCACTAGCCTCATTACCACTATTGTCAATATTATCATTTATATAATATGTATAGATGTGTCACGCGCGCGCATGTGCGTGTGCGCGCGCGCGCGTGTGTATATATTTACATAATAATGATAATCATTTGTACACGTTAAATTTATACTAGGGAAGTTCATGTTAACTAATGGCGCATCAAGACAAAAGGCTTGGTCAATCTCAAAATTCATAAGCAGTATTCCAGTTGTCAACAGATGGGTCAAGGCGCTAATGTTATAATGTTATAATATTTTCAACTGATCTAACACTACGAGGGAGCATATTCCAAAGAGTTGGTGCAGCAACAGAAAAAGCCCTAGTTCCAATGTTAGTGTTGACTCTAGGAACAAAAAGTAGGTCAGACCTAGATGATCGAAGCTGGATAGGTTTTCTTACAAGAGTAAGCAGTGAATGCAAATAAGATGGTTGCTTACTTGGCAGTGCCTGGTATGTAATGGTACAGATCTTAAATAGTATACGATACCGTACAGGAAGCCAATGCAAAAACTTCAAAAGTGGTACAGAGCGAAAAAAACGAGGAGGTCTTGTAACTACCCTTGCCAGACAAATTTGGGCACGCTGAAGTTTTCTAATATCCTTGCTAGCGATATTATAAAGGAGGGAATTGCAATAGTCAAGTCTACTAACAAGCGCCGTTGCAATAGTCTTAGCAACAGAAAATTACACATACCGGCGAATACGGCGAAAATCACGAATATTATAAAAACAGCAGCGACACGTTTGAGATACAGTGTATGTGTTGTCGGAAATTGAAGTTACTATCAAAGATCACTCCTATATTCCGCACCGAGGTTGCTGGCGTGATATGCTGATTCAAAATACGCTTAGGAAAATACCATCCAGTTTACTATGCTGCATCGGAGTACCAATAATGATCAATTCAGTTTTATTTGCATTTAATTTCAACTTGCTGTCAGTCATCCAGTGGAAGATATCTTGGAGGCAATCACTAAGTTGGTTAAGGGAGCGATTTGTAGCCAACGAAATGTAGATCTGAATATCATCAGCATAAAGATGATGGTCTAAGTTATGTCTTTGTATAACAGAGCTTAGTGGCGTGGTGTAAAGAGTAAACAACAAAGGCCCAAGAACAGAACCCTGGGGGACACCAAATAAAGTTGGCAGTGCAGCCGAAAAGCAGTTCCCAAACTTTATAGTATTGCATATATCAGCTAGGTATGAAGAAAACCAGATTGGAGCTGTGCCAGATATGTCGTACCACTTATAATAAACATTCAATGAGAATGCTGTGATCAATCGTGTCAAACGCGGCAGAGAGATCTAGTAAGGTAAATGCAGTCACTTTACCATTATTAATGTTCAAGTTAATATCATTGTGAACCTTTAAGAGGGCAGTCTCTGTTGAATGAGACGTCTATATGCTGATTGTGACACATTAGTTAAGACATTTGTGCTAATGTGAGACCTTAGATGACTTGCTACAACATTTTCTAGTATTTTGGAAATGAAGCTGAGGTTAGAAATAGGTCTATAACTGTTTAGGTCTTGTTTAGGCAGAAATGACTTTTTAAGAAGTGGAGTGACATGGGCGTATTTTAAATCACCAGGAAAACAGTCAAAGTGTTGCATTTATAATATTGTTATAGGTCCAATTAATGTATCGATACATGTTTTTAGCAGTATTGTTGGAAATGGATCAAATTCACAATATTTTTTTGGGAGGACATAATTATTTTCCTAACTTCATCAACTGTTGCAGGTTCAAATGATACAAGTAGATAATTTACTTGTGGAAAGTCCACATTGACATTACTTAAAATATGAACTGGAAAAGCAGAACGAATAATGCTGATTTTAGTCTTAAAATGACTAGAGAACGAATCACATACATACTTAATTGACACATGATCAGGTAGCGATGGAGTAGGCCGTCTGTGTAGAATGTTATTGATGCAGTTCCATAACTGACGCGGGTTATCAGACCTATTTATGACCATATTTGTATAATTATCTGATTTAGCTTTGGCCATTTGTCTGTTACAGTGGTGACATTGCTTAGAATAGCGCGAACTGGCTAAAGGCGAGCGTGATTTGCGCCATACACGCTCTAAATAACGACGACGCCTTTTAGATAGTATAATTTCGGAAGTCATACAGGGAACCGGTGGCCTTTCTGACACACATTTGGATTTTATAGGTGCATGTTTATTAAGTAGTGCATTCAGTACTTGACAGTACTGTTTATATAAGTCAGATAGATGTTGTTTTGGATCTGTGATACGGTCAGATTTAAGGATATCAGCCATTAAAGCTGTAATGTCAATTCTATGAATGGCTCTGTAAGACACATTGTGTTTCGACTCTAATGGAGTTATAGAAACGTTAACATTAGCAATGACAGTATGGTGGTCTGATAACCCGTATGAAACAGTAGGTGTTTGGATAGTATTACAAGTTGAACGGGTTATCAAGAGGTCAAGCCAGTGGCCATGCATATGTGTCAAAAAGGTAACATGTTGTTTCAGATGAAAGGATGGCAGAATATCATCAAGCATAGTTGTAGTTGTAGAAGGTATGTCCAAATGAAGATTACAAAATCACCAAGAATGTAAAACTCTGAATGAAAGGTTGTCAGATTTTCCAACAGATCCTGAAAGTTTTCAAATAAGTTTGCTGGGTGTCCTGGAGGGCGATAGATACAAACAAAGTAGTCGGAGAAAGAAGAATTTGTGATATTAGAAAGCCAACACCACCTCCACGGCCGACTAAACGTGGTCGATGGTGAAAAGTGTAACAGAAGGGGAAACGTCAGCAATACAGGCAGGTGTATCACGTGGTCTGAGCCATGTCTCAGCTACAGCAAGAATGTATACTTTCTTTGAAATTAATCAATCACAAAGTGGGGCTGTCTTATCTCCAACAAATCGAACGTTTGTAGTGGCCACCCGAATTTTTCGTGTAACAGCTGGTCCAGGATTAAGTCTTACATCTGCTAATAATATAATTATTGCTAATTTCAACAATTTTTATTATTGTACTTATCACGATGTTTCTATTTGAAGCAAATCCGTAAAGTAAAACGGGATATGTCAGTATTAATATATAAGCAAATCCAATACATCCGCATTGTATCCGGTCCGTATGACGTGGCAGGTCTGCAACACCTTTCAAAACCATCCTGCAAGGTACCCCGGGGGACGAGAGAAGATGAGGCAGCCAGAAGAAAAACTGACTGCACAACGTAGTGGAATGTTCCAACGTTAGCCCACCGGCCCTGTTACGTATTCAGTACAGCTAAAGGCGCCGCGTGGAAATGGCATCCCCCGGCCACGGGATGAAGTGAAGTGAACCTTGGAAATTAGACCACCAGTCAAAGGAGATTTTACTCCCACGGTATTATCAATTCTACGTTGTTCATTTGGAAATTTAGTATCAGTGCTGAAGCGGAATAAAAGGCTTTTTTGTCTATGCACTTAAAGGAGTTAATAAAAAGTAACCATTATAGTAACTAACAGCAATCAAGTCTATTACGCCAGCAGTTTACTAGAATAACATTGTTGACGACATTTACATCGCACGGACAGCGCCACTTTGATAGAAAGCATGATGTCACCAATGCTTTCGCTTCCCAGTTCGCCTCTCGCCGAACTGGGAACATTACTCTAGTTTGTGTCGCTCAGTAACCCACATATTTTGGCTAACAGTTTGTTTGCGTTCTTGGTTATTTGTCTCAGTTGCATATGCCATTGTCATTGACACTGTTTACGTACATTGTGACAGGTCTGCATCAACAACTGGTACAACTGCAGCAGACCCAGCAGTGAAAACGAATTGTATCGCCGACGTTGGTTTGTCGTGGTAACTAGTATAAATGTTACGTCCGCACGGTGCAGGGTATGGCCTTGTATCAGTTGTTACAAGTGTAACCCAGCATCTGCATCGAAGGGAATGCAAAAACCAATATAATATGAGCACATTCATTATAAAAAAATGTCGAGGAAATGGCTCCCCGCTGATTGGGGATACCACGAAAGTAGTGGGAAATCTTTCCCAACAATGGGAAATTCCTTTAGGAGGTGGTTTGTCATTTTGTCCGGTTGTGGCACCACTTACCGGTTATATTTTACTCGAACTACTCAAAGGATTTGCGTTTCTACACACGGCCGCCTGTGAACAAACCGTGAATAGTTTCAAGTGAAGCTGTGAGATGTTCAGCCTTTTTTTATTTATAATTATACTTATTTTCACAATTCATTAAAGTATTGAGAATTGTATGTAAGAAAACTAAATAAAACAAAACAACCTGAAACATTGTAAAATAAAATAAAACAAAAAGGGGGAGATTTAGGGATCGGGACGCGGGGAGGCGAACAAATTACATATATCGGGACACTTTGAAGGGTTAGAGAAGGGTTATGGTTCCACTCACACGCACGCACACACGCACACGCACACACACACACACACACACACACACACACACACACACACACACACACACACACACACACGCACACACACACACACACGCACACAAACACGCACACACACACGCACACACACA
>OZ023205.1:11518639-11686000 GCA_963995525.1 Escarpia spicata | reverse complement strand
GGATGTAACATATTATTGACTATGAACACATGTCGTTTAGAAGAAAATCTTTGACCTGTGTGTTACGCTGGGGGAAACAGAATGCCGGTACACGAGAATGCGTCTGAACTTCCTGTTTTCATTTATGTTATAAAGGTGAGGAAACTAGCTGACCTTGTCACTGGGTAGTTGTTTTAAGGTATGCCGTAAGTGGATGTCTTTTATAATCAGTAAGTATCGTCACGCTATTTCACACTATTTCACACTATTTCACACTATTTCACCACCAGGCAAACGTTTTAGCAAGAAGTAATAGAAATGAAAGGTGGTGATTTTACTAAAGGAAGCAATTCATAATTAATAACTGCACATACAATATGTGCTTATAGTGTTCACGCACACACGTACACACTCACACACTCACACACTCACACACGCACACACTCACACACTCACACACTCACACACGCACGCACACATACGCTAACGTGTCAACTTACCACGTAGCATTGCCATTGGTCGTTACAAGTGCCTGTGTGTTTACCTTTGCTGCCCACTACACCGTTTAGTCGTATTCCGGGTTAAACCAAGAGATGTTTCATAATAAGCTATCCGTGCAACGGACGGAAAAGGCGTTTTGTTACAGTTACGTCACTTTCGTGGCAACACACCGGTACCCGAAGCTGGTTAAAACACATGTGCCATTAATGTTATGGGCGTCGAGGGCGCAGTGGCCAAGTGATAAGAATGCCGGACTGTCGACCGGAGGGACCGGGGTTCGAATCCCGGCGCCGGCCGGGCGGTGGTTCGGTACTGGTTCGGCCGCCGTGTCGAAACTTGGGCAAGTTCGTTCATCCTACGTCGCTCCCCCTCTTCCAACCCGCACAGGCCAGCGTGGAAGGGTAGGTCAACAACACCAGCATGCAAAATACAATGAAACCACGGCCCGCAGACCCCAGCAGCATTGAAAGAGTCAATGTCCAAGGAACGGTCAACTAGGGCTACATGCAGGGTTGCTAAGAATCTCTGGGTCAGGAAGAGTTTCTTATTTACACGTAGAGTTTCTTATTTACCCTTCTGAGGTAGGTGTCAATTTTATTTTTAAACATATTTACGCTACTAGCACCCAAACAAGCAGCAGATAACCTGTTCCAATCATTTACAGTCCTTTGTTAAAGTGAGAACTTTCAAATATCTAATCTATACTGCTCCATTAGTAATGAAACTTCACGTCCCCTTCTTAGCTGACAACAAATATTTCTTTCAATATTTTCATAATCATTTAATATTTAAAAAATTCTATCCGATCTTCTCTCAATCTCCTGGTCTCTAGTGTTGTCAAGCCACATTCTTTTAGGAGTATTTCGTAACTAACATCTCTCAGTTTTGGTATCAATTTAGTCGCTCTCCTCTGTACTCTTTCTAGCATATATATGTCCTTCTTGTGATATGGCCAACCCCGGCTATAATATTCTAAATGAGGCCTAACTATTGTTTTGTATTATTAGTTATTTTCCGTATACGCTATATTTCGCCTAATTAATCCAAGGATTTGATTTCCATTTAAAGCTGCAATTCCGCACCGCTCTGAAACCTACATATCAGCTCTAATTGTTAACCCTAAGTCCTTCTCTTTTACAGTAATACTAAATATAGTACCCCCCCCCCCCCATTGTATACTGTATATCTTCGTTCCCATGTCCTGTGCGGAGGCGTTTATAGTTCCTAAAATTGAACAACATCTGCCATCTGCCATTTGATCAACCTGTCAAGATCATCTTGTAAATGCTGTCTATCTCCATCACGTTTAATCCTTCTAAACACTTTTGTATCATCCGCAATGATGATATATCACCTTACTTGTTATATCGTTGACATATATTAGGAATAATATTGGTCCCAGTACTGATCTCTGTGGTACCCGATTTCCAGTTTGAAGCCTCCCCATCAACTACTATCTGTTGTCTTCTGTTAATCAGCCAGTTTTCTCTCCAGTTAATTATACCATCCCCTATGCAATGGGTCTTGAATTTAAGCAGTGATCTTTGATTTGTCACTTTGTCGAAAGCTTTCTGAAAATACATGTAGATAATGTCTACTGGTGATCCCTCGTCTACCCACTTAGTGATGTCTTCCAAAAAACATAACATATTTGTTAAACATGATCTCGCTTTTAGAAACCCATGTTGAGATGAGAGAACGCGGATTCGAATCCTGTGCGGCGGTGTCGAACCTTGGGCAAGTTCGTTTACTCTACATTGCTTCAGTTCACTCAGCTGCATAAATGAGTACCTGGCTATGGACAGTGGTGGATATTTGTGTACGAATAGTCTTCGCTCATTAATTGCAGCGTGGCTGAATGCTTCCGAGAGAAGTCGAGATGGTGTTCGATTGAACAGGTCTGCCAAGGAATAAAGTGTAACGCGCTTTCAGCAGTCCTGAGGACTGGATACTGCGCTATATAAGAACTTACCTTTAATTTTTTTAATTTTTCTAGAGGACCGACCATTTCCTGTACTTTCTGTTTGCAAATGCAACGAAACGTGCATATATGCATACATACATATATACACACATGCATACATACACACGCGCATACACACACACACACACACACACACACACACACACACACACACACACACACACACACACACACACACACACACACACACACACACACACACACACACACACACACACACACACACACACACACACACACACACACACACACACACACACACACACACACACACACACACACACACACCCACACACACACACACACACACACACACACACACACACACACACACACACACACACAAATGCAGTTGATAGATTAACACGCAAGGCAGACAACTAACTCCGACGCAATAACCCTGCACCAGTAACCATGACATGTTTAAACTTGGATCGCCAACATTTGGCTTCTCGATAAGGACGACCTTATTGTACATCCCACGTAGCTGAAGCTCGTCTCACGACCCGTTGAAATTAGTCGTAGGTTCTGAGGCGCTACTAGAATTAGCGGACACAAAATGTGCTGATAAGACAGGAATTCTACGGGCACCTCGTTCATACTTTTGTAGTTGATGATAAAACGCTTCCAGGCGATAGGAGGGGAGACGTAGGCGGAAGACTGGCTGTTTGTTTCGACTCCGCACGGACATAGAGATGACGACATAACATGCTACAAAAATGAAATTCGAGCGGAATCTCGATGGTAAGTGGCACGCCATCGGAACATAGTGCTTGTGTTGTACTGACGCGTCTTGTTTACATCGAGATCGACGTTCCCGCGTATACCGACATATCATAAATGTAGTATGCGTCGTGCAGTGTGTGCGTCGTGCGGTGTGTGCGTCGTGCGGTGTGTGCGTCGTGCGGTGTGCGCGTCGTGCGGTGTGCGCGTCGTGCGGTGTGCGCGTCGTGCGGTGTGTGCGTCGTGCGGTGTGTGCGTCGTGCGGTGTGTGCGTCGTGCGGTGTGTGAGTCGTGCGGTGTGTGCGTCGTGCGGTGTGTGCGTCGTGCGGTGTGTGCGTCGTGCGGTGTGTGCGTCGTGCGGTGTGTGCGTCGTGCGGTGTGTGCGGCGTGCGGTGTGTGCGTCGTGCGGTGTGTGCGTCGTGCGGTGTGTGCGTCGTGCGGTGTGTGCGTCGTGCGGTGTGTGCGCCGTGCGGTGTGTGCGGCGTGCGGTGTATGCGTCATGCAGTGTACGCGTCGTGCAGTGTATGCGGAAGTAGGTCGTGTATGTTGATTCTTTCTTAGTACTTAGTATAAAGTTCCTGCTACATCTAAGTTAAGAAAAACTCGTGTTGTTTGGCAGGACAACGCTGTGTATATTGTGTTGAAGATCGAGAACACACACTGTCACTCACTCGCACGCACGCACGCACCCACGCATACACACACGCATACATGCACGCACGCACACATACAATGCACACACCAACCACACACCGCCACCACCACCGCCACCACCACCACCACCGTCATCATCAGCATCAGTATCATTAAAAAAACTCTTATTTTCATTTTTCACTGACCCTATGGACGGAAGTGATCTACTTGCACAAGCCCATGTACTGTACGCCGGTGTAGTATGTTGATGTTACGTAAGCTTCCTGCGATTGTGACATGGGTTAAACAGACGCCTTCAGTCGTACTAGTCTAGTTTAGTCTATAATGGCGTCTGTGTCAACCACTCGTGTCGAACTCCGTTAATCTCAACCATCTGTCTCCGCACGCCTCTCACTCTCATCTCCAGGTGAATCTTTCCAGACTCAACCACAAGTCTTCCTCCCGCGAACGTCGGTTGACGCGCTTGTTGCTCTTTCCTTAAGTTAGCATTCTGGGGGATGTTTTCGCAGTTTAGCAAGGGTGTAAGCTGGTACTGTGCAGCAATATGTCATCAAAATGATGTGATATGTTTGTTTCCTAGGAACTGTTCTAAGGCACTTAATATCAAGATAAATATCACACAAATGTGATCCGTTGTGACCTGTTGTGACATGTAATATGATCCGTTGTGACCTGTTGTGTTGTGACCTGTTGTGTTGCGACCTGTTGTGTTGCGACCTGCTGTGTTGCGACCTGTTGTGTTGCAACCTGTTGTGTTGCGACCTGTTGTATTGTGACCTGTTGTATTATGACCTCTTGTGTTGTGACACGTTGTCATCTCCAGGTGTTTGTATTGCGAAACTGATAATTGAGCGTTATTCTTACACACGCACACACATACGCACACGCACACACATACATAGACAAACAAACAAACACACATACATACATATACACACACACAAACACACACACACACACACACACACACACACACACACACACACACATACACACACAAACACACACACACACACACACACACACACACACACACACACACACACACACACACACACACACACACACACACACACACCTATTGGGAATATTCAAATAATATTTCTTGTAATAAATTGTCATGCCGGTTAACTTTTTCGTCACAGAATATTGAGTGAATTGTTCTATGCTGCATAACGTATACTAATTATTTGTTCCTCTTTGTGGAAATCCAGTAGTCGCAGCAGGATTCAAATTGTCGTGGATTTGAACAATGTCACTGTTAATTGTAGCCATTGTGTATGTGTTCATGGCATCGGGTTGTGTTGGCGAGACACCTGTCGCCATAGTTCTACATTAGAGTTGTCTTGTGACGAACAAGCCTGAAGCGGGACTCCGGACCAAGCGTGATATGGCAACATGTCCTCAATTGTGGAGAAGTTGAACGAAATGTCTGCCTTTGGTGGCTACGACATAGCAAGGATACTTGCCACAGGACAGGTCTACCGCAACATTGTGTGGACATCGCTATGTACAACGGTATCCCTAGGCTGAAGAAAGTCAAGACCAGTCAAGACGGGTGGGTGGGTGGGTGGATGCGTACTTGTTTGCGTTCTTGTAGGCACAGTATAAATGTTATACAACTTCGTTAACATGATAACCACAAGATACTCAATTAACAAATTATTTGTATGTTAAACATAAACAATTAATATTTAAAACATTAATATTTAAGACTGTGGTTCATTCCTGCTGCAAATAAAACGAAAAAGGCAAATCAAACAGTGTCGAAGTGGGCTTACACATGTACGTTATAAGACCCGTAATAATGTCAATTTACACACGATCTATCTAGTAATATTCATACACAGTTTCGTCTTACCACTAGTTCGTCTTTTTTTCGATACAATCGCGTGATGGCGTGCTTCCCTCGTATAAAACGAGGTCAATTAATTAGCGTTCAATCTCGCGATTTAACTCAACATCACGGAAAGTCATATTGCAATTATGGTCCGTTTTCGTCACGACATATCACGTGCTGCAAACTACCCAACAACATACGATGTCCACTTTATTGCATACCAAAACAGTAAACAGCAATGGGTATTCATGTCACAATGTGTACTTTTTGATTTAGTTAGTGTAATACGAGAAGGTCGCTGGTGCGAAGAATGACGACACCCGTTTGATAATATGTCACCGGACACACATTAACAAAACACATTAAAATAATACTGTGTTACCGGAAAACGTATTAAGAGTTCTTATATAGCGCAGTATCAAGTCATTGGGACTGCTCCATTACACTTTACCTAGCGGCAGACCTGTTCATTCGAACACCATGTTGACTTCTCTGGGAAGCATTCAACCATGCTGCAATTGTTGCGCGAATATTATTCGTAAACAAATACCCACTACTCTATATAGCTCGTTTATACAGTTGAGTGAACTGGAGCAATGTGGAGTGTACAAAATTGCTTCATTTACGATTCGGCAGCAAAAGTATTAGCCTGCTGTCTTAGGGGTTTGAGTGTTCATTTTTGGAAGAACCCACCAAATTTGGCACTGGTGACCTTTGATAGGTTCTAATTAAATCCTGATGTAGGACACATCTTTTAGGATTCGGTAGCACCCCTAATTGGCATAAATCAAAATGACCGCCGCCAATACGGAATAAAACCAGATAAGGTCATATCGTAGCTGATGTTAAGTCAATTTCAATGAGTTTGTTATGCATTGTGATAGTTTTGGGTATGCCCGATCGATTGAAGAGGGTTTTGTCATTACCCAAGGTCAAGGTCATGTTTTTTTGCCTAAAATAGTTATAATATGCCATAAAACTGACATTGGAGCTATTATGTTTCTTGTGTTAGATGTATTGCATGCTACATCAGATGCTCTACTAAAATAAATGCTTCCTTTTGTCTTCGTGATGTCAAAGTCAAGTCCAGAAAGTTAAGGTGATGACTTCTAAGTGCCGCACGATCCATACATTGTAAAAAAAACCTGATCATGTCAGAATCATGAATGTCAAGTCTATCAACATTAGCATTCAAGTTTATTGACGGTAATGCAATCTGAAATGACGGAAACAGTATCAAGAACTATCCTTTTTTAAATAGGGATTATTAGTATTGAATTGGATGTGGGCAAAGTTAATCATGTCTACATATAAAACAATCATATCAGGCGTGGAGCAACACGGCATGACTCGATTAGGTACAGTAGTGCGGTGTTAGTTGGGACTTGGTGGAGGACCGGGGCGACCATGACAGCTTCCCCCACATTTGTATCTGGCTGTGCACACAAGGCCCTTCTTGTAAAATGAACACCATCCTGAACAGCTTGTAGTGCATCCACAACTGACCAACTCTTCCCCGAGGGAGGGAAGTCCAAAAAGGCAATAACCAGATTAAGACTCAACCAACCCCCAGGAGCCTGGGCTTGGCAAGAGTTATTCGGCCACGCTAGATTGCCCCTCACGCATCTAGCGAGTATCTACTGGCGTGCTTGGTTTACTCCCGTCAGAGGGAAGGACACGGCGTACAGTGAGACTACGAAACTCTCAATGACACTGATATCGTCTGAAGACAGTGTTAGAGGCCTTTGGCGTAACGTCAGTTGGCGTAACGCGGCTGTGAGCTCTAGCCTTGTGCTCCACTTTCCATACGGACTGGGCGGTCAATCATGATTGATACTGGAACAGTTCCACCATATTGGCTTCGTTGCGGAGGAGCCAGCGGGCATAACTGTGGTGATCGAAAATAAAAGCCTAATCTGCAACCTCATCCAACAACCTCTCGTACAGATCCAAGTCTCCAATACGAATAGAACGCACATAACGCAGCAGGAGCATCGCCGTGTCATAAGCCGTCTGCCAGTATTTGAATTGAGGTAGCGTTCCTCCCTTCCGTTTACATCATGTCTCGAACGATAGGACTTCATCCCCACTTTCCCAACAGTCATTCATGCACTTTGTGTATGCTTCCTTTTGCAGAATTGAAAGCGACAATGCGGTCACTTGATGTGCATAATGCGTCCCCTCCATGTGTGTGCCATTGACCATCGCTTCAACTCGACCTGGTGTTGTCACATCGGCATCAATAAGATTCGCAGACAAGATACTGTCTCGCAGCCAGTCACCCAACAGTTTCTCAGTGAATATTTCTGAATGGAGAGGGCCCGAGAACACACAGTAATTGTCTTCATTGGACTCCGTAGCTGGGTCCCACTAAATGGCTTTGGCGATCGCACAGAGGGGCTGGTCTAGTGTGATGACTGGAGTCTGTCCAGGATTCAAGTGCTCTGTCGCTGGTTTGATTATAGACATGGCATGGTAGATCATCTCGGGAGTACTGGCCTTGTCTCGGAAGATGGCAAGCATTGACGTGATGGATGGCGGCCGGTCTATTGGCGGCTGATCGGACATGCAGAATGCTGCCCACGAAACAATGTCATCATGGCTGAGATGGCACCTTTCCATATGCCACTGTGCATGAACGATCCAGTCTTCTTCTACCGAACAGATTTAGGTTGCACCTCCAGTTGATGGCAAAGTGACGGCGGTCTGGTGCTGGCGGGTCGGCAGTCTGAGTCGGGACAGATTGTGGCGGGTCAGCAGTCTGAGACAGGAGAGGTGGTGGCAGGTTGGCAGTCTGAGACAGGGCAGACGCTGTCATGTCGGCAGTCTGAGACATGACAGGTGGTGGCGTGTTGGCAGTCTGAACCAGGATATATAGTGGCGTGTCGGCAGACTGAGATAAGACAGATGGTGGCGTGTTGGCAGTCTGAGCCAGGACAGATAGTGGCGTGTCGACAGAGTGAGATAAGACAGATGGTGGCGTGTCAGCAGTCTGAGACGGGACAAATGTTGGTGGCCAAAAACAAATTGTACAGCTTTACAATATCACAAGAATTTGTATTACAACAGCAAGTTTAGGCCAAAAACCTATTATTTTCACCGTTATCTCGTGACGTTTACCATGGATGATGATGAAGACCCCTTCGATCGCAAAATTATTATAATGCGTACCAAACTAATCAGAATCGGCCTATTACTTGCTGAAATATGCCCATATCGGGTTTTAGCCTATATCGGCGCCGGCCATTTTGGATTAATGCAATTAGGGGGTGTTAACGAACCCCAAAAGGTGTGTCCTATATCAGGATTTGGTTAGTACCTGTCAAAGGTCACCTGTGCCAAAGTTTGTGATTTCTTCCAAAAATCAACATTACGTCCAAAAACTGAACCGGATTATTTTGGCAGAGTCCAATGTTTTAAACACAACGCAATCATAAAATAATGTGTCTAATAATTAACTTGTTTACAATAATTATAATATGTAAATATATCATAATCCCTCAATGGTGTGTCTCAACAGAGAATGGTATTAGCATAATAGTGCAATGCATATAAAACATATTCTTTAAAAGAACTAGCAATGTTAGTATAATTGTTTATTATTACTTCACTTGTTTCTGACTGAGTAACTTATACTAGATAGGTTATCATAACAGACTAGGCATGGAGTGTTATCGCTGGTTTCTGACTAATCGCGTTACCCTCGATATTTGTATCGCCTGTTTGCACTGAACAACCGACACATTGTGCAAGTTCAATGTGCGTGTATTTTTTCAACACTCTATAATACAGTTTACAAGATGGCGATAGCAACTGGGGGAGAAGAACTGTGGGAGAGAAGAGAATAGACAAGCGAAGAACGGAGGAACTGGGGGAGGAGAGGTTTGTGCGAAGTGGGTTTCAGATGACGAGGAGTCGCTTAACGTGGGATTGGCACGTGGACCGAAAGGAAGGAGAAAGTCAATAAAGATATCGGACAACGATGGAGACGGGACGAATGCGTGAAGAGAGATCCCGTGGGGTTGGGACGGGAGTAGAGAACGAGAGCGAGAGATCCTGGATGTGGACGGAAGTGGTGTGGACTGCAGTGCGGGATCATTGACAGAAACAAAGCTGATTACAGAAAACAATGAAAAGAATATCTTCTTCTTCGTCGATCACCCTAGACGGGAACGCCTGTCGCCCGTACAAATGATGCTAATTGCCACAAATCTTCTCGTTCAGGGGGTGTCTTCTGGCCACGCATGCCGCCTGTGGCCGTCCTGTAGTGGGCAGTGCTGAAGTAGGTGCTCACTGGTCACCGGGCCTGTTTCGAAGGAACACATGCCAGACTGGCCGGTCTTCATTTTGTTATAATGATGTGCTTTCATTCTGTTGTGTCCTGTTCGGAGTCTCAACAGAATTACCTGGTCAGTTCTGCTGATATGGTAGTAGCTGTCAGTTCTTGTTGTGTTTCTCTCTCTGTCAGGGTCTTGATGCTGGCCTTTTCATCACTGTATGATACACCTTCGTAGTTCTGGTCCAGTTGTTTCCCGTCTGTTGCTGTCATCTGTTATATCCTCTTATTCCGCAGTGTTACTTTCGCCTGTACACTCAATTCTGACAGAGTAGTAGTCGGTTCATTTACTTCCTTCTTTGGGGGTTCTGGAGTGCATTGAGTACTGAGAGTGCATCTGTAGAAATGACGATGTTTTCATGTGTTTTTCTGGGTTGTTCTGCAGTTGAAGATAAGCTGTCTTCGGGGCTTCTAGTCCGGCAGTGAAGTGCTGTTTTGAGGGTGAACCTTGCAGTAGGGTCCGGACATAGTTTTTTGCAGTTTCTATATCTTTGATGTGTGCTCATAAGGAACCCGAATGGTGCCGCCCTGGCACCCTCGAGCATTTTTCAAGATATGCAAATTAGTGTCGCCATTATCAAAAATTTTAATTTTGTTAATATCTCAATAACTATTGACAACAGCACAATAAATAAGGTATCTATACCCAGGTTACAAAGGCATGTGGTACTGTTCAGGATATTTCCGAAATTATACGACACTTCACTACTCAAAATATGCAAATTAGGTGCTGCCATTTGCAAAATATTGAATTTTGCTCATATCGCCGTAAGTATGCTTGGTAGCAAAACAAAGTGTCTATGTACCTTTATGACAGCGTTTCAAATTAGGTGTTTAACCCTACGTTTAGATGGTCAGGAATTTCAATAGTACCATCAAAAAAGCTACTGGGTGCAGTCAATGTACCAATGCATAACAGCACCATAAAATATGTTAAGGTATTTTAGTAATGCAATAGTGAATCTGACTGACTCTTACCTCTATGGGCTGTGAACAAGATGCTGTCCTACTTCTTTTTACTGGCTACTTCATTTGCGCCAGATATGGCTTAAAAACCTAAGGTCAATGGAGCCTCTTTCAACGGACATTCTTCTTAATTTCATGAAGGGAGACCGTGTGATGTGCCATAATCCAGGACAGTGAATGGCAAGTGATCTGATACGTTCATAGAAACCAAATCCACGAGGTACGGACATGGTCAAAATGAAATAGTGGGAGTAACTCTCGAGTCATCCATGCTGAAACGGTGGACATTGAGCATGCACGTTTGCAGAGAGTTGTTCAAGACGTCGTTGACATGGCGGATGGGCACAGACAGACGGATGTGACTACACAAAAAGAGGAGAAGCATCCACTCTGATAAACAAGAGCGAGAAATGATCTGGGAACAACTTCAGGCTTGCATTGATCCTCTGCCGGCATCATAAACATTGTCACCGGCAGAATAGCTCCAGACACAGTGCACGCAGGGAATGCGGCCGAAATTAGCAAAGCACAACTGGAGTCATTTGAAGACGCTGGCCAACAAGGTTTAATGCTTCTTTGTCCAAGCGGGTTGTTACAACGTCGGATATGCATACAAAAACGCTGACAATGTGCATTAAAGTTATCCACGACGTAAATTGAAGATACACGAGAGTGTTTGGACTATAACATTCCAGCCACATTGATTTGAAACTAGTGTTGCGCCACAAACCTTCCCCCTTGCCAACATCTGGTGAATATAATGAAAGGCTAATCATATCTGCAAAGACTATGCTGAAGAAGACATGTCAACTGGATGTGTCTACCAGGGTGCACGTGAAGCAGAAGGGACGATTCTTGATGGATGTTCCATCCTGTGGATCATGCATTGGCCTGGTAAGGGAACAGCGGAAGACTTCACAAACAGTCTCTGCTGATACATGCTTAATCTAAAATTATACATACTGCCAGAACTAAACATGAATTTGTAAAGCAATGTCTTAAATATAACTTGCCATACATTATAAACGACACTCCTGAAATAGTGAAAGAAAAGAAATATACTCATAGCCTGCGAGGCTTTGCAATTTACCCTAAAAATACAAAGATACATGTGCACTTTTAAATTGTTATTCATGTAACCAAATTTAGTAATGTTAATAAATGGACGAAAATTTTTGTAATCAAGTACATACACAGTTTTGATTATATCAATCGCTATAAAGAACATTTACTGCTACTTATAATTCACACTTAAATTGTATAATTTAGATAGACACATAACTTGAAAGGCCATCATATATTTGTTTAATATTTGTCATAACTGCGGTGGTTCCTATGATAGCGACAATATGTCTTAATCCGAGCCACTGACCCCCTATTTGTCATAAAATTAAAAGGTGATTTTCTGTTAATTACTATACTGGTTTCAAAAATGGTACATACAGGCAATATTATGTATGCATATCTATTTTATTTGTATCAATATGTATATATCTGATATGTTTATTGTATTCATATTTGTTATATTTTGGTGTCAAAATAAACTTCTTGTTCTTGTTCTTAAGAAAATCGCGAAAGGAGATGTGTACCTCGCTTTCAATAGGGACTGACTTCAACATCAAAACTGGAACTAGGTCAGAAAGAGGCAGTCACCGAGCCACTAGACGACACAGACTCAGTCCTCAAACCCCACACCCATCCCCAAACGTTGTCTTGAGTGTGACCGAAGAAGGTTCAGTTATTATACTTAATTTGTCAGTCGTTTGATGAAAATGAACAAATTGAAATATTACCAACCAATTATATAAATGGAACGATACCATGGTATTCTAACAAATCAAAATGATCTTCAAACAACACACGAAGAGACGGGCACGTGATCGTAGTTCAATTAGTGACACAAGTAGCCCATACTGGAGAAAACAGCATCAACGTCATTTGCGATGAGATGGTGTGTTCGCTCTGCTCCTCCATTACTATGAAGAATTCAGTGTTACCAGGAGACTTACACAGGAGAGTATCAACCCTTGTCGGACAACGATAGACGTTACAGCGGCAATTAAGAAATCGCACAGGTTACAGGTTTCATTACAACAACACCAGAACTAAAGACTCTTCAGCTGACGACAGAGGTATTTGAAGAAAATGTTTGCCGGATCCACAAACAGACAACCCTTGATTCCTCACCTCCACCATTGGATGCCACGAAGTATGGATGGACACGTGATGACGTAACCAAATCATTCACACCAGTCAGATTGCCATATAGTGTAACTCTCGCCCCAGCTGAAATTCTTGAATTAATCCGATATACACGCGTTGCTGCCACCAGCGTAGATAGCGAAGAGAGAGGCACACTTGAATACAATACCATGATTTTGCCAGTTTTTACCAAAAGAAAGTTATGTATACCTTGTTTGGGATTCTATAATATATATACTTCAAACATTATTGACAAAAACACGATGTTTCGTTAATGACGTTGGCTCAATTATATAATATTTAACAATCTATGACTATCAGCGTATAAGTCATCTTTTGGATTGCTCCCTCAAATGTCCTGACCCTATGAACATGGGGTTACATACCTCATTGGAAATGCTGCCATATTATAGTTCCAAAGATATTGACAAAACAAAGATTTTCCTCAATGCCTGCTGCTAATTTGTATATTATGTGGAAATTGGTTGGCAAAACTACTATCTGAATGTCCTCGTATATTGTATAGTCTCAAAACACGGGTAGAGACACGTCGTGTGTTTTGCTATTTAGCATATTTACTGAGTTATTGGGAGAATTAAATATTTTGCAAATGGCGACACCTAATTTGCATATTTTGGGTAATGAAGTGTTTGATCTTTTCGGAAACATCCTGAACCACTGACCTTCAAAACATGACACTTCATTTGTTGTGCTGTTGTCAATAGTTACTGAGACATTGACGAAAATAGACTATTTGATAATGGCGACACTAATTTGCATATTTTGAAAAATGCTCAAGGTGCCAGACTGGCTCGGATTCCTTATAAGATCACATCAGATAAATAGAAACTGCTAAAACCTTTGTCCGGACGCTACTGCAAGGTTTTCTGGCCTACTGCCGGACTACTCCGCTTCAGCTTTAAAGTTGGCGGAGTATTTGCCAGTTGCACGATGAACAACATCTGGTATGCTATACATAAAATAGTATAAGGCCGTACTGACCGAACTGAAACTATACGTCTGACAACTTCGGCTCCACTGCCTCGACGACACGATCACGCGTCTCAATGATAATACCATAATAACTCACTCGCATCTACAGTGACAATGTCTTCGACAGCCGTCTGTTTCCTCGTTCACGTTAATCACACCGGTATACAGTGACCGCGCACTTAAGATATTGTCCTAATGGGATTTGCTCGACAAGGCAATGGGCTGCTCGCGTGATTGCGCAGATGAAATTGACATGCCGGCTATACAAGATCTTGACGGTTTAATTTCGTCTTAACGATTTCCGAAAACGATTCATGATGATGAGCAAGCGCCGAGAGTTCTCGACAACACCGTGGTATACATTGTTATGATAACGATCTCTGTTTACATCGAACGGTCATGTTCGCCTTTTTTGTTCGTTTGTTTCATGACAAATACGATTCCAAACGTAGTTAATAAGTTATTGCTGTACAAAATCCAGAAACTCGTGTCACAATCAAAATTATGCGCATGACCACCGTCAAGCTTAGCCTTACAAACAAAGGTTACATCAGTAAGTGCCATACATAACTAGGGCAGCATAACATCTAGCAGATCGATCATTCCCGCATACTGTTCTTGTTTAAACAGTTTTCCCCTATGTTTTATGGGAATGAAACACATTTGGGGCCAGAATGTCAGCAAAATATATAATGTTTAACATATTCACATGCACGTCAGCCATTGTGTAAGCTTAACGGACCTTGTTGGTAGGCATTACGTGATTCACAATTCAATTGGCCTGAGCAAAGCGTGAAACCGCACATAATATAAACGTTGTGAAACAACACTTACCCAAAGAACGCGAAAAATACTTGTGGAAAAGAAACACTATTTAAGTTGTCTTACGATGCTCAGAATCTTTTGTCAGGCATACATTACACATTTTAATATGGGCCCTGTATGGGTGTCGCACGACAGTTTTCCATTTTCGACTAATTTTGTGGGCAGCAAAAATGCCAAAAAAGGTTACTGCCACTACATTTGTGAACTGTAAACCCGGATGTTAATTAGTGATCTCTCCCGGAATATCCTGTGGCGGTTACGAAACGCTAAAATGGCCACCAATAAAACACGTGCCGTCGTGTCACTCCGTGTTTACGTTACGCCAAGTGATCGCCATTAGGCAATGAAATATTGGCCCTGGGCGGCACATCGACTAACGTCCAAGACGGGTTAAATCACACCACATATATCACATAGTCATTGGCCGTTAGTCTCAACCGAATGGCCGTTTTAGACGGCCAGAATCTATTTGCAAGAAGCGACCGCCATAAGCTGGTCGCCCCAGTAGATACGCCTAACTGACCGAGGTCGTTTGGCGGAAGTGTCGACGTAGGTCAAGCCTCGGTATCGCGCAACATCCGCAGCGAAGGTGTGGGCCTAGTCTCGCTTCTCCGATAGTTGCTCGTATTCTTGAACAAAGACAATTAAAAAATAGCCACATTCCTAATATTGAGGTAAACAGTATTCCAATTGAACATGTAACACACTTTAAATGTCTTGGTATTCTCATAGACTCGAATCTAACATGGCATTCTCATCTCAATTACACAGCTAACAAATTGTCAAGGATATTTGGAATTATATCTAGATTAAGACACTATGTTCCAGTGTACATCTTGAAAATAATCTACAATTCACTATTTTTATCACACTTAAATATGGCATAACAGCATGGGGTCTTAATGTAGGACCACGAATAAGTAAGTTGCAAAAAAGGCAGTCAGAGCTGTATCAAACAGTAAATATAATTCCCACACTGCATCTCTGTTTAAGAATCTTGAAAGGTAGAGGACATTTATAAACTATCATGTCTCAAACTTTTTTTTTTATATGAAAACGGAAACCTCCCAGGATACTTCCAAAACATGTTTCAAACACAGGAAAATACAATAATAAGATTAAAAAGGACCAGATGGGCACCTCAACGTTTTAATAACATAGAAAACAACCTTCCAAACAACAATAATTATGATATTCAAGTAAAACATACAAATTCAAAGTATTGCCGCCTTTGCATCAGACATGAAATTCCAAAAAAGTCAAGAAAACTTTCTTCCAAAAATGTTACTTGAAAAAATTAAAAGTCATTCATACCAAGGCTTTATAAACTATGCACCAAAATATATAATTAACAAATATATATCACAATATAACATTCAGAATTGCTATATATGCAAGCCAAATGGACCATATCTACAGTAGACATTTTATAATATAAAAATATTGTTATTACTTATACTCTAGTATGTGTTAGATTATGTTTGTAAATGTAGGTTAGGCTAGTTTGTTTTGTTTCAGTTAACATTAACTGACAATAATGACGTCCGTGGGTTTAGAGACAGTAGTGATCATTGTTGATATTAATATTTGTAAATGATGGTATTACGTGTTTACTACTCTTTTTGTACTTCAATTAATTTAGAGTTTTTTTAATATTTGTTATATATAACATCAGCAAGTTATATTTGTTATACAGACATCTGTATTCGCCATGGTGGCCTGCACGTCAGCGATCTTGTAGGTCTTAGTGCAGGTCTCCATAGATCAATCATAATGTATACTTATAATAATGTATAAACTGTATTATTATGTACGTAATTGATCTGAAATAAAATGTATCTATCTATCTATCTTGAACTCGCCAAGAAATGAGAAGCACAAAACGTACAGTCATCTCACGGCGCCTGGATAACACAAGATACAGCGAAGGTCGTTGACGTCATCGGATTGATATGTCCATCACGTGACATATTGCCTAGCAATATGTCCATCGAACCATCAAAAATAGATGTCGAACACGTGGAGCGCTCGGAAATTCCGTCGCATATTTAATTGAAATTCTGACCACAAAAGAAACATAGAGAACGCTCCTTATA
This sequence comes from Escarpia spicata, assembly GCA_963995525.1. NCBI lineage: Eukaryota > Metazoa > Annelida > Polychaeta > Sabellida > Siboglinidae > Escarpia > Escarpia spicata. The sequence continues at coordinate 11,668,901 of OZ023205.1, read as the reverse complement.
GAACAACAGCAGCAACGACAGCGGGAGTTACGAGGTTTTGGGAACAACTGGGTCTGGAGAATTAGAGGAACAGAGAGGGTGGATAGAAGGAGATGGCATGATACGAGGGAAGAGGTCGGTCTGCAGTAGAGCTCAACTAGAAGCTACATAATACGCCGGATGATGTGGGTAGACCACTTGATGACAGTGGAGGCGGGCAGACTATGCGGAAAAGAGCCCAGGTGGAGAAACACTAAGACGACAGGAAAAGCCCACAGCCGAGACGGGTGGAGTGCCTGAAGAGGGATTTGAGAAAGACGGGGGAAGATGACAGGTGTAAAGAGGGGGCTGTGCATACGGAGCCGTGGATAGCAACAACAGCAAGAACACGGGAGGATTCAAACCTGGGGAAGAACTGAAAAAAATTAGTAAGGCCGAGACACCGTTACAATGATCAATCGAGAAACGTCCGCCAGGTGGTTAGGTCACTGCGAAGTGATCGAGTTGGTCATTTACTCCGTCGGGCATCTTCGATATGACTAGCGTAAACACCTCTAGTAATTCGAGGCAATATTTTACGATATCCGGACATTGCGTGTGTGCGAAGTGGGACGGAAAGAGAGAATGACATTAGGTACATGAAGGCGGCCAATTTACGCTACGGAACCATACGCACCAACACAATCTCGGATGTTCGAACGGTTAATTACGGTCTATTCAGTAGATTTGCTGGAATTATTGACTCCGAGGGCGCATTAGCCCGATATTGCGTACGCATGTGTATTTCGACTCTAGGAACATGGAGAGGATCTAGGTTCTGTGAAATAACGAGTGTGTGTTTGGGGGGTGCACGTGCGTGTGTGCATGCGCACGGTACAATGCACATGCGGTGTCCACTGTTAGGTCGAGTAACACAAGCACACATACTGGTGTGTTCTTACGTAATTTATTCAATGCGAGTCAACATCGCTACGCGTCGATTCTTGAGTATTTCTGTAGCTAGACCGCATTAAAACCAACACAAACTTACACGACTGATTAATACAAACACGCAACATAGTTCGGGTCGAATAATCGTCTATAGAATGCGAGATTCCACCCAAGTGTGTTTGCCGATTCTGCGCGTATTGCAAATTTACTGTAGCGCAGTTTCCTTATTTTTTGCTTTGATCAAATCACAGTGGTTGATTGAAACAGCCAGCCTGTAGATCCATCACTGTTGCAACCGCAATCGTCTTTATCATATTCACAGTATAACACTGCAACATAAATTATCTATCGTCAACGTTTCCACCAGTTTCACCACCGTTGTGTGATGTTAGAATAGATAATGTTACCATATAACACAACTTCACGACAAAAACATTCAGATTGTCTACCTTTAACAGCTTTTACGATAATCATAGGTATGTCCAACTTAGATGTGAATGTTGAAGGATGTTGCTTGTCAGTCTCGTTAGGTGGCGAACCAGTTCCTTCTTCCGAGTCACGTTTTCTGGTGAATTCGGGTAATGTAGGCTTGAATAAAGACGTGTCCATCTTCACACATTGCGTTGTCTTCGAGTGCATTTGGTACTATTTATTCTGTAGATGGCCAATTATCATCACACAATAAGATACCTCGCTTAGGAGATTCCATTGTGGAACTTGTTATTGATGCGACGGTGGCGCCTCCAAGTGAATGGAAACTGTTTCATTTTGAACACAGAACAAAATTATTACTAATTTCCAAGGAACAACAATATTCTACTACGTACAGACAACGGTATACATTCGTCATAAAACATGATATAGATAAAATAAATGCCTGTTATGAATGTATGGCTGTCTAATTCTGCACGTTAATTATGACGACACTGTGCTACAATATTTTACAAAGTCAACTTCGTTTATGGTGGAAAAGTTTATCATTGAAACATGTATTAATAACATGGTTAACCAAATCATTCAGAATTTTCAAAATTTACACCAAATCCGACTGTTAGGCACGGAATAACCTGGTTTACACCTAGTAAGAACTGGTGGCTCCATCCAGTGGACTCTGGCGTCACTTCCATTTCTATCAATATTCCGGGCAATTAAAAGAAATGCTTCTCCATTAAATCAACATAGGAACGGTCACAAATTGCACCAAACCACGTTGCAATATAACGCATACAATAAAGTTATTAATGCAGTAATTTAATAACGCCCCTGAGACTGATGTAATGTAATATTTCCTACTGGAAATAACATGCATATAACCGAAGCAAGCTGCAACCTTTACAATTACTCTGTCAACATGCCAACATTCATATGCAACGGATATGCAATGAATGGTCATTGTAGCTGTTAACCGAGTATTTATGTTAATCGTCCGGATATAGATAAAACTGACAGAAATAAAAGTACGCCAACCACCAGACAAAGAATATTAAACAAATATATAAAATGCTGAGATTATGCATAAATGAGCCCGTCACAATTTGGAGTCGATTGTAAATTAGTTACCCTGATATGTTTGGTACAACAAAAAACAAACACGATCATCAAAGGTTGTTTATCTAGCGTTATGCAATGTTGGTAATTAAAAAGTAAACCAGCTGATTTTCTTTGTTTTTTCTATTTTACATATTTTTGTTAACTTAATTATCTTCGCTGATATTTTTTAGTACAAAGCTCTGTCCCCAATTTAATTCTCAGCTCGTCACAATTCAGAATCCTTTCACACAAAATCAAACCCATCTCATATCCACTAGTACATGGCAGATGGTTTGTTCAAATATGTAATTTAGTTACATACATCATCGGATAAACTAGTCAATTATTTTTCCATGTAAAAGTGGCATTGCCTCTACACTATGGCATGAGGTTGTTCACATTTTTGCAAGTTACCCAAAGTAACGATCACAGTAAATTGTGTCAATAATTTTAACAAAGTATCCATTCTTGTTAAGCCAACCGCATATATTACTTTAGTCACGTACTAAATATCTGAACGACAAAGAACCCGATTTGTGACGGGTTAAATAAATTGAGGATAGAGCTTTTTAATTTATAATTAGCCACAATGTTGAGAGGAGTCTGCTCTAGCAGGTAGAAGTATTACGTAAAGTGCGAGTGTAGAAACGTGTTTCAACGTTCTTATGCGACTCCCACAAATTACACTCAACATAACATCACAGGTTGGAGTAAACTTAAACAAAAGTTACTCCCCAACACAGCTGTCCGTAAATCCTTTGCCTTGTGTCCAAATGTTCCGATACCTTGGTTAGATCAGAAAAATTAATGGTTTGATACCTAACATGTTATTACACCTGATCCTCATCAACAAATGTACATCACCTACTGGCTTCATTTGAAACAAGTAAAAGCACTAACACTTGTGTTAAAATATATACACATTAAATGCAGGATATAACATAACCAGTGTCAAATAAGAGCCTACTCAAAACATTGTCCGTTAGGAAATGCAAAACGTATGCCATTTTTATGAGAACTGATACTCTAACAAAACAACAACAAAAGTTTAAAATGTGATAAATGTGATGAAAAAATGTCATTGTGTTTACGACGGTTAAATCTAATGTGTAGCTAATATACCAGACAGTGGTCATATCCTGAATGTAATGATCATTTCGACATTGATACAATCCTAAAACAACATGTTACACATTTGAAATTTGAACTACATTGTTCAGAAAGCAGCGATTTAAAATAATAACACAGTTGTACCTTTAGTCAAACCTAGCACCTGACCACTACCTCAGCACCATCAGTTGTCAAACCTTAAATACACGTTACAAGAAAGATCCAAGAACATTGGTGAGGATTCTGTAGCGTTTTGTGAATACTGTATCAATGGGCGCTCTCTGTGGAGGGCTTTGTGTCTGACGTATACGAGCACACCCTAATATCAACGTCTGCAGGGTCAAGTTAATATGAACACCGGGAACGTCATGTTTGATTGAGCCAGTCTTCACACAACCAACGGAGGGAGAAGTGACCACGTTTGAAGTCGGAGAAGCTCCACGGTGCTCTCCATTGAAGGCGCCATCCTCTTATGGCACTCCATGTTATTGCTATGTCTACATTTCCCTTCTGTTTCAAAGAGTCCTCACTCTGGCCCTGTGCACAGGTCTCTCAGACCAATGATTATTCTATCAGAGATTGCAGCAGTCGGTCACTTTTTGAAGGTGGACGGATCAGCTGGGAAGTTCTGCAGGTTCATTGGAGAACAGATGAAATCTGTCGCTTGTCACACGGGTTCGGTTCCCTAGTTACTGTACATAACACTGGTGATCAAAAGGTCGCGCAAAGGGTCCAGTGCACAGGGTGATGAAACAGTAATTACCTACGGACGTCGCTCCAATTCATCCTTTTGACATCTTGCTTCCTTCAAAGGCCTCATGAGCATAAAATGCTGCAAGAAAATAACATACTATTTTGTAGACTGGTAATAATGAAAACTGATAAATTTGGAAAAAAAACTGGGTAGGTGTATTGTGAAGAATTTATGATTTTCACAAAACATTTTAAAAACATTATCGATTGGATTCAGTCCATTTGCAAACGATGTCCACCAACCATATTTAAAGATCTGTTATACACACTGACCCTGTATGCACTACTATACATGTATGTATGTGTGTGTGTGTGTGTGTGTGTGTGTGTGTGTGTGTGTGTGTGTGTGTGTGTGTGTGTGTGTGTGTGTGTGTGTGTGTGTGTGTGTGTGTGTGTGTGTGTGTGTGTGTGTGTGTGTGTGTGTGTGTGTGTGTGTGTGTGTGTGTGTGTGTGTGTGTGTGTATGTAATAGACCATAGTTTTTATAGTAGATGCTAAATATTACATACCTATGTATATAATAAAATCCACTGTTTCAGAGCAATGTGGGATTACTGTTTCAATGAGAGTTGTCAAATTATTGTGTTGGTGAAGAGAATTTTAACACAATGAAGGGTAATACAAAAGAGTAAATCAGTAGCTAGGATTCATTTAGAATATTGTGCATAAGCTTCAATGCCATAATCGTAAAACACAGATAGGATAGAGAGAATGCAGTGTTTCTTAGCAGATAAATAATTCACAAGTAGAATGTGCTGCTTCCTAGTATGTAAGTTAACCAAAAAAATGTGGTTCCCTACGGCCACACCAATTTGATTGTTAGGATTACGGATTTTGGAGAAATTTTTGTTAGGGAGGAGGGAAAATTAAAAAGTCATTGCACGAGAAATGTGTTTTGTGTAAATACATGAATTGTCATGTGAGCCACAGTAAACTGCTAAACAAATTATTTAGCCTTGTATCAAAACTTACTAAACACAAACTTTTATGAAAGTTTAATAAAAGTTGAGACTATTAGAATAACAAGTATTGATAACAAGACTTGGCAGATACCGTTATGGTGTGTTAACATTACAGCCATAAACGTGTAGATTAGAGGCAGGATATATCTCGCTGTGATAATATTAATTTGACTGGCACAATTAGGATTTGACTGTCGTACCTCCAAATATAACTACATTATTCTACTCCAAAGTAATGCAATGCGATGCTGACATTGAAGAGAGTGTCTACAACCTGTTTTTCCAGCGTGTTAACTTGATTGGCCAAAATCTGATGTTCAGATGTTTGCATGAAGACAGAATGAGTAGTGTGTTAAACATGCGCACGTTACTGGTTTCGCCCGAGTTGCAAGTTGGCAGTTTAGTTTCTTTATTGCTATTTTGTATCGTGTCTAAAATGTCAGCCTTCGGGTTGTCTTTTCGCTTCATTTCGGTGGCACTAACGTTGTTATTGTTCAAGAAAATAAATGTGTTAAATGTTGAATTGCTCACGCGGCATCTACAAGGACGCTCGCTGTCATTTTGACAACAATTTGCGCATGCGACGCCAACACATACCTACTTTCAATATCAGAGCCGTGTCGCTATAAACACGGGAAAAGACATTACTGCTCGTGTTGGACAATTTAATTTTTTTTACTTCCTTTTGGGAAGCAACACCAAACTTCAAAACCACACTGCAGCGTCTGGTTCAGCCTTGGTTTAGGTCAATTAATGACAAGTTGGACTTTTGTGGATTCGTTGGATCATAGACTGAAGATGCGCGTCAACCAATAAAACAGTGTTTAACATACAATGTTTGGTATGATGCGTATACAAAATCATTGGTTTGGCATTTCGATCAGAAATAAAAGTTCAAAATTTCAATATTTATTTCCATTTTGTCAAAAATAACATTGACGGGTTCGTAATCCGAATAATCAAACTGGTGTCGTCTACCAGATAAATATTACACACGAGAAAGTTGTGCCCTCTGGCAGACAAGCATGACACAATAAATGTGGTACCACTTAGAATTTTGAACACCACACACCACTTGGTACCATATAATATTAGATTTAACTCTAACATTACAATAACACATCTGTGTAATTCCCCAACACGTGCATCATCATGTCCAAACAGTTTCCAAAGACGTTCTATAAATTGTTATTTTTGGATTTATGTCAACAGTATTACTCGAAATCAACTACAGATGTGTGGCCATTATTTGGTGTTAAAATACTGAACCTCACTATGAGGTCACAACAATAATACAATCACCTTGCAACTACGGCCACACAAGGACTGCCCAAACTTTCTGTAATGTTAAAAAGTAGGAAATCAGTCCTAATATTACCTCACTATTCAGGTCACTCTGCCCTAGTGCCCTATTTAAATTAAAATAGTATGAATATTCATGTCAAAGTGATACAAATATTCATATTGTGCTACAGAACGTGATGCTTGTCACCCACCCTTGTAGAAGACGGCGTAGAAAGTGACCTTGGGTACGAGTGCCTTCACTCTTTCTACGACAGTCGCCTGTTCAGCCAACTCTGCCTTCACATTCCAGATCTGAATAACGTCGTCGCGGTCACGAATGCTTACACTCAGACCCCCGATCTCATCACCTGCAAGGACACACCAGGACAGATGATAAAACTATCTCTGTAGGTGCGAGAGAGCCAGTGTAATGAACGGAGTCAGAGAGTAGTGCTCCTCCACGAGCAGGTAACAACCGGGACAGTGCCAGGAGAAGGCACTAGTTCTAAGGTGGTTTACGATAATGATATGTTCGTGTTAAACATTCTGACTGCAAAACAAATCTAATAACCTGTGTAATTATTTGTAGGAAATATTATCAAAGTAACTAAAAGAAGAAAAAAACACAAACTATAAATGTCCTACTTCTGGCATGGCAGCACAGTTTATGGGGTGACAAGGTAAAAGGGTCAGGTCTGTTGGTCACTGTGCTCATGTGTGCTTACCTTTGTATGCATGCACACACATACACATGCATACCAATAACACATAATACCTTTTGTATGAGACACCCTAAAATAATGTTTATTATGATAAGAAACATTTTTTATTGCTGTAAAAATTGAGAAATTACAAGTTTGCTAAACTGGATGAGCAGAATGGTGGTAATGAAGGAAGAACCTAAATGGAGAAGAGAGGGACGGAGGCTGGAGGTCTGTGTGAAAGAAAGTTTTAAGAAGCTGGTAAAGAGTTGGTTTGTATGCTGGATATGTGGAATGAGTGGAAGGGAACACCATTTACATCAATCATACCACACGTGTTGATATCTGTACAAAGGATACAAGTTAAATGAGATTACAATAAATAAATAAATAATAATAATAAATAGAATGCATGGAATAAAAATAGAAAAGACAAAGTATATAAAGTAGTCATAACATACACGAAACAGATAAAAACAAAGTACATTTAAAATGGTGGTGTAGCAATCAGATATTTGTGTAGGGTCTTTTTGAAGGTTGGAACACAATGGCTGTTTTGAATTTCAATTGGTAGTTTATTCCATAATTTCAAACCGGACACATTGAAACTGTGTTGATAGTAGGCAGTTCTGGCTTTGGCTGGTTTCAGGTGAGAGGCATTTCTGGTATTGTAAGAATGACTATTTGATGTAACCATATCACACAAATATTGTGGTGCTAGACCATTTACACACTTGTACATACGAACACATTTATTAGAATCCCTTCTTTGTTGTAGTAATAACCAGCCTAGTGTTTGAAACCTAGTATTTCTATTTTGCCTAGGACTAGACCCAGATATGAGTAGCAGCTCTGGCCGTAGTTTCTGTAATCTAGTTTTGGTTGGTGCTGTGGCTGAATCATAGATTACATCTCCATAATCAAAGTGTGGTTGAACTATTGCGTTATATAATTGCCTGAGAATGTCGATTGATACTATTTTATGAAGAGATCTTAGGATTCCTATTGTGGATGAAATTTTAAGAATCATGCTGTTAATGTGGTCGTCCCATTTTAGGTTTGAGTCGATAGACATACCAAATCACAGCTACCGATACACGTTTTAACTGGTTCATTGTTGATATGAATTCTAACATCAGCCATCTTGGCAATGGACTGATGAGTGCCAATTAGCATAAATTGACATTTCTGTACATTAATACTAAGTTTTTTAATTTAAAAATACTGTTTGACTTTGTATAAATCACTGCTGATATTGGATTCTAATTGAGCTGAACACCCTGGTTTTGCAGCTGAATCAATTTCAGTGTCGTCTGCAAACATGTTTATACTGCAGGATTCGGTGACTGTAGGCAGATCATTTAGGTATAGCAGAAACAACAGGGGGCCCAAGACTGACCCTTGGGGCACCCCAATATTGACAGGTGAAGAGGAAGTCCACAATGGAGCTGAGAGAAATGTGTGAAGTGAGATTTGGCAGGGAAGGGAAGGGGGGAAGTCAGAGGTGGGTGAGGGAGACAGAACAAACATGATTATTGATGGAAGTATGAAAATGTACTGTTATAATATGCACCTTACCTTCTGCGACACAGTTATCGAACTGCTCTCCAATTGCCGCCAGCAGCAATTCCTTCCACACCACACTCTAGAACACACCACACACCAGATCCAGCACACACCATTGTGACACCACACACCAGATCCAGCACACACCATTGTGACACCACACACCAGATCCAGCACACACCATTGTGACACCACACACCAGATCCAGCACACACCATTGTGACACCACACACCATTGTGACACCACACACCAGATCCAGCACACAACATTGTGACACCACACACCAGATCCAGCACACAACATTGTGACACCACACACCAGATCCAGCACACAACATTGTGACAACACACACCAGATCCAGCACACACCATTGTGACACCACACACCAGATCCAGCACACAACATTGTGACACCACACACCAGATCCAGCACACAACATTGTGACACCACACACCAGATCCAGCACACAACATTGTGACAACACACACCAGATCCAGCACACACCATTGTGACACCACACACCAGATCCAGCACACAACATTGTGACAACACACACCAGATCCAGCACACAACATTGTGACACCACACACCAGATCCAGCACACAACATTGTGACACCACACACCAGATCCAGCACACAACATTGTGACACCACACACCAGATCCAGCACACAACATTGTGACACCACACACCAGATCCAGCACACAACATTGTGACACCACACACCAGATCCAGCACACAACATTGTGACACCACACACCAGATCCAGCACACAACATTGTGACACCACACACCAGATCCAGCACACAACATTGTGACACCACACACCAGATCCAGCACACAACATTGTGACAACACACACCAGATCCAGCACACAACATTGTGACACCACACACCAGATCCAGCACACAACATTGTGACACCACACACCAGATCCAGCACACAACATTGTGACACCACACACCAGATCCAGCACACAACATTGTGACACCACACACCAGATCCAGCACACAACATTGTGACACCACACACCAGATCCAGCACACAACATTGTGACACCACACACCAGATCCAGCACACAACATTGTGACAACACACACCAGATCCAGCACACAACATTGTGACAACACACACCAGATCCAGCACACAACATTGTGACACCACACACCAGATCCAGCACACAACATTGTGACAACAGACACCAGATCCAGCACACAACATTGTGACACCACACACCAGATCCAGCACACAACATTGTGACAACACACACCAGATCCAGCACACAACATTGTGACAACACACACCAGATCCAGCACACAACATTGTGACACCACACACCAGATCCAGCACACAACATTGTGACAACACACACCAGATCCAGCACACAACATTGTGACAACACACACCAGATCCAGCACACAACATTGTGACACCACACACCAGATCCAGCACACAACATTGTGACAACACACACCACATCCAGCACACAACATTGTGACACCACACACCAGATCCAGCACACAACATTGTGACAACACACACCAGATCCAGCACACAACATTGTGACAACACACACCAGATCCAGCACACAACATTGTGACAACACACACCAGATCCAGCACACAACATTGTGACAACACACACCAGATCCAGCACACAACATTGTGACAACACACACCAGATCCAGCACACAACATTGTGACAACACACACCAGATCCAGCACACAACATTGTGACAACACACACCAGATCCAGCACACAACATTGTGACAACACACACCAGATCCAGCACACAACATTGTGACAACACACACCAGATCCAGCACACAACATTGTGACAACAACATCTAAAACGTCAGTTAACGTTAAATGTTGCAAGTATTTGCTTCGTCAAATCTAAAAAAGGGGTTTACAATTAATGTTGTGGTTTCCATTACAAGTGATTGTTGTATTGCATCATATTAAGAAATTAATACATAGATTATCTGTACAAATCAATTACACTAGCTTACAGTGATGTGTTACAACCATCGCTGGAACAACAAACCCATTATCACCATTACAGTACCTTGAATTCATGGCACCACCTGGGGAGTGCATGGCAACTCAATTCGTCCACTGAAATTAAATAACTCTAAATAACCACCTTTGTGCTTTGTTCATGTTATGCAGTTTGCACACCAATGGCTGCTTACAATGACAAATAGAATGGTGGCGAATTGATGTTTGACTGTCATATTAAGATGCACCTGACATGACAGAACCACCCAGACTGCCTCCATTGTTTAGGACTACCCACGTAGGTAAGTACACGTCTCAATACTCACAGTGTCTTTCTTGAGACACTTGAACCGCCAGTTGCCTCCTCGACTGTTGCATTCATCTTCCCTACAAAACGACAGCAGTCTTAAAACTTTCGCCTTAGTCTTGTTCTTGCTAAAAGCAATTTTTATTCCCCCAACAACAAATGATGGCAAAATAAGGATGTTTTCAGTTGTTGTTAAGATTATTGTCCAGCATGCACATTTCGACAATTTAATCCACGTCAGTGGGCCTTCACAACAAAGTTACTGTTCGATAATTTTTTCCTGGCATTGCCAGATGCCAGACGAAGAGCACATGGATACGTGCAGTAATATACAGTTGAGGTAGTCAGATGCCAAGCCATACTTGGTCTTAAATATGTGGGTGCATATTTTGAGAACGATTCTCACCCAAACTAGCACTCTCTGGCTGCCAACAATAATGTTTGCAGAATTGGAATGATGTGACCTATAAATTCAAATCCAACAAAATTTTCAAAAATCAATTCGGATTCCAGAGTTGGTATTTTGGGACAATTCCAATTATGGAACGGAACTGACCCCATGCCTGCCAAGTAGTGCACGGCTTGAAATTCCGCTTGTCCATTAGCCCGAGACAACTGGATTTGCTACTGAACAAGTTCAATTGCTACTATTTGGTGTCTGTGGACAACCTAGCTATTTACAGCCAGGACAACTAGAAAATGAGTACTAAGTTGGCCATTCTCTAAAACATCTGTCATACAGTGAATTTCTTCAGTAAATGTTGTTCTCTAATGACGTTAAGCAAACACAAAATAAACCTCAAGAAATACCGCTGTCACCATCTGTCATTTTGAAAATGAAAGCCATAGTCACCATGATGAGGCGCCACTGTTTGCCGCTGAATCGGCCTGCATTAGCACAACTATGTCTGTGGCGAGTAGTCTGTAGACTGATACATAAGATAATTTCTGCTTTTTATTTTTTTATTGGGTGAAGTTGTATGAATAAATTAGCATTCATTCTATGGGAATCTAAGGAGGGTTTTTGTCAAGAGGACCAGGTTAAGTTATGTGGCAATAGTGCTCGTTAACGAATAATGCCGTCGCCGGTAGGTAAACGGCCCATTTTGGGGCACAACATTTCAGCATCGAAGTCCCATGAACAGATTAGCACATCGACAGTGATAACGATATATATGGCAGCAAAACAGTGCCGGTCAACTAGTGTCATTCATTTGGCGATAATAAACGTTAGCTTTAAATTATTTGTGCGGAAGTTTACGAATCACTGTAGCATTATTCATAGTTCGTGGAAAATCCGCCAAGTATCTTGTGACTGGCGAAATCAATTACTAGTTTGACTCGGCTAACTTCCGCACTTCGCGTAGGAGATCTGCCAGGGCTAGTTTTGCATGGCAAACAGCCCTGGCTTGCAAGGATGGCACCACTAGTTTCCCAGTAATAAGTGGTGGGTGCACGGCCATGGCTGCATGTGTATTTGTTAGCATCATTCATGGTTACCTGCAATAACATTATAAAGAACATGCATTTTGCAACTTGTTATTTTCATAATTGTAATTTTAAGCCATGCCAAAATAATATCAATGTGTCCTCAGAATAGATCAAATACAACCACATTTCAAAAATAACTGTTTTGCAAAATACATTTCCTATTACCCAGGTAGTCATTCCATTTCAGATAAGAGAAGAAGAGTGTTCAACTCTACTCATTCCATCTGACAATGACCTGGGGGTGCATAGCCTTGAAAAGTACTGGGAATGAGGTTTGTTTGTCAAGTCAGTGTCCATTTTGCTGAAAGGTGACGAGACACTGGCACCAACTTTGAGAAACCTTGGTTGTTCCTGTTGTATGACTGATTTGTCTGCCTATTCTAGGCAAACTTAACAGGTGTTTTCAAACGTAAAAGACATTATTTTCATAGAATATTTTGTTTGCCAAGGCAAAACATGTGAAATCAAAGTACATATTGTGGTCAAATAGTTGCGAAACCTTTTTTGTGTCATTGCAATGGATGTTTTCTGTATGAAACACTAATTTTCTGGTCATTAAAACTGTCATATTGATAGAAATGAGAGTTCAACACAACTAAGTGTTTATTGTTTGTCTTCACTGGACCTAATCCCTGTCTCCAACTGTCCACGTGTTCACAGCTCCTGTTCCCTGCCTCCAACTGTCTATGTGTTCACAGCTCCTGTTCCCTGTCTCCAACTGTCCACGTGTTCACAGCTCCTGTTCCCTGTCTCCAACTGTCCACGTGTTCACAGCTCTTGTTCCCTGCCTCCAACTGTCCACGTGTTCACAGCTCCTATTCCCTGTCTCCAACTGTCCACGTGTTCACAGCTCCTGTTCCCTGTCTCCAACTGTCCACGTGTTCACAGCGCCTATTCCCTGTCTCCAACTGTCCACGTGTTCGCGGCTCCTGTTCCCTGTCTCCAACTGTCCACGTGTTCACAGCTCCTGTTCCCTGCCTCCAACTGTCCATGTGTTCACAGCTCCTGTTCCCTGTCTCCAACTGTCCATGTGTTCACAGCTCCTGTTCCCTGCCTCCAACTGTCCACGTGTTCACAGCTCCTATTCCCTGTCTCCAACTGTCCACGTGTTCACAGCACCTGTTCCCTGCCTCCAACTGTCCACGTGTTCACAGCTCCTATTCCCTGCCTCCAACTGTCCACGTGTTCACAGTTCCTGTTCCCTGCCTCCAACTGTCCACGTGTACACAGCACCTGTTCCCTGCCTCCAACTGTCCACGTGTTCACAGCTCCTGTTCCCTGTCTCCAACTGTCCACGTGTTCACAGCTCCTGTTCCCTGTCTCCAACTGTCCACGTGTTCACAGCTCCTGTTCCCTGCCTCCAACTGTCCACGTGTTCACAGCTCCTGTTCCCTGCCTCCAACTGTCCACGTGTTCACAGCTCCTGTTCCCTGTCTCCAACTGTCCATGTGTTCCTGCACTGTCATGGTCTAAACAACCAATTATGTAGACTTGTATTGAAATAACCCAATATAGCTAGCTCTCTCCCTGTGCTGCTTCCAGGAAAAACACACTGGAACCTCAAACATTATGTCATAATTTCATCATAATACAGCATATGGCAGCACTGTTGTTCTGTGCTAAACATAAAAGTATAGCATGCATGGCCTTTGACAGGGTTATCAGCACACACTATTCAACTATAAATACTGTATATGACTGGGAATACTAGTGTACATTGGCTGTGGGACAAGTGAACTGTTGTAAGGACAAGTGAACTTTTGGTTCTACTTGTCCGCCGAACAAGTAGATGAATTTCGAGCCTTGTAGCGTATTGCAGTAACCTAGAAAGACGGCATACCGCATGACATGCCTCTAGCATTAGCAGGTGGAGAAACCAACTGATCAGGTGCAGGTGGTATTGGGTCAGAGAACAGTAACAAGAGACGAGACGGTCAAAGTAACAGCACAGATTCCTGCCTGCATCTGCTGAGTGTAACATAAGTCCAGGTAGTTCCGAACTGGGGCTGCCGTAAACATGTAGATTATACATTGACTACAGCACTATAAATTAAGTGTTGTAACTGTTACGTTGATGTATCAACATCCTGGCTGTAATCTCGTCGGTGCACTAGACCAGTAGCTCTACATAATGGTCTACTCTCTTGGCACTGACGCTCTCTAGTGCCAGTGCAATCTGTCCAACTTGTCTTCACCATCTTCTTTTACACACATAATTAGAGTAACTGAATATGTTTAGCACCAAATTTGGAGGGACCTGTACTCATAGGCCCAATAGACCAGAATCGTAAAGCATCATATCTTGAACAGGGACATGCAGGAATTATTACCAGAACAAGGGACAGCTAATGATTAAGGCTAGAATAAAAAAAATTGAAACAATACTGTAAGATATCTTAGAAAGGAAGAGTTTTGAACAATTTAAACATGATTTGGAGTCTGTTCTAGATGTTGGTCAAGGTGTCTGAACAGTCTGTTCTATATGTTGGTTAAGGTGTCTGAACAGTCTGTTCTAGATGTTGGTCAAGGTGTCTGAACAGTCTGTTCTATATGTTGGTTAAGGTGTCTGAACAGTCTGTTCTATATGTTGGTTAAGGTGTCTGAACAGTCTGTTCTAGATGTTGGTCAAGGTGTCTGAACAGTCTGTTCTAGATGTTGGTCAAGGTGTCTGAACAGTCTGTTCTAGATTTAACAAGATTTAACAAGATTGCCACCCAGAGAATTAACTCTAGGTAGCAGGTGGGCAAGGAAGCCCTTGGCTTATCGAGAGTCCGACCTTTTTATCTATGTGTATCCCGCCCGTCTGAGGTATGTGTCGATTTTATTTTTAAACATATTCACGCTACTAGCACCCACACAATCAGCAGGTAATCTGTTCCATTCATTTACAGTCCTTTGTGAAAATGAAAACTTTCTTATATCCAATCTACTCTGCTCCTTTGCTTAATGCAAGATCATGTCCTCTAGTCCTTCTATCTTTCTTAACTGAGAAAAACATATTTCTATCAATATTTTCATAACCCTTCAATATTTTAAACACTTCTATCTGATCTCCTCTCAATCTCCTGGACTCTAGTGTTGTTAAACCGCATTTTTTAAGGCGTATTTCATAACTAGATCCCTCAGATTTTGTATCATTTTAGTTGCTCTCCTCTGCACTCTTTCTAGCATATCTATGTCCTTCCTGCGATATGGCCGCCACGCTTGAATACAATATTCTAAATGAGGCCTAACTATTGTTTTGTACAGCGGTATTATTAGCTCTTTTTCCTTATACGTTATGTTTCGCCTAATTAATCCAAGAATTTGATTTCCCTTTGAAGCTGCAATTCCACACTGCTCTGAAATCTTCATATCAGCACTAACGGTTAACCCTAAGTCCTTTTCTTTTACAGTAGTACTTAGTACAGTACCCCCCATTGTATATTCTACCTCTTCGTTCCCATGTCCTATGTGGAGGCATTTACATTTCCCAAAATTGAACATCATTTGCCACTTTTCAGACCATTTGATCAACCTGTCAAGATCATCTTGTAAATGCTGTCTATCTCCATCACTTTTAATCCTTCTAAACACTTTTGTATCATCCGCAAATTTCAACACCTTGCTTGTTATTTGATCATCCAAATCGTTGATGTATATTAAGAATAATATAGGACCTAATACTGATCCCTGTGGTACCCCACTCAATACCGATTTCCAGTTTGAAGCCTCCCCATCAACTACTACACGTTGTCTTCTGTCAATCAGCCATTGTTCTATCCAGTTTATTATACCATTTCCTATGCCATGGGCCTTTAGTTTAAGCAGTAATCTTTGATGTGGTACTCTGTCAAAAGCTTTTTGAAAATCTAAGTAGACGATATCTACTGGTGATCCCTCATCTACCCAGTTAGTGATGTCTTCCCAAAAACATAACAAATTTGTTAAGCATGACCTCGCTTTAAAAAAAACCATGTTGAGATGGGTTTATCAAGTTTTGTTTAACAAGAAAATCCACCATGTGATCTTTAATTAGTCTTTCTAATAATTTACAAATCACTGATGTTAAACTCACTGGTCTATAGTTCTCTGACTTGTTTCTCGAACCTTTTTTGAATAACGGTATAATGTTTGCTTCTTTCCATTCTAAAGGAACCACTCCCTCTTCTAATGACAAGTTGAAAACTGTTGCAAGTGGTATGCTAATTTGTTCTACAATTTCCAATAGTAGTTTGGGTGGAATACCATCCACTCCAGGTGATTTATTATCCTTCATAGCCCTTATTTTCTTAGCTACCATTTCCGGGGTTACAATTAATTGTCCTAAATAGTCTGAATCTGCCCCCTTGAACTTAGCCTCTGGTATTGGCAGTGAACTAATATCTTCCCTGGTAAACACTGAACTAAAGTACTCATTCAGGTCTTCTGCCATTATGAATCCCTCTGATATTATATTTCCAGCACTATCTTCTAGAGGACCGACCTTATCTTGAACTTTCTGTTTGCTTCGAACATACGCATAAAAACTCTTGCTGTCATGTTTTATATTACTAGCTAATTGTTGTTCATAGCTTCTCTTTGAATTTCTAATTTCAGCTGTAGCTTGGTTAAGTGCTTCTTTATAACTGTTGTAGTCTTCATCATTTCCACTACATCTATATGACTTCCACATCATTTGTTTATACTTAATTTTTCTAATGGCTTCTTTCGATAAGTGTTTCTTTTTGGACCGTTTTCCTTGTTTTTTGAAGGGTACAAATTTATCGATTATGCACTTAATTTCACTCTTTAATATATTCCAGCATTCTGTTGCCGTCTTATTTTTCAGTGTCTTATTCCAGTCTATCTTTGCTAAATATTTCCTCATGTCCTTATACCTTCCTTTGTGGAAATTTCTCCTATACTGCTTTTTGCTATTCCTTTCTGATTTTACTTTGATGGTAAAATGTATCTGGTTGTGATCGCTACTCCCCAGTGGCTCACATATCTTGACATTGTCAACTAATTCATTCTGTGAGGACAAAACTATGTCTAACACATTCTCACCCCTGGTTGGTTCTAGCACATGTTGAGAAAGGAATGTATCTTGAACTAAAAACTTGTGGTCCTCTCTCCCCATACTCTGTAGAGATTTCCATTGTATATGCCCATGGTTAAAATCCCCCATAATAATACAGTCCCGTTTGCTTACTTCCCTTATAGCGTTTTGTATTTTTCATTCTCTTCTATGCTTATGTTTGGACTTCGATAAACTAACCCAACTGTTAACGTTGAGTTTCCTGTAACTATGTTACACCAAACAGCTTCTTCGCAATCTGCTTCTCTTTCTAATTTTATTTCATAAGCCTGAATAGATTCTTTAATATATAAAATAACTCCACCTCCCTTTCTTCCTATTCTATCTTTTCTAAACATTACATATCCTGTCAGTCCCAATTCAGCATCTGATATATCGGTGGTGGTCCAGGATTCGGTTATACCTATTATATGAGGGTCAATATCTTCTACCATAATGTTTAGTTCATTTCTTTTGTTTACTATACTCCTTGCATTTAAACAAACACATTTATATCCAGCTTCAGAAGAGTTTTCCAGACTGTTATTTGTTGATTTATTTGTGCTGTCTTTATCTATGCCTCCATTTTCAGGCTTTTCTGTGAGTCCCCCCTGCGAATCTAGTTTAAATAGATGCAACCTGTCCCACTGTCAACAGATTGCAGCAGATTCTCTGAGAAAACTGCTGCCCCCTTTCCACTAAGATGGAGGCCATCTCTCATGTACATATCTTCCCTCCCAACAAAGTATCCCCATAAATCTGTGAATCCCACCCCGTCTTCTTCATACATCTGCTCAGCTAGTGCATTGATCGCCATCCTCTTGCAGTTTCTATACGTTGCCCCCCTTCCTCCCATTACTGGCATAGATGTTGGTCAAGGTGTCTGAACAGTCTGTTCTAGATGTTGGTCAAGGTGTCTGAACAGTCTGTTCTAGATGTTGGTCAAGGTGTCTGAACAGTCTGTTCTAGATGTTGGTCAAGGTGTCTGAACAGTCTGTTCTAGATGTTGGTCAAGGTGTCTGAACAGTCTGTTCTAGATGTTGGTCAAGGTGGCTCAACAGACAACAGACTCAGTTATTAAGATCATGGAGATTTTTCAAAATACAAAAAGCTGCTGGTGTATCACAGAGGATACTATCTCTGTTACACACCACCGAAGGTGTCCCAGTGGCACGTCCTGGTGCCAATCGTTGTTACGGAACTAAACTGATTTTAAAGAGCAAAATTGGGATTATAAGGTGATAAGTAGGGAAGAACAACGGTCCCTAACTGTTTCCTCTGCTCCTAGACTTAATAACAATATATTTTACTTGGTATAGCGCCACATCCAGTATTGTTCGTGGCGCTTCACAACATATTAAAATACATAAAAATGGTAGAATTGCAATAAATATGTATGTTTAAAATAAATATTAGTGGTAAAGAATAAAATTAATTAATACATACGTATTGAATAATGTTGAATTTCTAAATAAAGAAGTAAATAAATAGTAGTTATTCATCAAAATTAAATACCCTCTCGCCACACTGGTCTCATGCCTTGCCACCATCCCTAAGCCCCTCCCCACCCCCCATACCCCCACCACACTGGTCTCATGCCTTGCCACCGTCCCTAAGCCCCTCCCCACCCCCGTACCCTCTCACCACACTGGTCTCATGCCTTGCCACAGTCCCTAAGCCCCTCCCCACCCCCCGTACCCCCTCACCGCACTAGTCTCATGCTTTGCTGCTGTCCCTAAGCCCCTCCCCACCCCCCATATGCCCTCACCACACTGGTCTCATGCTTTGCTGCTGTCCCTAAGCTAGTGCTGGTTCAATACCTGATTTCTTCAAGATCGATCGATACCAGAATTATGTTCGATACTCGATACTTACATTGTAAGTCTAATTCATATAAGGTATAATTCCCGATAGAAGAATATTATCAAATAGAAGCGCACACCCTTTTCCATTAGGGAAACATGCTTGAAAACATAGATGTTTCATGAATGAATGCTTGTTAATGTCATAGATGACAATTTTTGTTGCAATACTGCTGCTGCTGCCACCTTGCAGAAGGTTGTTGTTAGGTCATTCGTAATGAGTGTGTGTCTAGCTGCAAGGTATTGCGTTCTTGTCATGTGTTGATATTAGGTAGATATGCTGAATATATGCGTTGTTGATAACTTGATACGTGTTGCCTGATGCCAGTTTTGAGATAATAATAGACGTGCATCCAAGCCTTCGCTACCAAGCACCGAACGATACATCTATTCATTTTTCAACTTGACCATCGACATTGACATACTGACTGAGCATTATTCATGCAAAAACGATTATTATGCGGTTATCACTTATTTTAATAAACAAATTATATTTTGTAATTGTCTAATTCTGATTAATTACTAAAGTAAATGTTGTTATAACAACATCTAGGCAATTGTAATAAAATACTTAGTAATGAAATATTGAAATGTAATTAATAATTGTACTACACCGTAACACTGTTTACAAATAGCAGTTTACGTGACTGTTAGGAAAATATGATAAAATACAGATTGGGATGTTATTATACACATTAGATAAGCCTAGCTGTTCAAATCATCACAACGAATAATTTATTACATTAAAAAAAAAAAAATTTGAATATATATACATTAAACAAATGTTTGTACAAATAAACTGATTGCATGTTTTTAATTCAAAGGGAAAATATATGTATTATGATTGCAGTTGAAAAATAAAAAATACCAAAACAGTGGCGCCACCAAACAGCAAAAGATAGTGCCACCGAACGAAGCCTGGGTAATCGAGGCTATTTTGTTGCGTTTGAATAATTACTTATATTAACTTTTCAAAACTAGATTAACAAATATTAATGGGTGCTTTTAACCCATTTATACATAAGCTTCTGCAGAGGAGATATAGCCATTAAAATGCAACATGTCGCTCCACGGAGCAGAATTATGCAAATTTGTGAAATATATTATGTCAACCTTCTCATTTTGTGGCTCGTTTTTTAAACTAACCAACCAGTAAACTAAACTGATGAATTTGGTCAACATCGCAATATAAATTTATTTTTGAATTAGGTACCGTCGTTGAAAGTAACATTGTTTGTGGCCACCAAAACTGCGTCATGCACGACCTGCAGCCGGGCAAAAATAGGTGCTGTTCACTCCATTTTTAAGCCATCAGCTTCAGCTATTCACGGACAAATATTGTTTGGAGTAAAATTTGCGGAGTTATCCTTAAAAAATTGTCGAAATTCGACAATCTTTGTTTTCAATTTGCCAGATTTTTTTCTACGTTGTATAACCAATCAACAGCCCCGATTTTATGATTTCCCCAAATGTACTGACATCATTCAATGTCAGTCAGCCAATAGACATCCATGACGCTACTGTCCAGAGTTTCCGCGGCAAGTGAAGCCCGTAGACGTAGTGGCGTCAGTGTAGGTCTCGTATTATATCTGTAACTTCGAAGATATCGAATGGAGTCGATATATCGAAGATATGGAAGGTATCGAACCAGCACGACTTGCAGTTCGATACCTGATATATCGGGTATTGAACTAGCACTACCCTAAGCCCCTCCCCACCCCTGTGCCCTCCTTATCAGGCAGGTTCCTAAACCCCAATATCCCTCAGCAGGCATGCCTCCTGCTCCCTCCTAGTCTACACCAGCACTCCCCCCTGCACCCCCCTCACCAGACAGGTCTCCTGTACTGCCCCCCCCCCCCCCATGCACCCCAACACCTCCCTCACCAGACAGGTCTCCTGGTGTAGCGCATCAAGTGGTAGCTGTAGCGGGAACTCAACTCTGTCACATCTGGGATGTTGTTGTAGACACTCCAGAAGCCCTGCAACAACATGGACCGTAGTAGAGCCACCAACTACAAGCTACGGACAGTCGCCACAGACAGGCAGTATTTTGTATACATTATTTTGCATAATAATTCAGTCATGGGTCAATTCCATGGATCAATTTCCATGTTATTAATTCAAATTCTAGTAAATTCCAAAAAACAATTCCATTTACAAAAAATCCTAAGGAAAATTTAATTCCAATTTGTTTTAACAGTTTTATTTGTACCTGAAAACATGTGTGCACAATTAAATTTAATCAGATATATATGGAAGATTACAAATCACCAATTTTCATTAAACATCACTCAAATAAGTTGAGTTCATTGGCTTATTTCCGATGTTGCAAACAATTCAATTCCAGTTAACTTTTTGAAAACCAATACCCAATTCCACAACTGATGGTCAATTCCACCTCTGTAATGTAATTGATTCCATGCCTAGTTTATATAAAATCATGGAACATTTGTGAATTGCATCCCACCATGAAATCAGCTGAGACAGTGGCAGAGTTGCACAAATAATCGGAGGATTACACACGAGAGAGATGCAAATCACAAATGTACCATTTAATATTTATATCACTCGCCCCAGTTGATCTGAACAAATTCAAAGGTGAGAATTATATTTTTTACACAGTCAGCTATCATTCAGTTTTAAAATCAAAATGTACAACTGTCATTTAGTATGACATGATCACATATAAAAAGAGACAATGGTTTTTTCATCATCACTAGCACCTCTATGATAAAAAACTCCACGCTAAAATAAGTATTGCGTTACTTTACCCAGTGCACAGCGATAAATCACTTGCCTAAATAATACTAATATAACTTCTATTGTGCCTAAATCCTTGGAAACCAAGCTCAGAGGCGCATCAAAACAAAAGGATTGGTCAATCTCAAAATCCATAAGCAGTATTGTCAACAGATGGGTCAAGGTGCTAGGGAGATACGATGGATAAGCAACGTTGAAAAGATAATAATAATAATGCCAAACTAACTTAACATATTCGTTCTTTTTAGGGTACACCCCCCTTTTCCAGCAGGGTCTGATGTCGGTTTGTGACTAAAACTGATCACTGGATCCATCATTTATTGTAAATAATTGACAAAAATGCGTTTTCTAATTCAGACTGGCACACGTGTCAATGGCGCCATGTTTATTTTAAAAACGGAAATGAGTGGCGCCATGTAGCGGAGTACAGTAGAGACAATACAAAATACACATCATTTCACCATTTTCTCACTGGTTTAAAACACAGAATTTTTGTAACCTTAAAAATATTTTGTAAGCATTCTGTACGCTAAAAAGAATGAATACGGTATGTTTCTTAATGTTGTATGCAACTTGACGCATGGGATCATTTTGCACCCGTCAACTATACTGATCGGTCATTAACCCAAATTTGCCACCTAAAGTGTTTCACAAAGGTAAAAAAATTGATGCTTTTGCTATCATTCATGTAACCCAATTAATAAATTAATAATAGTTATGGACATCAATACTAATTGACAGATCAGGAAGTGATTTTTTAGACAAACGGATGTACACTTTGTCACCAGGTGGAGCCATATGCAGCTGCAGTGAAGACAGTGGGTCAAACAGTTAGTGTCCCTTGATGACTGAATGGACCAAGTGATGTAGAACTAGAGGCACTACTCGGCTGCAGTGTAACGTCCGAATGTGCTTACCTGGACGGTGCTGACTGTGTACAGTTGCCTTAGAGTAGCCTCATACTGGGCGGCAGATGTCCCTCGAACTGACCTGAAACACCAAACACATAGTCCAGACACGGTCCAGTACGGTCAACTTATATGGGTCGTATATTCAGGATTCGTCAACTTTGAATGAATGAATGAATTAACGTTTATTCAGAACATTGGCAACAATACATATACAAGACAAACAAGTTTAACTATAATACAAGTGAGAATATACAATGTTTGAAGGGGGTAAATACGAAGTTGTTGACTTTTGTGTAAATTTACCCAATATATATTTATATATACATATGTATACACACACATACATATGTACATATAGTAGCCATATACACACACACATATACATACATATACACACATATACATACATTCATACGTACACGTATATTGAGACATCAATATTCTAGTCCTAGTTGTTTCCAGTGCTCGGCAACGTTCTATTAACTGACTACCAGGTAGTCTGTGTTACAGACTCTCTGTTGTTCTAAGTCATGATTAGCTCGCATTGAGTATGCTATTTCCCATCTAGTAAACACTGAATACTTGATGGCAAACAGGCTGAAACAGCTCTTGTAACCTTTTTACATAAATAATAATGTTCTCAGTTCTATGATATCTAGAAATTTTAGAACACATAATTGTTGGAAAAGTGAGTTTGTATGTTCCAACCATCTTGCACCAAATATAATGCGGATTACTCTTTTTTGTAATAAGAAAATACAGTTAGTATTTCTTGGGTTTCCCCATATCTCGGCACAGTAATTTAAATACTGCAAAAAGAAAAAAAAAGTTCATCACCTTCTGACGTCCTTATTGGTCAGAACAAAGTTGAAATTGTTGAAAACTTTACATGCTTGGAAAGTTCCATCAACAACCAGGGTTCAATGGACCATGAGATCAACTGCAGAGTAGGTAAAGCCTCCGCAGCCTTCAACCAGCTAAACAAGATCTGGACAAGCAAGAAGTTCACACTCAAGACCAGGCTGCGCTTCTACAATTCCAGTGTCTTGTCCACCTTACTCTATGGCTGCGAAACCTGGCATCTAAAATCAAGCCAGGAGAAGAAACTTGACGCCTTCGACTCAAGATGCATTAGGAAAATCTTGGGCATCAAATGGATCGATTTCATTATTAACGTCAGAGAACAGTTGAAGCAAACTCCAGTGTCCAGTACGATCTGCAAGCGGCGCATGAACTGGCTGGGTCATGTTTCACGGTCCCCCCACAAGATTCGCCAACCAGGTGTTATAATGGACCCCAGAAGGAAGAAGGAAGAGAGGCCGGCCCAAAATGAACTGGCACCAGACCATTCAGCGAGTGAACAGGAGCTGGGGTGACGTCAAAATGAACTGGCACCAGACCATCCAGCGAGACCTTCAGCGAGTGAACAGGAGCTGGGGTGACGTCAAAATGAACTGGCACCAGACCATCCAGCGAGACCTTCAACGAGTGAACAGGAGCTGGGGTGACGTCAAAATGAACTGGCACCAGACCATCCAGCGAGACCTTCAGCGAGTGAACAGGAGCTGGGGTGACGTCAAAATGAACTGGCACCAGACCATCCAGCGAGACCTTCAGCGAGTGAACAGGAGCTGGGGTGACGTCAAAATGAACTGGCACCAGACCATCCAGCGAGACCTTCAGCGAGTGAACAGGAGCTGGGGTGACGTCAAAATGAACTGGCACCAGACCATCCAGCGAGACCTTCAACGAGTGAACAGGAGCTGGGGTGACGTCAAAATGAACTGGCACCAGACCATCCAGCGAGACCTTCAGCGAGTGAACAGGAGCTGGGGTGACGTCAAAATGAACTGGCACCAGACCATCCAGCGAGACCTTCAGCGAGTGAACAGGAGCTGGGGTGACGTCAAAATGAACTGGCACCAAACCATCCAGCGAGACCTTCAGCGAGTGAACAGGAGCTGGGGTGACGTCAAGATGCCGACTACTGACCGATCCAATTGGAGAGCGTTGACTGCCCCATGTGTCGGACGACGCGGGAGCTTCTAAGTCTAAGTAAAAAGAGAGAACTGTATAGAGTATGTCTACTATTTCTATCAAGAGGATGACTGCATCTGTGCATTATAGCTGTACTTTTTGAAAGTTTGATTGCACGTATTTTATATGAGCTTTCCAATTTAGTAGATCATCAATAAACACACCCAAAAACTTGGTGACCCTTACTCTTTCGATATTAACATTTTGTATTTTTATATTAACTTCTTTGTTGAGCATACAGTTTCTAAATAACATATAATTGGTTTTAGATATGTTCAGAGTTAATTTATTTACTGCAAACCATGTATACATTTGGTCCAGTACGTTACATACCGTTTCGTTTATTGATATTACTATTTGCATAATAAGTATTAGTTTCATCTGCAATAGGATGTATTTAACTAGATTAGATATATTACACATATCATTAACGTATAGAATTAATAGTTTGGGCCCAAGATCGAACCCTGTGGTAATAGTGAAATAGGCCTATAATTAATGCACATATACTTATCCCCAGACTTAAAGAGTGGGATAACTTTTGCTATTTTCTTTTCTCCGGGAATACTCCAGTAGTGAAAGATAGATTACAAATATAAGTGATAGGTTTTGCAATGGAGTTAATAACTCCTTTGACAAAATGCATACTCATTACTGATGTCTTCGCAATCTGTGGATGTTTTACTTTCCCAATTGTTCACAGCTCGGATAACTTCCTCTTCTTTAACTGGAGTTAGAAATCAATTTTTTATATTTCTGTTTTCTAGGTAGTCATAAATAGAAATATTTGTTGGTGCCGTTATATCCTTTGACAGCTCCGGACCAATATTAGTGAAATAACTGTTAAACATGTTCGCTACATCTTCTTTATTACTAATGGTCATGCTATTATCAACAAAGTGATCTGGGTAATGATGTCCTAAGTAAGGTGGTCCCATTATAGTTTTAAGTACTTTCCAGTACTTAGGCTTTCATCTTTGGGACGATCTCAAAGTAAAAACATTCACGTACGACACTATGCGAAACAGATTTGTGGGGGGAGTGGTTAGATGCTGTGTTGTTTAATGTCACACATCACATTTGGGAAAGAAGAATTACAGGAGTGAAAAGAATAGACAAGCCAAGGATGGAGGAGCTGAAGGGGGAGATTAACAGAAGCTGGTGAGGTGTCGGCTAACGTGGGTTGACAAGTGCACTGAATGGTGAGGTGTCGGCTAGCGTGAGCTGACAAGTGCACTGAATGGTGAGGTGTCGGCTAGCGTGGGCTGACAAGTGCACTGAATGGTGAGGTGTCGGCTAGCACGGGCTGACAAGTGCACTGAATGGTGATGTGTCGGCTAGCGTGAGCTGACAAATGCACTGAATGGTGAGGTGTCGGCTAGCGTGGGCTGACAAGTGCACTGAATGGTGAAGTGTCGGCTAGCGTGGGCTGACAAGTGCACTGAATGGTGAGGTGTCGGCTAGGACGGGCTGACAAGTGCACTGAATGGTGAGGTGTCGGCTAGCGTGGGCTGACAAGTGCACTGAATGGTGAGGTGTCGGCTAGCTCGGGCTGACAAGTGCACTGAATGGTGAGGTGTCGGCTAGCGCAGGCTGACAAGTGCACTAAATGGTGAGGTGTCGGCTAGCGCGGGCTGACAAGTACACTTAATGGTGAGGTGTCGGCTGACAAGTGCACTGAACGGTGAGGTGTCGGCTAGCGCGGGCTGACAAGTGCACTGAACGGTGAGGTGTCGGCTAGCGTGGGCTGACAAGTGCACTGAACGGTGAGGTGTCGGCTAGCGTGGGCTGACAAGTGCACTGAATGGTGAGGTGTCGGCTAGCGCTGGCTGACAAGTGCACTGAATGGTGATGTGTTGGCTAGCGCAGGCTGACAAGTGCACTGAATGGTGATGTGTCAGCTAGCGAGGGCTGACAAGTGCACTGAATGGTGAGGTGTCGGCTAGCGTGGGCTGACAAGTGCACTGAATGGTGATGTGTCGGCTAGCGTGGACTGACAAGTGCACTGAATGGTGAGGTGTCGGCTAACGTGAGCTGGTAAGTGCAGGAGAACAACAATCAATGTATTTCTCCCAAAACACTATTTATTCCACCAGTTCAGAGTTCATAACACTATTAACAGTGCTGACTTTGAGCACACGCAGCAGGTTTGCATTAATTATATATGAATGTCGGCTAGTGTGTACGAATGAGGGCTTGCAGACTTACATCCAGTGGAGACTACAAGCCAGGAATGATTGCCAGGAGGGACGTGAATAGAGTGGTGGGAGACGTATCCTGCAAGCTCAAAGGAAGAATGGGTGCACATGGAATTGTAGAGAAGCCTGCATTCGAAATGTGAATACAGAAGACTGAATATATAGCTAAAATGTTGTCTTTGCATTGTTATTGTACTGCCAATTTATTTAAAGTTTTTATGTGTTGCCTGTAGATACTATATAAAACTCACTTTGGCCGCAGGTATCGCAGTTATTCTTGTTTGGTTAAACTTAATTTTGCGCTATGCAGATGAACGTAATTTTACTCTGGATACTTTGCGTAGAGCCAAAATGAACCGCTCTCTGAACAGGTCAATGGCATAGCTCTAGATGAAGGCAAGGACAAAAAAGAAAGTCCATGATAGCAAAAATAAGTCTAGGAAGAACTGCTGGAGTGAAGAGTAAAGACAAGAAAAGAATGGAGGAACTGAGTAAATCTAACAAGATTGCCACCCAGAGAATTAACTCTAGATTGTAGGTGGACAATTTTGGCTTATCGAGAGCCCAACCTTTTTTTATTTATGTGTATCCTGCCCTTCTGAGGTATGTACTTATTTTACGCATGCTACTAGCACCCACACAATCAGCAGATAATCTGTTCCATTCATTTACATTCATTTACAGTCCTTTGTGAAAACAAGAACTTTCATATTTCTAATCTACACTGCTCCTTTACTAATCTAACTTCATGCCCTTCTATCTTTCTTAGCAAGAACAAATATCTCTATCAATATTTTCATAACCATTTAATATTTTTAAAAACTTCTATCTGATCTCCTCTAAACCTCCTGGTCTTTAGTGTTGTCAAACCACATTCTTTTAGGCATATTTTGTAACTAAGATTCCTCAGTTTTTGTATCATTTTAGTCGCTTTCCTCTGTACTCTTTCTAGCATATTTATGTATTTCTTGCGATATGGCCAACTCCGCTTGTATAGCCTATAATATTATAAATGAGGCCTAACTATTGTTTTGTATTATTAGTTATTTTTCTTATATGCTATATTTCACCTAATTAATACAAGGATTTGATTTCCCTTTGAAGCTGCAATTCCGCATGGTTAACACTAAGTACTTTTCTCTTACAGTAGTACTTAGTACAGTACCCCCCATTGTATATTCTACCTCTTCGTTCCCATGTAATGTGTGGAGGCATTTACATTTCCAAAAATTTAACAACATTTGGCACTTTTCAGACCATTTGATCATCTTGTCAAGATCATCTTGTAAATGCTGTCTATCTCCATCACGTTTAATTGTTCTAAATACTTTTGTATCATCCTCAAACTTCAACACCTTGCTTGTTATTTCATCATCCATATCGTTGATATATACTAAGAATAATATAGGTCCCAGTACTGATCCCTGTGGTACCCCACTCAAAATTGATTTCCAGGTTGAAGCCTCCCATCAACTACTACCCATTGTCTTCTGTCAATCAGCCATTTTTCTATCCAGTTTATTATACCATTTCCTATGCCATAGGGCTTTAGTTTAAGCAGTCATCTTTTATGTGGCACTTTGCCTAAAGCTCTTTTTAAATCTAAGTAGACGATATCTGCTGGTGATCCCTCATCTACCCACTTAGTGATGTCTTCCAAAAAACATAACAGATTTGTTAAGCATGACCTCGCTTTTAAAAACCCATGTTGAGATGGGTTTATCAAGTTACGTTTAAGAAGAAAATCCACCATGTGATCTTTAATTTGTCTTTCTAATAATTTGCAAATCATTGATGTTAAACTCACTTGTCTATAGTTCTCCGACTTGTTTCTCGAACCTTTTTTAAATAACGGTATTACGTTTGGTTTTTTCCATTCTAAAGGAACCTTTCCCTCTTCAAGTTGAAAACTGTTGCAAGTGGTATGCTAATTTGTTCTAGAATTTCCAATAGTAGTTTGGGCGGAATCCCATCCACTCCAGGTGATTTATTATTTATTCATAGCCCTTATTTTCTTAGCTACCATTTCTGGAGTTACAATTAACTGTCCTAAATAGTCTGATTACGCCCCCTTGAACTTAGCCTCTGGTACTGGCAATGAACTAATATCTTCCCTGGTAAACACCTAATTAAAATATTCACTCAGGTCTTCTGCCATTAAGAGTCCCTCTGATATTATATTTCCAGCACTATCTTCTAGAGGACCAACCTTATCCTGAACTTTCTGTTTGCTTCGAACATACGCATAAAAACTCTTGCTGTCATGTTTTATATTACAAGCAAATTTTTATCCATAGCTTCTCTTTGAATTTCTAATTTCAGTTGTAGCTTGATTAAGTGCTTCTTTATAACTGTTGTAGTCTTCATCATTTCCAGAGCGTCTATATGACTTCCACATCATTTGTTTATACTTAATTTTTCTAATGGCTTTTTTCGATAAATGTTTCTTTCTGGACTGTTTCCCTTGTTTTTTCAAGGGAACAAATTAATCGACGATGCACACAATTTCACTCGTTAAGATATTCCAGCATTCTGTTGCTATATTATTCTTCAGGGTGTTATTCCAGTCTATCTTTGCTAAATACTTCCTCATGTCCTTATATCTTCCTTTGAGGAAATTTCTCCTGTACTGCTTTTTACTATTCCTTTCTGATTTTACGTTGATGGTAAAATGTATCTGGTTGTGATCACTATTCCCCAATGGCTCACATGTCTTGACATTGTCAACTACCGGTAATTCATTTTGTGAGAACAAAACTATGTCTAACACATAGGAAACTGGTGTGATAGAAAGTTTCAGGAGGAATGTACGTGAATTAACGAAGAGTGACAAGATGGTGTGAGAGGGGTGGTATAGATGGCAGTGAAACGGGATACACTGGTATCACCCCGGACTTAATTTTTATACATGTACAGATAAAAAGGCAAGCAACAACAATGTGTACTGGGGGAGGGATCAATGGGATCAGTCCAAGCAACAACGTGTACTGGGGGAGGTGTCAATGGGATCAGTCCAAGCAACAACAATGTGTACTGGGGGAGGTGTCAATGGGATCAGTCCAAGCAACAACAATGTGTACTGGGGGAGGTGTCAATGGGATCAGTCCAAGCAACAACAATGTGTACTGGGGGAGGTGTCAATGGGATCAGTCCAAGCAACAACAATGTGTACTGGGGGAGGTGTCAATGGGATCAGTTCTGTGCAGTGTGGTACATTTGTTTTGAGAACACTCCTGAAGCTTTGTTAAATGAAGGACCTCGTCACACCTCATAACGAATGAATCTGAAATGTGATCTCCATCATTAAAATAGGTAGTATGTGACACATGACCACTAAATGTCAGTAGTTGGTGGTCGTTACTGGACACGAATGACACCTCTTTACTATAGGCTGATCCAGGGGGTCTGGGGAGGGACGTGAGCCACCTAGACCTTTGTAATTTTATGTTCCCAAATGTTTGCGTTAACACCGTTTTTGAGCAATATTATGCGGTTTTTCAAGGCGGGACGATGTTTTTGAAGTTTCGCTGCGGCCCCCGGATGTAGTTTTTCAAGTTTCGCCATGTCTCTTCGATGCAACTCTACCGTTGTTCGAAGTGGTTTTTTTGCCCTCGAGCACAGACAACGACCGCACAGACAACAAACTGAATAATGCCCTGAATGAGAATTATTTTAATTACATCTTACATTGATGACTGGACACAGAGAACAGTCTAATCAATACCCTTGTGTCTTGTTTACCCCTTGCCTGTCGTTGACATTGTTTATAAGCTTTATAAAAGCACTGTGAACAGTGGCTGTTGCCGTCGATGCCCTATTATTGCCCGTCATACATTTTTTCAAGTGTTGCAGAACAAAGTGCAATCCGCTAACATCTATACAAATAATGTCCATCCACACATCGACAAGACAAGCATGTTTTTAGAATCATGTAGATTTGCTCAATATTACAATGGAGGCACACTATAAACAAACAAAAATTAAGTTTAAAAGCATATTTTTAGTTATCATAATTATGCCTTCGTCACCAAGGCTCACAAATACTAGTCATTACAAATGCCTCCGTCAGCCGGGGTAACAAAACGCATGTGTAATAAAATATGATGTAGCTACTGCTTATCATGCTTTGCAGCATGTGATCATGGCCCCCTAGAACATTTGAAATGTGCCCCCATTCAGGATACGATAAGGTGATGTTATGCTGGTGCAGCGACAAAAATTTTTCAACCGCACCCCCCCCCTATCTTCAGATGTCACTAGTCAAGCCAAGACAGTGGAGACACAGAAGTTACTGTGGCGCAGCATTGAACAATTTTGTACACCATTTGGTTCGGCCGCCAGTGGAGGTTTTTGTGCCCCTCCCCAAGACTCACTTTCTGGATCCGCCGCCGTTTACTGCTGGCAAGTTTCTTTGTCCCATTATTTAGCAAATAATTTAGCTGAAGGAAGCCACGTATAAACAATTCTGCAGGAAGAACCACAAATACATGCACCATACTGCAAGCTGTAAACAACTGTACTTCACAAGAAACTTGGAATTGTAACTAACAAACATTATATATATATATATATCAACTATGGCATGCACAACTTATTTTACTTTGGCTACTTACTAATTATAATGTGGTAGACATGCAAGTACGGTACTCAGAATCAATTCTAAATAGTGCTGTTAATTTCAACAGTACCGAAGAACCATTTCCAAAAGTAACAGTACAAATGACAATGATTATATCGAATAAGCTACAAATAATATAGCTCAAGATTGGTGTTCTAGTGTGTCTAGCTGAACCCTGCTCGGCCAGGTATGGTCTTTGTTTTTACATGTCCCTCCTCAATTAGTTTTTTTTCACCTGCTGTATTTCAGAAATATTACCGTAAATTTTTGTCTATAATACGCATTTTTTTCCTTCATTTTTTAGTTAAAAGTTGGAGTGCGTATTATACATGGTACTAAAGCTAAACATAATTTTCTCTAACCAACTTATCAATGTTTGCAGACCAGAATAACGCTGCTAGAAAACTAGTAATATTATCAAAGTCGACGTGATGTCACAATCATGTAAACCACCGCAGCAACGCAGTCAAAAGGCAAGAATCGCATTCCCGTAACCGCCCCTCTAGCCATAAACTAGCAGCGAGAAATGACAAAGACGAGAGCCCAAATATCTGACATCGCGAATTATACCAATGAGCGGGAAGCGTCCCGCTATGATTATGATTGGCGTTCCTGAATCATGAGAATGATGCCAAGTCACGGGTCGAGTGTCAACAAGTGTGATTCCATGTTTAAAGTTGTGAATGCAAATGTTGTCAATGTAAATAAAGATTAATGTAGCACATGCATGCTTCACAGTTGAAAGTATCAGGTTTGCATGTAGCATTTCAGAATAGAACTTGATGTTAATTTAAAAGTGAAATCAGCACGACACAATGTAAGTTCTAGCAAGCGCTGATTTAATCAGTAGCGCAATAGTCAATCTACAATACAAGTTACGTAGATGTAGTGCTTACAAGTTAGTCACTAGCGAGCGACAAGCCGGAGGCAATGCCGTAACTTGTGTAGGTGACATGTTTATGATTCTGAGATGGATTCATGGGTTCAAGCAAAATATTAGAAGCGGGGAAATCGGGAATTGATGTCAAAAGTCAGGTTGCGTATTGTACATGGTGATATAGAAATTCTATCAAAATTTAGCACAAGTCAGGGTGTGTATTATTATACTATTATACACGTAAACTTACGGCACATACAAAATTGAACTTATCTAGTAATGAGTAATTGCCTACTGCCACGACTTGTTAGTTTGATGAAACAATGTTTTATAGTCTGCATTTACTGGGTAGTTTGGGTGAAATAATCAACCAAAATTCTGTCTGCCTGCATCCTGTAAAAATGTGGTGGAAAATGGCAAAGGTTATCTGACTCTTCTTCTTTCCCTTGCGGGGTGGGGTCGACGTCACTTGATAGCTTCTTCTACTTTTTTATCAGTTCATTCCACCACGGCTGTTCACGTCAACCCTCCCCAGGTCTCGTTTTATGCTGTCGTTCCATCTCAGCCTTGGTCTTCCTCTCCTTCGTCTGCCACCCTCTTCTACTTTCCACGCTCTTTTCGCCAGTCTGTCTTCATCCATTCTATGTACATGTACATTCATGTACATTCTGTTTCTGGCTACTTTCCTCTTTAGGTGTTTTTTTCATTCCAATCTCTCTCAATTCCTTCATTTTCCTTCTATCCTCTCGCGTTACTCTACATATTCTTCTGACCCAGTTGTTTTCTGCTACCTGTAGTTTCTCCTCCTGTCTCTCTGTCAGTGGCAGTGTTCCCAACCCATATATACAGGCTGGTACAATGCAGGCTTCCAATACTTTTCCTTTCACTTGTTTCTTCAGTTTTCTGTCCCACATAATGCCTTCTACCCTCTTCCATGCTGCTGTTCCTGCTTGCACCCTCCTCTGTATTTCTTTACTACTCTTTGCATCCTCACACAGTGTACCGCCCAGGTATACAAAGCTGTTCACTTGTTTAATGGTCTTTCCGTCAACAACAACATGCAGATCTACCTCATGGTCACCTATCCACATTACTTCAGTCTTCTCGAGATTCATTCAGAGGCCGTGTTTTCTGAAGGTGTCACTCCATTCTTGCAATGCTTTCTGTAGTTCCTCTTTGTTATCGGCCACCACTGCTAGGTCGTCTGCATACAGTATCTTCTTAAGTTCTTCCTGCTCCGATATCTTTCCACTGATCAGGTTCATCACCATAATGAAAAGCTCAAGGCACTTCCCTGTCTGAGTCCTACTTCTACTCCAAATTGTTCCGATGTTTCTCCTTCAACTCTTACTACCACTGTTATCTGACTCTACATATTATATATATTCATACACTCGCCGTACAGCAAGCATGTTGTGCATGCCCGCTAATACAGGTTTGTAATATCTGTAATATTAATAATTATACAGTTATGGAAATGAAACTCTGTGCATGCAGATAAACAATATAAATATGATAACCTTTTCAGTGATGTAATTTTGTTTTGAAATAAAGCAAAGATGTATTATTGTGTCCATGCAGAAATCATGCCATTCTCTGTAAAAACATGCCTGCCCAAACTTGTATTATACTCTTAGGCCAAGTATACAATCAAATGATGTTAACATTATCACAAATCACCTGGTCTAACAATCAGAGTAAATTCTTTCTGTGATTCTATCAAAAGTATGCACAAACACAGTCAACAAACTGTGCCACTTAATAAAAATAGTACTGATTTGAACATCAAAAAACTATTTATGATGGACTAGATCAAGTATGAAGATTTATGGGAGTTCTAAACCATAAAGAATTACGTATGTGTGAGTCTCAACATATCGTGACGAAAATAAATTAAGCAGCTTTGGCAGCCATTTTTAATCACGATTCAAAATCGTAAGTGCCACATCATGTATTCAATATATTTAGTGGGTGGACTGGTGGTTTCAAGTTCCAACCAAGATTTTAAGTCATCAATCTGAAAAGTTGCCCCAATCTCAGGCTTAGACTTACTTCACAATCTGCCAAAACATTCGAGTATGGGAAAACACAATTAGCACATAAATTTGATCTTTATGCTGTATGCGATCGTATATCCACAATTTCGGAAAATTGTGTTCCAATCAACCGCGGTCGGCTGACCTTAATTTAGGACAATACACAAACCTTCTGACGTTCACTGATCTGCCTCAGGAAGTCAACGAACTCAAAAAGATTGCATTCTTTTGGTAACGCTGGGATCCAAATGCAAGGCATCGTGATACGATGAAACAGTCAAAATTGTATGCACCATACGTCAACAGATGTCATCGAAAATAATGGTTGCAAAACATGTCATGTTTCTACGTTAAAACGGTTCCCGCATAAAACTTGAAGTGGCGAGTAGAATTTGACCGAGTCGCTCAATTTCGACGTTCATTTTATTGCAATCGAAGCACTGTCTTTACTTACTTGTCGAGCCAAAAAGTCCACGGTGTTTTTAGGGGGACGCCGGTATCTTCGGTCTTCTCGATCTTCTCTCTCGTGGACCGAGACAACTGCGGACTGGCCGGTGTTTGGAGTTTGTCATTTACTTTCAAGTCTTCCACAAGAGCGGGCGTAGCCATTGTTGAACTGCGCCGCAGCAGCGGCGGAAGCACGTGATCATAACATTGGACGTCATTTTATGTGGAATGTTCCATTTCTATTATTGGGGTGGTACATTTTCTATATTTTATAAATGTGCCAAACAAGTCGCAATACGTCAGATTTTATCCAATGGTGGCCATTTCATGGGGATGACTAAATCTTGTGCGAATCATTGCACATGCTTCGAAAAGTACAAATACGTCGAATTTCACAGTAAATATTTGACACTCAAAGGAAACTGTATATCGAACCAAAATCTATTGATATAACTATCAAACAACTTAACTTCATTCAGTAACACACCAATAGTACGACTGAATGTAGGCTCCATTTTACGTTTAATAAAATTGGGGTTTGGGATACGCGTTTTGTTACTTTTGGTTAGATTTGTGATTATACCAACCCTTCTAATAATTGAACCAGGCCATTTTTGATCACATGAGCGCACACTAAAAGGCGGACCAGAAACGGGCGGACCTGGTGACCACATTCACAAGGATTCGCACGATCGCTGCGCTCCATTTTTACGGGCCCTGTAGCTGGTGCTTGTTGTATGCGCTTAATTTTGTGTGTTCGTTTGTAAACACTGATGGTGTAATGTGCATGCGTGCTTGTGTTAAGACAGCCGGTTTACTATTATATTTGTTTTATATTACATCTCGCACGTGACTATTTTTCAGCGAATTTAATTGTTCTGCGCATCAATAATAGCTACAATGAATTAGTACATTTAAAAATAACTTATACCAGTTGCTATATAAAGGTAAGCCTATTACAAAAGAACTAACTCATAAATGTGTTAATGCAAATACATGTTTTTATTTCAGTCTGAACTTTAAAAAAAAACATGTACATATGGGCGCGCATACATAAATAGTATACAAACTCGAATGTTAAGATTGATCAAATATTGTACTAATAACACATTATTTATATTGTGTTGTATAAATGTGCACAAAACAAGGCAGTTAGGCTTACAGAATTGAAATTGAGACTAAATCTGCGAGAGCTGATTACAGACATACAGAGTCTTTGCTAACATGTCCACAGTCCAGTCAATATATGGTTCAACCTCAAACAAATTGCAATAGTAAGTTTTGGGACATTTTTAGATTCTACTGTATGTTTACGTTACCAGAAAAAAAGTCCACCAAAATCTACTTGGTGGAACATTGTCAGTTTCGCATATTGCCAAGTGGTCGTATGTCTCACTGAAATTTATGGGGGTACACGTAATTAATGTTGTATAACGTAGTTTCTATGAGAATACTATAAAGATGATGTATATCGCTGGAAAGACAATGCATTTAGCTGTGTAATGATACATAACAAGTGGCATTGCAATGGGTATTAAGGTCAGAATCGTATTCTAAACACATTTACAAATTATCGCAATTTACATGTACCCCGATTTTTGGCCTAGTCCAGTCAATCTATGGTTTAGCCTCAAACAAATTGATAGCAATCATTATGGCGTTTTATGTTTTTTAGTTAGCATTATATGTCTGCATTATTATATCAAAAGTCCACAGAAATTCACGTCGTGGAACATTTTCATTTCTGACGATAATGACATGTGGTCGAAAGTCGCTGCCGGTCATTTTTGTGTAGGTGCGATGGTAGATTTTATCTAGAGAAAGGATGTATTTAAGCTGAGTATTCTATATTATGTACACCATTGCGAGTGGTATTGATAGATTAATACAACGATATACATAAAGTTTAATTCCATTTAGTAATAACATGAAAATAATTCTCTAAACACAGTGAAACCCGAATTTTAGCCGCCACAGGGAGAAGCTTTGCGATCAACCAAATTTGGCTTACATATTATAGTCATAAACCTGTTTATTTCAACACAGTTTATGTCCTTAGCTACTGTTTCTAAACAGTAACACCGTTTTCATGAATATGTTAGTATGCTTTGTATTTGGTTGATATTTTAACTCGGATATTTATTCCAATATCAGTTATCTTCACCAAAACCATTCGCTATAAAAATTGCAGTGAGATGTGTGCGTACATCCTTATTATTGCTTAATCTGACACTTTCAAACATTGCTGTCGTTGAGAGCTTCCACGGAGATGTTAGTTGCAATTTGAAACACCACGCACACACAGAGATTGAAGTACACTAAAATCCGTTCTTTCCGCAACTACATCCCAACGGATTGTAGTTTGTCTTTTCTAACAGTTCACTCGGTCGCTTGCTGAATTGTATACGTATGGCAGAATCACTCACTGCGCTTGTCAACAAAGATACATGTATATAAGGCTATCGTCGCCACTCGTCACTACCCTTTCGTATGGGGCAGAGGCGTGGTTCATCTTCAAAATGCAAATACAACTGCTTGAAGGTTCCACCAGCGATGTTGGCGCTCCACCACGGGGCTGCATTGGCAGGACTATGTCTCCAACAAAGAAGTCCTGGAAAAGGCAAACCTCCGGAGCATCGAAACCATGTTGATGCTCCGCCAGTTCCTCTGGGCAGGCCACGTCTCGGACATGGATGACATCAGAATGCCATAAGTTGTATTTTATGATGAACTTCGTCGGGCAACTGATATAGAACCCCCCCCCCACAGGCGTTAGAAGGATCAGCTGAAACGGCAACTCTCCCTGACAAGACCACAAAGGTTGGCAATAGAGCGACTACCATGGGGGCTGCCCAGGACGTTGAGTATTCCAGAAGAGAAACAGACGGGGAGAAGCGTAGGCGGAGGAAAGAATCTGCGTCTCAGGCACCTTAGGCCAAGAAAACCTTTGCCCAACCTGCTCCAGAGCCTGCAAATCCAGGATGGGCCTCTGTAACCACCAGAATGCGTGCTGCCGTCTCTCCAGGGACAGGGATCGTCCCACTGATCTTCACAAGCGAACTATCTGCCCCACACAAAGTCCATGGCTTTTAGAGTTTTCTTGGATCCTTTCCACTTTTGGTTCTGAGAATTGATCCTGCGGGTGTGATAGCGGGCAGCAGTTGAAGTACGGGGTACATTTATCCCTGTGCGTAAGCTGCGCTTGATGTTACATTTTCAATGAAATGCTTGTACAGCAAACCATCCAGGTTTTTGCCAATGCTCCCACATTGGAAGCACACAGTAGCCTGGTTTTCTGCAGTAACCAATTCTTCAACTGTTGCTGTGGTATCACATCTTAGCCCACAGCTGGGCCAAAATATTCTGTGAGAGCTCTGATGTACCAGGTCGTTATTTACTTGTTCTACTATGCTTTGTTTAGGTTCTGGCATTAAGAATACACCAAAGAGCTCCTGCTGAAAGTGGAAACACAACAGCTCTAGCAAATCGGTGTCTTCACCAGTGAGGATAGTGTCGATTTTGTCTGATTAGTTCAGTGTTGTCTAACGATCATTACGTTAGCGTCCTCTGCATGAAAACGACTGCACCCAGCTTTCTCAAGCTCATTGCTCAGTAAGTTGATGAATATAATGTGCTTGTTTTCTCTGTTGGCAAAAAACTCCTTATTTAGGAGGACCTTGCTGACCAGCCGCCTTCCACAGCATCATCTGATGATGTGCCCTCCACACATAATCTGTGGGAGGAAACGCCATGGTGTGCACTGGCTTCCCATTCTTTCTCTGATCAGCAAGGTCCTCCTCATTTGGACATCACGCAGTTTGTGTGGGTGAAGGACGGTATCCCGTCTTCCAGCCTTGACATTGGACCCTCGGATCCTCCAGGTCTGACTGATGTCTTAAGCTGTGTTTGGAAAGCAGAGAGCAAGACATGCAGCAATGACGGTTGCAGTTGCCACGGCATTAATATGTCGTGTACCATCTATTGCGCGTGTACAGCTGGCGATGTGTGTTGTAATCCCTCTCACGATTGGGGACGATGCGTATGTAAT
Organism: Escarpia spicata; assembly: GCA_963995525.1. Lineage (NCBI taxonomy): Eukaryota > Metazoa > Annelida > Polychaeta > Sabellida > Siboglinidae > Escarpia > Escarpia spicata. The sequence goes on along the minus strand of OZ023205.1, from coordinate 11,629,455 downwards.
ATATTTCATCGCACCTGAAAATCTATCTTTTGGCATCAACATTACGGCTCTATGTGATGTAGGTCTTTAGTTATAGCCATAATTGGTTTTGATGGGCGCCATCTTTAAAAATGACGGATATATGATTGTTAGCAAAGGTCATGTGTAACATATTTGAAATTGCTGATCACAATTCTACACATTAACATAAACATGTGTGACATATTTGGTAAGATATTGTGACATTTGTTTTGACGACCGCCGTCTTTAAAAATGGCGGATCCGAAAGTCGGAGAAGGCCATTAATAACTATTTATACTGTGTTGTGCAACAATATTACAACGAGATTCACAATGTGTTTTCTGTTGTTGATTGTGCTATTATTATTATAGAGGCATAGCCAATAGATGCGAATCAAAGTCATTGGAGATATGCATAAACATTGCATTGGAGATAAGCATGTAATAAGATCCAACATGGTCGATATCTGAAAGTTTTATGAAATGACAACCATGCAGCCGTTATATACATCTGGTGATGTGTTTATTTTAAACGTTGACCATGAAAATATCGGTTTTGACACCATTTTTGTGATATCATTATGCTTAGTTGCAAAGCTATTGAAGAAAATGTGTATTTCAGTAATGAAGGCCCTGATTTGCATATTTGAAAAAATGCCTAGGTTGTCCCGAGGAGAACCAAGCTGAATTGCTTCAGGGACACCATGGGATAGAAAATCCACCAAAAACATTATACTATAGAGCATCCATTTATTCAATTGCAAATGGACTAAGTCAACGTTAGATCGCAACGCTACTCCCCCATAGCGGCTAAAAATCGGGGTTCACTGTGCTTAAAAACGATTGTTCACATTAATATTCAACGAAATTATACTTATTATATATTGCTAGGTAGACTAATCCATTATCTTGCCAATGGTATGCAAAATGTGTATGAAATATGCAAAGAAAAAAAAAAAATATATATATATATATATATATATATATCACAGCCTAAATAACGCCTACCCCTACATTTCACTAAGTTAAAACGTCACTGGCAGCGACTTTTGACCACTTGTCATTGTCGTCAAAAATGACAATGTTCCACTACGTGGATTTCGGTGGACTTTTTTTTGTAATGTAGACATATAGTACTAACTAAAAACACTGTCATAATTACTATTGCAATTTGTTTGAGGTTGACCCTCTTTTGGGCATAGATTGACTGGATTAGTATTGGTTCAAAGGATTTTAATTGTCTTACTAAGAATAGTTCTTCAACATTTACATGGAATGAAGTAATCACAGTAACATACCAATTGAGCTCAAACCAAATACATATGGTATTTATTTCAAAGACAATTAACTGGCAAAACCGCCAAATTTCAACAATGGTCATTGTTGGTGTTTCATGACAAAATTCTAGTTTGCCAAAGCTGATATCAACACTCAAATCCTATGAACTACTCACATAGTCACTACAAATGTGTAACAGTGAAAATCCAGTTGAGTTCAAACCAAGTATACCCCAAATATACTGTAGATCAAATATAATCAAACGACTGCCGAAACCTAAATATTCATCACCTTGCTATGGATAGTAATTATTCCAGTAACAATCGTGTTGCCCGTGAAAAAAAACATATACAGTTAGCCAAGTGGCTACATCAACTGATTTAAATCAAAAGACTGCATGGGACCTCACTTTACAAATGAGTGATATTTTCGGCGCCGATATTTTTATAGTACTTAACTACAGACTGTTTATCTTTACCATTCTTTTTATTTTCTAAAAAATATAAGTTACACCAGTGATAATAAACTTACAACTGCTAAAATAATAAGAAACACCCCAATGTTTACAAATGTACTCGCAAAAAAGAGCAACAAACGCATGTAAAGACGGAACAGATTTCGTGCGATTCCTTGTGAATGAACTAGAACTAGAATGTGGTCTGCCCGGTCCGCCCGGTCCATCCAGTTCGCCCAATACCGATTCCGCCTTTTAGTGCGCGCCGATCACATGAAGCTTCATCATGTGGCTGGTACGCAGCAAATATGGCGGAAGTGGGAAGTGCGAGCTGGAATTTCGTTTATTTAATCACATTTATACTGACAGTGTTTCTCCCAACTGTGTCAGCATTTGATGGAGGTGACGCTGTGGCATTGCTGCTCGGGCTAGCAATTTCCATGCTGGGCATCTGTGCGTGTTTAGGATATTACGCACGATCAAGACAAACTATGTAACAACAACCTGAACAGGTGGCCTGTGGCCAGGGCGAATTTTGTCCGTTCCCCTGTTCGACTTCATGGGCGTGGCGCAGAAGTAACTAATGTCAAGCTATCCTTACACGAGGCACTTACACTGTATGTCAGAACAAAACGACGCGTGTGAGAGTTGGTTCATTCGAACTGTGACGGGGTATGGCACTACTGGCACTGCCACTAGCGGAAGATTGACTGGTAAACTATTACACTTCACGCATCTCGTGACACTGCTGGTGTTTTTCGTGGTCTGCAGTTTCGTTTTTGGCGAAAGGAACGTTTGATGTGTGGCCACTATAAAGTTGGCATCAAGATCCCTGAATTGACACTCCAGCCGAAAGCAGACAAACTAATGGAGTGAACTGACACTGTGACAGCTGTAATCGTAATGTCAACATTCAATCATAAATTGATGTTGTGGTATTGGAAGCCGTGTAACGGGCGTGTTCAGTATTCTGCCAGAAATCTGAACCGTTATTCCCCTGTCTCGTCTAAGTCTTTCCGACGGGAATGTTACGATCTCAGTGTCAGAATGCAGAGATGACACATCATTGAGCATTCTTCAAGACACTCCTTCGAGACAACTCACCCACTCTTCTGCAAGACATCTGATGGATAGTTCTTCAAGTCAACCTATATACATTTCTTCAAGACATCTGGTTGATATTTCTTCAAGACAACCAATTGACAGTTTGACACTTCTACAAGACATACTGTGACTCATGAACAGAGCCATACAACTTGCAAAGTCACTGCAAAGATTCACACTGAATTTTTGGATTGATCACAATCACAGACTTTATAATGTATACTGATGCCTTGCTTGCTACTTGACAAGCATAGAAAATGATAGAATAGAGTATTTATATTCATGACTGAATAGTGGATATTATATTGGGTTTAAAATACCAACATAAAATTAATTCTTTTTTCAAACTATCATTTATAATTGCTAACTGACAATATCTGTACACATTATATATATATACCGATAGTACTGTTTAAGGTAATGTACAGAGACTCACTGGTTAGATGAGCATGATATTTCATATAATTAAAATCCCGTTATAAGGAATTCTAATTTCCCAAAGTATGCTTACATTTTTATTGTTGTATTTTATGTTTTAATCTTCATTGCTGTAATAGATTCATTATCAAAAATCTTTCCAAGTTGGTATTTTAGAGACAAATGCATCATGATTCATCCGATAGAAAGTTATATTTCAGGTGAAGATTTACTAATCTGCCAATATTCAGCATGTCATTCAATTAGATCATGAAAATCCTTGTGCATTCCCTTTAATTCAAACAGTGATCTGAAAAAAGTATATGTTAATATCTGAAATGATTACACATTTGTGAGAATTGTATATAAAGATGACAAGGCTTGATATGGAATTGGCATGTGTGTCACAATGGTCATGATGCATCTTACAGTAACGCATAACTGAAGGATGTTATGTTGATAAGACATTCCTGTTCTTTTTTTGAATGCGATATTCAGTGCTCATTGAAGGTGATGACAGATGTTATGTAATAAATAAAAAATGCTGATTAATGTGTACACTGTCTTCACTTTTAAGATTTTATTTGTTCACAATTTTTGCTGTTTTATTACCTCACCCTGCTGGATCCACCCAAAATATTGAAATTACATTTTGTCACATGACTCGCACTAACCAATGAAATGTCTACGACAATCTCACACACCTTTGGTTTGTTTATAAGATGTTAATCAATTATGGTTATCTTAATTTTGACATATCTTGCAGGAAAAGTAGGTGCATTTCTGTAGTGGCCACAATTATTCCCCTTTGTGCTATTTTGATTTTTTGTATTACAAATATATTATTATACTTTAGGGTTGTTTAAACAATATTTGTCATATCTTACCCAGTGCCATGAAAGAAGGTAAACTATTATTTGGTGCAAAGTATTACATTGTTGGAATATTGATAACATTATTCATTGCCTATATATTTATGTATTTTAAAATGCCAAGTGCCTTGCTGGAAAGCTGAAGTTAGCTGAGCCAATAATTGTGTTGCCTTCCAAGATTCGGTTGTTTGTGGTTTAGTCAATCTTGGCTGATATTATGGGTAATATTCAGTAAGTAGAAGTATCTGCTCAGCCACTTGTGAGAATGGAAAATTGTATATGAATTTCCTGTAACTTATCTCTGATGTGGGGTGTAGGCACAAAGGGGCTTGCGAGGATGTCTACCAGTAGCAATGAAGTCAATTGCCACCCTGGCTTGCGAGGATGTCTGCCAATAGCAATGAAGTCAACCGCCACCCTGGCTTGCGAGGATGTCTGCCAGTAGCAATGAAGTCAACTGCCACCTGGCTTGCGAGTATGTCTGCCAGTAGCAATGAAGTCAACTGCCACCCTGGCTTGCGAGGATGTCTGCCAGTAGCAATGAAGTCGACTGCCACCCTGGCTTGCGAGGATGTCTGCCAGTACCAATGAAGTCAACTGCCACCCTGGCTTGTGAGGATGTCTGCCAGTACCAAAGAAGTCAACCGCCACCCTTGCTTGAGAGGATGTCTACCAGTAGCAATGAAGTCAACTGTCACCCTGGCTTGCGAGGAAGTCTACCAGTAGCAATGAAGTCAATTGCCACCCTGGCTTGCGAGGATGTCTGCCAATAGCAATGAAGTCAACCGCCACCCTGGCTTGCGAGGATGTCTGCCAGTAGCAATGAAGTCAACTTCCACCTGGCTTGCGAGGATGTCTGCCAGTAGCAATGAAGTCAACTGCCACCCTGGCTTGCGAGGATATCTGCCAGTAGCAATTAAGTCAACTGCCTCCCTGGCTTGCGAGGATGTCTGCCAGTACCAATGAAGTCAACTGCCACCCTGGCTTGTGAGGATGTCTGCCAGTACCAATGAAATCAACTGCCACCCTGGCTTGCGAGGATGTCAGCCAGTAGCAATGAAGTCAACTGCCACCCTGGCTTGCGAGGATGTCTGCCAGTAGCAATGAAGTCAACTGCCACCCTGGCTTGCGAGGATGACATAAATGACAGTAATTTGATTGGCAAAGTACGTTATGTACTTTGGTGGAAATCCCACACAATATATTCACGGAGGGGTTGGGTGGTGGTTTAAACCAATAATAAACATGACATTGTTTTTGTTAACGTATCGGAGACCACCTCTTAAATGCACCTCTGCTTTACCAAGCACCTAACCACCGTGTTAATAATTTATTATAATTGATGTATAATATTATTCAGAAATGCCTTTACCTCTACCCGTGGCTGATCAACTGACCGCTTGCTTGACCACACATACTCACACACACACGCACACACAGCCAGCCTTGGAGGTGTCACGTGATGTTTATATTGCCAAATTCGACTCGTGGCACGCGTTGTTTTGCCGGTCGCTTAGCGACCGATACTCGGCCTACGCCGGTGTCTTGGGTGATAAACAAGCAATGTGATACAAATTGAGCGCTAGACCGTGGATGAGATTGGGTGCGAAGATATTGGTTGCAATGCGGAAGGTACGTGCGTTGCGTCACATTCGATAGCCGTAACTTTTGTGGAGCAGAGCTGTCAACTGCAGCCGTGGCTCGGGGTTCACTGCGAGTACACGTGTCAACACCGCTCGCCGCTGAAGGTGTATCCGTTGTTGATTAGTATTGCAATCACAGGTCACTGTATCGGGATTGCCACCCGGGGGGGGGGGGGGGGGGGGGCAAGTCAGTGGATCTATAAGGCTATGTGGTTAAGAATCGTATTTCCCTACACATTAATTGCTACTGAAAATAAACATCAGGCCTCCTATGATTGTTTTTATCGTAAACTCGTTGTATTTTGATCCTCTAATTATGTATTGTCACAAAAGTGCCCTATTGTTTTCTTATAGTTTGACCCTTGTCTGTTTATATTCGAGAACATCGCACTGAATTGACCTTTTAAAAGTAGATCATGAATGTTTACGCTGTTAAGACAAGTAGTATACAGTATGATAGCTGTATGTAAACGTAGATCTGTGTATGCCCTACATGCACCATCTCACAATGGTGATGACTTTAGAAACTGACTTGCGTGAAGACCTAACGCACGCACACCCGCGCGCGCGTACGCACACACACACACACACACACACACACACACACACACACACACACACACACACACACACACACACACACACACACACACGTGTACATATGCACGCACACGCAGACACATACGCGCGCACACACATACACGCACGCACGCACACACAGTGACACATACGCGCGCGAACACACCCATACACACACGCACACACACACAGCCACGCCCGCGTAAAACAATATTGTGATATTTTATTCTAGTCTGCTACGAAATGGTGCTGAAAAGAAGCAAGCACGGACTGAACACCGGCTGCACACTCAAGTTTGGTCCGTGTATCGGCAGTACTAGTTATTCCGCGTCCACACAAACCGTTCTGACGAAGAAACAACTCCAAACTAACGACAGCGCCACCGACGGATGGTGGTACGACCTGCTGGCGGACGACGGCGAGATTGCATGTGACGACGGCGTGCAGTATTCAGTCAACAAACACCACCGATGGAGACTCCAGGTGTTGTTGTGTGGCACCATCGACGACATCCGCAGACTCTTCGAGCAGACGGACCGCACCGCGTCTCATATATGTCGTCTCGTGGTCGTCGAGGAACAACTGAACGTCGGTAGACACGCCTGCGTTGGCTACCACGACAGTGGGCAGTCGTTCTGTCACGTCAGGCCGCGGAAGAGGTATTCCACGGCGTCGGACCTAAAAGAAAAGAGTCGCTTGATTGGAAGGAAACCAGAGGAACAACGATTTGGTTCTGGGACATTGCATACAAAGACGCGGCGTACGCGGAAACTACAATCTGGGCACAATAAACACTTTCGGGGCGTACAGAGGAGGCGGACGTCACAGAGGAGATGGGACTCAGATGGGGAAGAGGACCGGGAGCAAGAGGAACAGGATCATTGGCTGGAGGTGGTCGAGTATAAGATCTCCACGCCGCAGCCCGTGACGGCGCGTCTACAGCTTAACTACCAACGGGACCGTAAGTTTAATACCAGTTCAACCAGTGCCGAATTTAGGGCTAGCTAGGCAGACTGGGCGGTTGCCCAAGAGCCTCAACAATATTTTTACGGGAGCCTCCACAAAATGCTTTCTGTGTAATTGTTTTGATGTCTAAACGTTTGAAGACGTAATTTATTTCTTGGATGCTTCAATATGATGAACAGTAGTGTTCTAAATGTACAAAACTCGTATTTTGTAGTGGAGTCAGTATTTTAGAATGTACAAGGAGTGAAAGTCATTATGATACGACACCCGTTCAACCACTGTCCAGGGGCCTTAACAGTCCTAAATCCGGTGCTGCGTTCGATAATGGGTATGAAAACCCACCACCAAATATGAACTATTATAACAATTACACGAATATTATGATTACCTTTTTAAATGTGAGGCTGATTAAATGTAAACTAATGCTTGCCGTTTATAAGATCTCTAAACGATAAATTTATAATTGTAGGCTCTAACAGCTCAAACCATAAGAACGATTTATGTCTACTATAGTTTAAAGCGTACTACTGCGGTTTGTAGTTGATTTTTTTAGCAGTCATTGGATTTAATAATTATAACAGAACGCTTTGAATTCGTTCCAGTGAGTCGCAACGAACGAAAGGAAAACAAAACTCGAAGACGCAAGAATAAGATGTACTGGTTTCTCCGCGGATATTCACAGCACGACTTTAGTCGTCCGTCTATGATGGAGCGATGGCGAGATGCAGACCTCAGTGACGACGAAGAGGTGATATGCGAAGAAACAATCAGCAGGAGGAAGTTTAACTACGACTTGACGCCGACGAAGCAACACCAATACACAGAGAAACATCCGCGGATACATTCAGCGAAACGGATACATGTAGATGGTATACAGTGGTCATCAAATACGGCTATACCATTGTTCAAAGTTCACGGCAAAGGTACGGCGATATACGAGCCACGAGGGAGCACATCCGATGGGGGTGAAGATAGTGAGGTGGAAACTATGCGGAGTTCCCCGTTTCCCCGGGGTTTCAGCCCGTCCCCGCGACCACCATCCCTTGTGTGTCGGCTCCGAGCGGACGGTCTCGACCCGGAGTACCTCGAGGCACAGTACGGCCAGCACTACACGGAAGGCCGCTGTCAGCCACGCCGGTTCACCATCAACACTTCTTGGTTGCATGCAACGCGAACGACAAAAGGAAGCAGAGCGAAGGGACGAGAGGTGATCCTCGTGTTCTGCGTCGGACGGAAGGTAAACCGACGTAGTTGGGTGACGGACGAGAACTGCTCTGTCGTTCTACAAGACGCTGTCACCTCGCAGTACGTTAGGTAATGCCTCGACGGAGAAGACTTGGTTTCGTTGTTCTCTTCTTCTATTTTAATTCGGGCGTTCTCGGTCTTACACAATTGTCATTTGTCAATTGGCAGAAGTCGTTTACGTTAGCATGTTGTCAACGACAATGTAAAATGTAATGAAGTACCACATTTAGATGCGATTGCAATATACAGAAGGAAAAAAACAATATCTTGTTGTCCAAACCTGCTGTCTTCTTCGTTGTTTGATCTCTTTTGTTAAAAATTATCCGCCTACTACAGCCTAATGTGTGACATATATTTATGTACTAAAATTGTGTTAACTGTTCCCAGAGTGCAGCTTGAAAGTGATTTGTCAACGAAACAGTCGTTGTCTGACGACCTGCATACAACGTTTGGGAGCTTCACCAAAGTTCACTGTGTAGATGACGTCGTTCAGCAAAGTGTCCGTCACTTAGTCCGGTGGCCGGAGGAACGGGTGGACGTGGTCAGGTGTGGATGTCGTCTCGCTTGACGATAGATTGTCTGTCTATTTATACACAGCTAAGCATACATAGTACACACATTAATACATACCTAAGCATACATACCGTACATATGAACACACACACAAACATGTATGCGCACGCACACATACACACGCACGGACGCACGCACATGCTTGTGTGAATTGGACCATTGCATGTGTTACATCTCAATTGCGATATTAAACCATCACCATCATCATCTAGTTACACCAAAACGTAAGCGTTCTGGCAAGTGTAAGAGTTTATGTGGATTATTATCGAGGGCTGACAATGTATCGTTGTAGTCAGTCAGCCTATCAGTGGTGCGATCCACTTGCTGACGTCAATACTTTAATAACAATCACTCCACTACATCTGTGGGATTTATGTAAATGAATAGCTTGCGCGCAGTCACTGCAGCCGAACCGAAAAAGTAGGCGCTTCCCAGAAATGATGAGATTGTGTTTGAAGGAACATATATGTCGGATGTGAACTTTTCAGTGTCTCGAATGATCTTAAAACTATATACTCTGTCATTTAAGAATATGCGTTTAGCATATCTTGGATACCTGAAATTTGAAAACATATCTGACAAATGTTGCAACACTTAACTATCAACGGTATCTCTTACAGCAAATGTCCGTCAGACCCACGAAGCACCGCTATTGGCCCCATTGACCAGCGACTACCGGCGGTCAGCCAGGATGACTGTTTGGTCAATTACATCAACGCAGTGTGTGGCTGCAACATCCGCGTCTACGACTCCGAGTGGGATGTGCTTGCAGACGCCTCGGCTCGACTGGAACCAGACAACGATTTGCACGACGTCGTCACGCCAAGGCACACATGTGATTACGGCGGTCAGGTAAGCCCCCTCGACTGTAGTTGGGGACGTTTCACCAAGACACCCATGAGGAACGTCCACCATTAAACATAATCCAGTGTTAAATTTAAGAAACTTTGTTAAAATGTAAAAAGCCACTGCATGCCGTATTACCAAGAGAGCACCATTTTCATGACAGTTTTCAGTATACAAGATCACTTTTAATAATAATAATAATAATAATGTGCCTAAATCACCAGGAATCTGAGCTCAGAGGCGCAACATACAAGAATCATTGGACAAGATCGTTAGCAGGGACAAGCAAGAGTCGTCATTAGAAAAAGGGTCCGCTGAAGGTTAGGGTGGAAATTTCAAATAAATAAGTCTTCACTTTTTTACGAAAGATTCTCAGATGATTTTAAAGCCATAGGGAGTTGATTCCAGATTCTGGTGCAGCTACAGAAAAAGCACGTTTGCCGATATTAAAGTTGGTTTTTGGAACAAAAAGTCGTTGTGAAACAGATGATCTGAGATTCCTGGGGATATCGGAAAAACGAAAGAGACTAAACAAATACGATGGGTGTTGCGTAGAAAGGGTACGATATGTGATAGTAGCTATAATTTGAATTGTATTCGATATGTAACTGGAAGCCAATGCAACTGATTAAGTAGGGGAAGAGATGGTGAGAAACAAGGTGCTTTTAATACTACACTTGCTAAACAATTCTGTACACTTTTAAAATGGGAAATCGATCTTAAAGATCAAAATCTGGCATACTAGCTCATACGATTGTTAGCAAAACGGTCCCCTGGTCACCTCCAAAGTCTGTCTTATAAAGCAGCACGTGTAGAATCCAAGTCCTCGTTTGGCAGTTAAATCACGGGCAACACTCCCGATTACGTGTGTTATTTAATTGATGTATTGCTACAGTGGTAAACAGTGCATGCACTATATATAATTAGATCGAAAAACTGCCATTTTACGTGGTAATATCTATATAAAAGCAGTTTCAATTTTATGTGCGCAGCACTTCTTCATTTATCTCCTCTGTAGCTGGATATCATCTCAAGATTCGATATTCCCTTGTCCATAATCCTTTTACCTTGACCACCCAAAACAGGCTGGGACGGGACAAAATAAACTAAGAGTTAGTGGTGGAACAACTGCCGTAGGAACAATCTTAGTCTGTCGTCGTGACTCTTATTGCTGTACTGACATACCAACTCATCGTAAGATGCCTTATGTTGTAGATAATAGGCAAATACATTTATTGGCTTTCGCCACTATTGTGTGTACTGGTCAATAGATTCGTGAACTGGGACTAATCGACTGTCCTTTTGTATTTTCGTCTGGCCTATTATTAAGGGGTTGGTGTACATCTATCGGTGACACTGCCAACGCCAGGTCAATCATGACATATAGCGTCTGCTAAATTGGATTCATGTTCAGTAATCTAGATCACGCAGTGCTACTGATCAACTTAGTTGCCGGGGTACACCTTGTTGTCTGTACATAGACCTTGTATCATAGGTGGAACGCGGTATACCTGTCGTCTACTTCACGGACCAGCCGAATGTGACTGCGACGTTACTCTTCTCAAGACACCTGTCACTGAAACCCAACTAGTTCTGATCTACATTTTTGTAAACAAATATTGGAACTAGAACTTTATCGCTTGCTGCACCAACTGTTTGGTATTCACGCCCTGCTAGTTATAAATCAGTTGGAGATATAATATAATTACGTTATCTTTTGAAGACTTATCTTTTAGCAGTGCCCTTTTTAGGTACCAAGACAATTCATACATCCGTTGTCAATCTTTGTAGTGTATACCGACTTCAAGATTACCTGGAACCATTTAGTTTTGATGTACATGAGCTTGGGGTCCTGAACATTAGGAGCATTTAAAATTGCTTCTTCTATTTCTTCTTATAATTTTTATTACAACAAAGACGAGAGGCTATGAACACAGGGTAATTTAATTTATAACCTCGTACGGCAAATTACTAGCAAGAAAACAATAATTTCGTCCGCGTTGTCAACATGGCCAGCATATTAATTCGCCACTATCCAACCTATATACCGTTGCAGGAAAAAACGATTCAAATATAGGCCTACTAAGATTCTGATCGCCAACGAACTATGCTTTCCAGAAACTCCCGTCAGGAACATGTTAAAAAGTGTCATTAGAAAAGAGAAACCATAATAAGAAATCGTTTATTCCCTCCATAATTTTTTCCTTAAATACGGGTTTTAAGTAAACCGTTTTCGGACAGCGCTTGCATATACGGATTAGTGTGGATTTTATTTACCAGTGTTAGTACTGACAATATGTTTACCAATTTGACTTGTGGCTAAAGAAAACATTGTTTTTAGTGTAATGCACTGGCGCTGAGAGGGCTGAGCCCGACACTTCAGTACAGCACACCGCTGTCGATTCGCTCAGACATCACATCGGAAGGCGGGGAGGGAGTGCTGTTGATAATTTTTCGTGGCTACGTCCATACATTTTTCGGCTAAAAACTCGATTTGCACCCCTTGAGGCTCGCCAAAAACCCCACCTTCAGGCTGTCCAGAACATCAAATTCCATCCAAAAATGCACCCTTCTCCCTTAATATGTGAAGGATAATCGTATATCCAGCTCTTCCACCTAAAATATTTGGAGGCTCAGCTCCCAATCCCCCCAGTTCCTATGTAATTAAGTCGTAGATCTATTCTTAGTATTCCCACTAGGCGCTCCGTAACGTTATTTCATTTCAAACAGAGCGCAATGTAAGTGATACTGTACAAAGATAAATAACAAAGTGAAAAGTTGGAATTTTGGTTAGGTAAAAATCTGCAAAAATACCTACAGTTGTATTTACTCAGTTTTCTGTACGATTAGGACAGAGGTGTCTTGTTTGACACGAAGGACCAACTGGAGTCAAGCAATTACTGCGACTTGTGTCGAAAATCAATCGACAATGACGTACATGGCATCCCACAATGCACTGCGTTGTTGACGTGCCGTCACTGGTTCTGCAACGAGTGCTGGAAGTGCCACCTGGCGGAGAGGGTCCGTCTAGAAGATCTGCTTATTATCTGTCCGGTAGGGATGACATCTTGTTCGTTTGTTCAGCAATGATAATAGGAGGTAATCTAATAATAATAACAATAATAATAATAATACCACCTCTGATGTGCGATGATCATTCCAGATAATGGAATCGACAAGGTATCTTTAATACACCGGCAATTATTTCACAATAGTTCATTACATCCACCCACGGAACTGCAAACCAAGTGCAGCAGTTATCACCATTAAATTATTTTGAACTTGTGGCACCACCTAGGGAATGTTGATCACTCAATTTATCCCTTGAAAGCAGTTAATAAGTAAAACGTAACTACCCTTGTGTTTTAATAAACCATTGAAGCGAATGCATAAAGATTAAAGAAAGAGGCTATTGGGCACTGGCACATGGGAGGAGATGCACTTACAGTGCCCCCAAGTTAGCATATTCATATAGGGTGTCTGTTGTTGCAGTTTTGCTGTTAGCTACAGAAGGGTTTTGCCAAAAATCTTACCCATCCAAGTCGTCCAACACGGATTCACGTACGGGCCTCGATAACACCATCTTAATTAATTGTTTGTTTAGTTTGACCAAAACGCTAATGAGCTAGGCCTATGCGGTGTCTACACGTAGGATGTGCACTGACTGCGCAGGGTTTGGGATGTGCTGCGAGGGTGGATCACGTCACACTCCTGTCTCTTGCCCACCTTGCTGTCTACACGAACCACACTCGGCACATCGCGGCGACATCGAGGGGACGTAGTGGCGACTGGCAGCCGTGTCCACGCATACACTGTGGACGACTTGCTCGCCTCGAGTCGCCGTCTACAGGTAAGTCTATGACTGTTCTCGTAAACACCTGGTTAACGATATTGTTCGTGTTTTTCATGCTTAAATAACTTAAAATACGTATTTATGTTTTAAATGTTCATTACCACAGCTCGTTTAGAAATATGATATAAAATAAAACATAATTGCATCGTTATACAAAAACACCGGCTAAACTGCAAGACGTTTTTCAATACACATCGACCAGAATTTAATTATAATAGCCAACCTTTGCTTTTTTAGATATATAGGTACCTGTATGCAACATCGCGTTGCTGAAAAGACAGACGATAACACGCACATACGCACGCACGCACGCACAGACACACACGCCCTTTCCCCACACACATACTTGCAAGCACGAACGCTCGCTCGCACGCACGCACGCACGCACGCACGCACGCACGCACGCACGCACGCACGCACGCACACCCACAACCATATTTGACCCTTCCCCAGTCACGCACGCACGCACGCACGTACTTAAACACAGATACTTTCCATATTTCAGCAGAAGGTGTAGGCGTGGTTTGTACCTGTGGTGCCACCTGGTGTTTTCGTTGTCGACGAAAGATGCACTGGCCGGCGAGTTGTGTCGACATGGCGATCTACGAACACATTGTGAAGCAGCGACGTAAGTAGTCCGCACTTTACTTGAGACGGATGACTCCATCTCGAGAGGCGAAGAACACTTACATGATCGAATGCTCTGGGTTCGGTACAACCTTTACCTTGTGACTGTTTATATACCACCAAACTACGAGGCATATGTACTGTACAGTTGATTTGTAAATTCACCATCTTAAAATCAATTTCCAAATAAAGTGCAAGTACTATTTTCTTTCTAGCCAGTCTGCCTTACATACTTGGCGGTCCACCGCAGTGTTGATGAATTTATCGCGTCCCTTTTCATGATGTCATGCTTCATAAGTTTGGTTTGTTGCGTCTCTGAGCACGGGTTTCGGAGGATTTAAACTTTAGGTAAGGGTTTCAAGAAGACGCTGGTAAGTAGTTGTTTAAGGTGGAACGGGAAACGGCAAAAGACATAAGAACATACATGCCCTCTAAGTAGAGGGCAGGAGATGAAGATCATGACTGGCATTCAGATGGGAGAACTGTGTGAAGAGAGATCTAACGAGATTGGGAGAGGAATGGAAAAAGCGTGAAATGGGGGTTGGAGACGGTTGGTGAAGGGGACAGTATGGGATCAGAGACGGAAGGAGAAGGAAAAATATCTAGGGACAAAGAGGAACATCAAAAACGTGTTAGCATTATTATTATTTACCTGAATGCAACGACGCCCTTCTAGGATCCGTCACGCCTGGCCGACGCCACAGCAACTTACCGCTGAAGGGCGGCGAACGAAGGGCAGGAGACGCCAACTCGGCAAACTTGGACAGGTCAATGAAACATCGAGAGGCGGGGCGCAGGTGGACATTCGGCCACATCCACAAGAAGATAACAACTATCATCAACTACCACAAGGTGCGTGTAGAAGGTTACGTCTTGCCAGTGCAATTTTATTTTGGAATTAGAAATGTTACTTCAGAATGTGTCGTGGATCCAGCGTTCTGGTTGAACCTATCGTCCATTCGTTAGAACATTTCTTCTGATAGTGTCTAAGAGCAGCAACAGTTTCAAGATTCACATGGATACATTGGTAAAACTGACCCATACAAGTTATGTATTTTGCTTCTTGGTCTATATAATGTCTAGTGCCACAGCGAGATTGAGAGAGAAAGAGGTGGGGCTGGACAACACGTCAGCAACGACAAGACTTCAGTAGTATTTTAGAAAAAGAAAAAGAATTTCCTGTTTGTTGAGAGAACAGCGATTGAATGAGAGTTGTGTCCGATCTCACAATATGTGCCGGATATTTATGTATCCATTCTGCTCCAGATAATTTCACAGAGGAATCAGCCGCAACAGGAGACGGCCGATTTATACCGCCGGACCTTCGACTCACTGTCAATATTCGCTGTCCAGGTCGGTCACTTGCTGCTTAGTCGTATACTGAAACACTACTCTATAATATTGTTGCTATCCATTGCCTCTATCAGTTACTTCTCGCCCCTCGTTCGCGCTAACGCTCCTCGTTACTCCTCGCTCCATCTTTCGGTCGTCCGTCTGTTATTCATGCCAACTCACCCGGAAAATCTGGGAGCCTCCGCGATTTTTGGCGTATCTCCCGGTCTCCCGGAATACTGACATATTTCCCGCAGTTTTGAAAACCTCTAACAGCACCCGTCCCCCATCTTCGAGAGAGCGAACCGTTGATGTTCCGGCGAAAAATCACCAACAGCCCATCCGCCGTCTTCCGATGTCAAGATCCGAGACTGCGTGTTGAACCGCTAATAAATCTCTGGTTTGTCAATAAAAAAAGTTGGCAGGTATACTCTGCCTATCTAACATCCCTCTATGCAGTCCTCCCATTTCAGCTGTGGTCTTTCCTTATGTCTGCCTTAATTCTTGTGAACTGGCTGTATTACACCCGGTGTCTTCACACGTGTTCTTCTTTCCCCTTCTATCCACCGTCTGCATTCCTGTATTACACCCGGTGTCTTCACACGTGTTCTTCTTTCCCCTTCTATCCACCGTCTGCATTCCTGTATTACACCCCGTGTCTTCACACGTGTTCTTCTTTCCCCTTCTATCCACCGTCTGCATTCCTGTATTACACCCGGTGTCTTCACACGTGTTCTTCTTTCCCCTTCTATCCACCGTCTGCATTCCTGTATTACACCCGGTGTCTTCACACGTGTTCTTCTTTCCCCTTCTATCCACCGTCTGCATTCCTGTATTACACCCGGTGTCTTCACACGTGTTCTTCTTTCCCCTTCTATCCACCGTCTGCATTCCTGTATTTCTCCTGATCCAATTATTCTCGCAAACTTCTGTTGCTGTTGTTCTGTCAGAGCCAATGTTAACTCTAATAATAGTATAACTAATAATAGTATGGATTTTCAGATACACTCAGTCATGGAATGCACGTACGTCTTCGTTGAAGCGTGCGGCCTACGCACGCGCAATCGACGACTTGAACAACATGTGGCTACACTCGAGTTGTTGATTGACAGAATGCAACGGGTGAGTTCGACTGTCATCGACGATGAGATGAAAATACTTGCTGATATCCCATGACAAGAACAATACATTGAACAGATTCAATGTTATTAACCTTTTACGTGCGCTAGTGCTGATTCCTTCCAGTAACCACGAACAGAAATATAGTAACATTCAAAACGGGGTGCTTAACGTTGGCCGGTGGCTGGGTGGTGCGATGGAGTACCTTTCGAGATCTCAAGAGGGTGCAGTTGGAGGTTTTCTTGAGCTTTAAGGGAGGGTGTGTTGGGGGTTTATAGGTAGCTGCATGTGCGTGTGTGTTACCGAATCGATTCAAATTGGAATTCGTCGGAATATTTCTCGCGTTATGGATTGTAACTGTAGCAAGTGAATTGTTGACCATAGTGCAAAGTGCTGTCCGGCTGCTTAGCAGAGGGTAGGGTGGTTAGGACAACGTTATCATAGTTATCATAAGGTCATAGTTATGAAGTATGAAGACAAACGTTAAGCTCTATATTGAAGTTGTTATTTGTTCTTTTAGCTTTGCACTATATAAAGTTTACCTCGCATGAAGTTGTTGAGTAAAATTGTTTGTTCGTTGTGATGTATAGCAATGCTATCTTTTGTTAACAGCTACTGTGGGAAGTTCGAATGGACAACATCGACTATATCCTTACCCGACTTGTGCTGCTGAAAACTCAACAGAAAGACACCATCAAACTGATCACAAATTGCGTCAAAGAGACTCGTACGGAATTAGCAAACGAGAACGGCTCATGACATAGTTGAAAACACTTCACCCGGACTCTGAGTTGATGATTCTCTATTACATAGTCAGTCACTAAGATTAGCATTGTACGCAACAAACAGTTCCGCCGTCGTATGCATAGGTCAAGATGTAAATACGTAACATAAGGAATTCATGTTGCATGGCTGCCGTGTTAAGTACCTTGTAGTAAGGCATAGCTTTATAAGGAAAGAACCTGAACATTATGAATAGTCGCCGAGACATACCTCAGGTGATATTGGATGACATAATTACGTAATAGAAATCACAGGCGTAATTATCCAAAGTAGTTTGCTGTTACCATGAAGCATATAATAGAATCAACACAGCTATTCTTAGTGCAAGTATGTAAGAACTAAATATATGCAATTAGTTAATAAATCAACACATTTTAGGCCTATACAGCAGCAGAACGTGGACATTCCTGAGATATCAAGGGGATCAAAATGAGGGCGTTAGAATGATCATTTCGCTATGAAGATTTAAATACACCTGCAATGGCGGCTTTTGTATTACTTGTTTGGGGAATGGCTTGCTCCCAAATACCATCTGACATGTCATGCAATCTTTGTGCAATACAATTCAATTATTTAAATTTATCATTGATGTATATACAAACATATTTATACGAGAAACCCTTGTATATTTAATGCCAAACGAACCCGATATAACTGGTGTGACATCAAATATTCTGTGCTCCCTAATGTTGTCTTACGTTTACAAATGTGTAGTTCCTTACACGGAACTATTTCACATAATTTTATGTTGGTGGTAAGCTAAATCACTGACGACACAGAAAACATGGACTGGCCAATTGCTCGCTAAACAGCTCCAATAAGATGAATGTCGATCATGCGATTTTGGGTTAACACAAATATTAAATCGCACTTTGCACACCGACTCTCGCACGCACACACACCACGAACATATGCGCGCACACGATTTCGCAGTGTTTCCGGTGCTGTTCAAATGGTCGATTACTTGGAGTCTGAATCGCCTCCGAACAAGTATCGTAGCAGAGCTGGGGTGCAGTCGATGCAGCACAGCTGGAACGCGTGTGCACATGGCGTGTCACGTGCACACTCGTTCAGCGCGTACACGTCGGTGACATCAACACAATACCCATTCGACTTCACACATATGTGCTTCCGGCGTTGACACGTCGCAATGCATGCCGGATCCCCGAACATCCCCGCCATTGCTGTGCACAACAGGGTAGCCAGCAACAGTTGCACCAGCAGACATCGGTTCTGAAGTTGAAACATAATACCTGTCACAGCAACTGCCTGTAATCTGGTATTCGTGTATACAGGTGAGTGAAATGGAACAACATGGTATGAATGAACTAAGGCTTCAAGTCAAACACATTTCAGTGAGTGAAATGGAAATTTCAATCAATTCAAGTTTATACTTCAGAACATAGAACGAAAATACCTAAAGAATAGTATTATAAGAGATAAATACTTCATAAATAAAATTAATCTAATTTAACTACTCAGGGAAGAGCCTCGATTTCAGATAGGCAATGGCAGGTGGTATTCGTCGAAGTAAAAAAATGAAAAATAACGAAGAGCAGTGCAAATGTAACAGGAGTGATGGGGCATACTGGTAGGTAACCTACGACAAGATGATAAGGTTTGACATGTGCAAGACGTGGTTTGCTATTTTGGATATAACAAAGGTGCTAATTAAGATATTGCTGAAACATGAAAAGCCAGATATACAAAGATTGCCGGGAGAGCGATGATTCCGTTTTCACGACAATGCTGAAGCGAGTGCAGAAAAAGATGGCGAAAGAACCAAAGACAAAATTAACATAGAATAACTATGACAGGTGTCTGCGGAGGAATTGACAAAGAAGGAGAACAAAATAATAACTGGAGGAAACGAACAAATATAATTGCTAACCAATGTCACACCAAAAGGGGGGGCACGCGGAAACAATACAACAGTGATTCGCGAACATTGTCGCAAAACAAAACTGCTGAAGTGATCCAGAAACCGGATACAATCAAATACATTATGAAGGAGGCCCTCAAATTACAAGAAAAAGAAACCGCAGATAAAATCAGAAGAAGCCTCAACGACATTATTCAAGGAATCATAGATGCAGGGAAACGGAAAAATTGAAAAAAGAAAAAAAAACGTGATCGAACTCGACAAGTTCCGTAGCAGATACCACGCATTGGTAAAGCTAATGAGGGCGGAGAATGTAGGAGATCACCGAGGATCTACTCCAGATGATGATATGGTCAATTTACCAGAACCGGTTAGGATATTCACCAGGTCGTTGGGGGAGTTCTTACCAAATGTTGCGCGCTCATAGGAAGTGGTGCTGAACAAGCTGTAGCACCTAGAGCCTTATAAACAACCTCGAGTGGACAATATATATTCCACAGTACTCCGAGATGTGACCACTTCTTTATATATATCGATTCAGAGCATGGCGATGGGGCGGTACCAAACGACTGGAAGTGTGCAAATGTGACCACAATATGCAAGAACAAGGGAAGTAAATCACAGTCCAGTATTTATAGGTCAGTAAGTATAACCTCACACATATCCAAAGTTATGGAGTCCATTATTAGAGATGCGATTGCAGAACACATCAGAACTCAATGACTTGATCAAGGCATCGCATCACGGACTTAAAAAGGGTAGGTCAAGTTTAACAACCCTCTTGGTGTGTTTAGATGAGGTAACTTCGTACGCATGTCGATGGAGGGCTGCTGGTAGATGTGATTTACATAAGATTTTAGCAAGGCATTTGACCGAGTCTCACACCGCCAACTCGCACTATGCGCACATGGAAAAGGAGGCAATGTAAATAGGTAAGTAACGGAGTGGCTATCCGAGAGGGAAAATGGATAAAACTCGGAACAGTCAGCTGTTAAGAGCGGGATCCCCCAGCTTAGGGACCAATTCTTTTTGCTACTTATATAAACGACATAGACGAGGATATTTGTAATAATATTCTAGGTGACACAAAACTCTTCACTGAAATAGCGTCACTGGAGGAAGCGGGTACATTACAAGATCTCAATATAAAGTATGGATGGAATTTCAAATGTTCTTTAATACATAAAAATGTAAGTGTGTGCACTACGGCCACAAAATAAACAACTCGACTACTTCATGGTCATATTGACCCTATGCATACATCACACGAGGAGTAAGTTTAGCAATAAACTTGTAGTCATTAGCAAGGATAGCCTGCATCCGTATACTTACCCCATGTGCCATGACTGTTTCGTTTAACTCTCTTCAAACTGCACAAACAAAACAAGAGCGTACAGGAAACATAAGAACCGGTCCCTGCGAGAAATAGGCTATTCTCTTTCTAAGTCTGGCTATAAACACAATTTCTCAGCATAGTAAAGCCTGTAACGTATATCAGAAAATAACAACAACAAAAAACAACTAATATTCTAAGCTATATTGCTGGCGTAGAAAGCAATATGTAGTTGAGCATTTTGAAACAATCCAATCATAAATGCCAACATCCACGCACGGACGCACGCACGCACGGACGCACACACGCACGCAAACGCATTTTGGTGCAGTTTTAAATGTTCGCTTATTAAACCAGTGGATCAATAGTTTCGCTTTTCTTCAAAGGGATATTTCGATTATGATGTTAATATTAGTCGATGTGGCCTGAACCAGTTTATCTTAAAACACCCACGATACGACACAATTAACTGGAATGTTTACGTAACGATTATTGGATATACAGTATATTTGCAGTCAATGCGGCTTTAATAGGCGAACGGGAGTGTGAGTGTGTCGTGAGGGTGCGTGTGTTTGTGTGTGTGTTAAGCAATTCACAAATGAGTTAAAATACAACATTCACTCACCTTTCGCACAGTTACAGACGACCCTGCACCATTCGTCGACTGACACGTAGCTGACAAACGAGTCCAGATATCGCACTCTGTAGACGACCGAAGACAAGTACAATTGACATTCACTTCAGTTCTATTGATCTCTCATCTAATCTCTATTTCAGTCAGTCGCTCACCAAAAACGTGCAACTACTTCAGACATCAAACTGCAGCAGTCTTGACGACGGGCATGATAATTTTTTTCTGATATACGTTGCAGGCTATATTAAGCTGAGAAATTAATTGTGTTGATAATCAGATTTAGAAAGAGAATAGACTATCTCGCAGGGACCGGTTCTTATGAGGTGTGTCCTGTACGCTCTGGTTTTGTTTGTGCAGTTTGAAGAGGGTTAATCGAAACAGTCATGGCACTTGGGGTAAGTATACCGATGCAGGCTACCCTTGCAAATTCCTATATGTCTATAGCTAAACTGATACTCATTGTGTGATGTATGCATAGTGTCAATATGACCATGAAGTAGTCGAATTGTTTATTTTGTGGCATACACGTTGCCTATGGTTAAGTTCGTAACCTTATTATGATTACACGTAAGGGGTTACATGAAGGTGTTCATTTCCAAAAGGGGTTCACAAAAAGGGGGGTTCGCGCGACATCCTGGCCCTCCCGCTGGCTACAGCCTAGGGGCTGGTTACATGAGCGGTCTAGAACATGTTCTTAAAAGATACAACAATAATAATTATACGCCATACATCCGGGTAAAAACCTGTTCAGCAGATGTGATACAGGTCAAGATAAAGTAAGATAAGCTAAAACCAATTAAGGAGAGACACTGCAGATAAAATGACATTCTTTGACAAAAATACTCAAAATGTGATTCTTCTGTATTCTGATAGCATTTTATGTTTACTATTAATAAAGATCTCTTTTATAGCATTTCCATACCTCTAAATAACTTATATTCATAGTCATTGCATATAATGAGGTGTTGTAAATAAGAACTAGAAAGAAATACATTGATTATTGTGTTATTGGAGGAGTTGCAATGTTTCTCAAATATTTTCCCTCTCCGGCGGTCATCTTTGATTGTCGCCACGGAAACCGGGCGGGGGGGTCTGGCATAAAAAAAATCCATATATTTCATTCAATAAGACACTCTACATCGTGGGCACAAAATATTCCATTCATTGTGCATTAAAAAAAAAATTCCTTTCTAGCTGCCATATCTCTCTGTAAGAAAACAACACTTTTACCGGACCTGAAGAACCTCGCCTATTTAAGCTACCAGGCCTACACTGCCGTAGGGCAAGAGGTGACATGATTGAGACATATAAATATCTCCGTGGTATTTGAGAAGTCGACGAAATGCCAACGATGGACTGTAACACGGTGGCGAGGACAGTTTGAAACAGAAACAAAACATGCGTGATGACGACGCAACGACGAAACCACTTCAGGCACAGGACTGTAGACAGATGGAACAACCTCCCGGAACATGTCATACAAACACCAACTTAGTAGTTTCCAAAAAAACGACAATATTTGTGTGTTTGCATGTTTGAGCTACATGACCAGTGTCCACACATGCACACACTCCACTAAAGACAGGCTAGTGGGCTACCAGCCTACAAGAGCTGAAGAAGATATGTAAGTGTGTGTGTGTGTGTGTGTGTGTGTGTGTGTGTGTGTGTGTGTGTGTGTGTGTGTGTGTGTGTGTGTGTGTGTGTGTGTGTGTGTGTCTGTGTCTGTGTGTGTGTGCGCGCGTGCGCGCGCGTGTACGCATGTACGCATGCATGTATGTATAAAGGTATGCATGTATGTATGTATGTATGAAGGTACGTATGTATGTTTAGCACGTGTGGTACTAAAAACACCTCGGTTCTCAACATCACTGCCCCTATTTTAAAAGTTATACTGGCTTCCAGTTGCATAGCGAATACAATTCAAGTTAGCCACTATCACATATCGTGCCCTTTCTACGCAACACCATACTATTTGTTTAGTCACCTTCGTTTTTCCAATATCCCCAGGGATATCAGATCATCTGTTTCAAAAAAATTTTTTTTTATGAAAACCAAACTTAATATTGGCCAATGTACTTTTTCTATAGCCGCACCCAAAATCTGGAATCAACTCCCTATCATTTAAAAATCATCTGAGACAATAGATATCTGTCTGAAGACTTATTTATTTGAAATTGCATTCCTACCCTAACCTTCGGCGGTCCCTTGCTCTAACGACGACTTTTGCTTGTCCATGCTAACGATTTTGCTCAACCATTCTTGTATGATGCGCCTCTGAACTCAGATTCCTGGGAATATAGGCGCTGTAGAAGTTTATTGTTATGCATTATTATGCATGTATGTATGTAATAATATAGGACACTGGCGTAACGTAACAATGACGCTATAACTGCTGTGACATCACAATAACGTGACGTATGACGCTGCTGGTTGTCAGACTGTCACTGTGGTGACGTGGTTACACATTTTCGTGGCAATGGTATTCACGGAGGAAGCACTCTGCCAAGCCTCTTGACCGCCGGTTATTGCAATATAACTTTATATGTTTGATTTGCAATTGTTTCTTTTATGAAAATGGAAAGACTGCAGATTTTTGCGCGAAACAAAGGCATATTTTATGCCACTGAGCCTGAGAACAGAGTTGTTTAAATGCAAACTTACAGGATATTATCATGGCGGAAATCATTTTTTATTAACTGAAACACAGGAAATTTCATTGAGTGCCAAATTCGGGAGTTCACTCAGCTGTATTAGTAACTGGCTAGACAGTCGAAGACACCGTGTCTGAAATGCTTCACAGATAAGATGGTATTAAAGAAATATATTTGCAGGGTTGAATGGTAAGGAAACTCGAGCCACGTGTTCAGGGGTGGATCCAGAGAGGGGAGGTTTTTTTTTGGGGGGGGGGCACAAGAACGTCCACTGGCGGCCGAACGAATTGGTGCCGCGCCGCCGTAACTTCAGCTTCTTGGCTGGACTGGTGATATCGGAAGACGGGGGGAGGGTGTTGTGAGCTTATTGTATCCTGACCGAAGGCACCTTTCCAAACGTCTAGGAGGGCACGTTCGCGTGGGCCCATTATAAAAGGTCTCCGGGCACGCCAAATTCCTATGGACTAGGGAACACGTGCCCCCCACAGTTCGTAGATGAAAAGACCCAAAACATTGTACAAACCATTGTCTGCATTATGCATTGTGTAATCTATAAAAAAAATTGTACGAACTTACAATGTTAATTCTCGGAAGTTTCGGAAAAGTCTGATCATATTGAAATGAACCAAAAAAGCTACATGTCATGATTCAACAACCTTTAATAAAACAGCAAGGTAATCAATGTAAACAATGTACATGTGACAATTATAAATTTCTGTAAACAGCAGGCAATTGTGTTAGAACACACCAGTTTTTATCACAGTTTGCTCCATTAAATAAGCCATGTTACAATTTAAAACATCCAATATTGCCAAATAACATCCAGGCACAACCACTACGGCACTGCAGTGAAAGTTCTCCACATCACAACATAAAACAGGGATGTCTGCAAAGATTTCCGATTGTGTGCGTGTGTTCGTGCATACACGTACGCACACACATACATACATAGTTATATCGGACAATGTGTACATATGGAATGGTGATTCCATGTTAGGTTAATGATATGTATGTAACAAATATTCAAGGACACTATTTTCTATCTTCTGAAGACAAATGTGACAGCACCAGATAGACCATCGGAATGTTAATTATAAATTCATTTCGGTGTACAGCAAGATTTGTTGCAAAGTACACAAAATAAAAGCAACTTAACCATCAACATAAGCGTAACATACACTGGGCAGTGTTGCCAACTTGAAGGAAATGCAATAGTTGTTATTTTCTTAAATAAATTTGTTAGTGCAATACAAAGAACAAGAGGTTGACAACTTATTGTCTGGTATTCCCTGAAAAATAGTAAAATAAATATTGTTAAATTAACATTGCATGTTAGAATACAACATGACAAGGCCAACGAGACATTAACATTTCTGACATTTCACTTAGGATTCAAAACATAAATATTATACGTTGTACGACATCACTCAAACATGCATTCAAAAGAATGGACGAATATAAAATGAGAGATTGAAGCCCCTATCTATATCACAGTCAGATGTACACAAGTGCTTGCACACACTTAAGCACATAACTATATAGTTTGGTTGTTGCTTTATGCAACTGTACCTATACCACAGAAAACCATTAAGCAAAAATTAGATCAGATATGTCAATGACACAATTATTATAAACAATTATTATTATCAAAATGAAACTTGTCTTTCTAAGTGGCAAAATCAATGGAAAATAGCAGGATTTCTTTGAAAATTTGTTAGAAAATGGGAGATGAGTGCCAAACATAGGAGTCTCCCACCACTAACAGGACCTAAAAACAGAGTTATGTTCACACACAACGTTCATGATGTTCTCTTCTTTGCCACCGCCTTCTGTGTCCATCTCATGTCTGGTGCTGCCCTCTGGAGGATATTCCTCTGCTCCGACATGAGCGTGTGGAGCTGAGAGAAGATACAGCTGATGTTCCCCATTCGCACCTCACTAAGCAACTGAAACATAAACCAACAATCTTGACATATATATATATTTTCTCTCTCAAAATTAAAAATAATAAACAAGTTTAGTTTTACAATTCAGAAAACAAGACACCGACCAATATGCCTACATCATATTTCAGGATCATATGTCAAGAAATAAACTGCCTGCACTTCTAGATTAATGACTGAATATTTATACTGATTATTTTTTGTTTTTCCACTGATGATTGTAATCCTTGCTTCTAGCTCTGGTGTATATACATTGATGACTGCACTTCTATGGCAATTACACCTGCACTTTATTTTATATTGATGAATGTATGTCTTTTTCCACTTTTTAAATTAATGTCAATGTCAAAAATGGTTTGGATTGTGGCAATAATATAAAAAAGATACATTTCTGTGTAAAGAAATGTAACAACAATAACAATTAATTATCTCAAAACAATGACATTTCAATTTCAGCCAAATACTGGTTTCATTCATGACTACTGCTAACACATGTTCAATAGTGAGCTGGACATTTGCCAAACACGTTAAATTGATTTATATTCAAACAACACTCATGATCATAGTATTATATGCAATTGTTAAGAGAAACATAACAACCATGGTCCACCTACCACTTCCATTCTACTGAGCAGAAATTCCAGAAGTGACACTTTCGTTTCCAAACACTGATTCCGAGTCTTACGGTCACACGATGCCAACAGTACGTATGTGCATTCCAAGAATTTATGCATCTGAAAGTAATAAAAACCGTTAGCATTATGAGTTCTATGTTCATAATTTGTATGTGTACATTTTAGTAAAGAATCTACCCATGCATTAGTTTATTTGGAATATATCAAGATTTCCTTCAAGATTTTCATTTTTCAATTGAATTGGCAGCACCAACTTCCAATTTCTTTGCAATCTAGAACAAAAATATTAAACACAATTTCAAATCTGAAATCTCTCAGTTATTTAAACACTACAAATCTGCACTGAAACAATTGTGAATACTTTGTTTGTTCATGAACTTGAAATTATATAATGAGGCTCCAGAACGTAACTGAACATTTTTGTTTCAATACATTTTCTACTGTGCAAAACACAGAAAACAAATTAGATGGAATTCATATAAAAGGAAACATGCTCCATAACATAACATGACAACATTACGCATATATACATCAGCTTTCAAAATTAACTACAAACAGCAGCGGGAAACATTTATTACATATTCCAGTGGTGACAAATATTACGGACATGCCTTCATAGATACAAATACTGAAATTGCATAATGTAAAATGATTGATCTTCTACAGGTAATGTTGACCACTTGCATGTACAATAAAGGTGTTTATCTTGTACAGGTAATGTACACATGTTGACTACTTGCCTGTACAATAAATGTGTTAACGGTGTTCAGACTGAGTAGGTTGGAGCTGATCTGGTGTGGACATAGTGAACACGTGGATTGTTGTTGATGTCGCATTCTCTTGTTCTTTGCAATGATCTGGCAGAAAGAATGTAACATTTGATTTTCAAGCAGTCGTTATATTATGTAACATTATTGAAGAGTATTTAGGAAACCAAGTACATTTCATCAATTCCAAGTAACTCAAATTCCAATGGCAGAATTGGCATTTCGATGACATGTAATCTGTAATGTGCCCAACAGCTGGTTCCACTGGTACAGGGAGACACCATTGATAAGTCCTTTAAAAGGAGGTCGTCTCTTCCGAGTTTTTCATTTATTAATTAGTATGATGTTCTTAAGACTATACTAACTATGGTGAAGGTATACTGCCTGCCAAATTGTGTTTAGTAAGCCCGTAACAACAGTCGCAATTTGAAGGTACTTGCTCAAATAGTAAACAAAACATCAACTTTCAAACCAAGCTTTATTAGAAATATGGACGAATAGGGCAGAGTTTAATATTTATACCCTTTGATGTTCAACTTTTCCACATTCAACACAACAGACTTCCTGTTACAAATTACTACGCCTGCTAATTCTGGGCAGATGGACAGAGAATGTCCCTTTAACAAATCCCACCTGTTGTCTGTTGATTAATGATGTAATCCTTTTGGTGATAGGGCTGTAGTGCCTCAGTGTGCTTGCCTCATGGTGTTGTATTGCAAGACGCATGCGCCACTCATTGGCCGACAGATCATTTGCATTGTCCAGTTCCATTACCTATGGAAGACATCAGTTCTTACAATGATGATAATCATTCATGAACATTATTATGAAATTTATTGGCTTTTCCCCATGAAAAATGTATTTTCTGAAACTTTAATTGTTCACTAATATCAACATTTACGTATCCAACTACAAAAATAATACATGTTTATTTAAAACTAATGTCCATATATATATATACATATAAAGATAGATAGGGAGAATGAGAGAGAACAAGATGGAGAGAGCGTTAGCAATGGAGCAAGCAAGAGAGAGAGAGAGAGAAAAACAACTTAATGGCAGACAACAGAGAAGACAACTTGTAGAACCTTGTTGAAAGGCCAATAAAATGATCTTGCAAGTAAAATTACCATTACAGTTCCATTAGCCTCACCATTAATGTGCAGAAGACAAGAGCACTGAGAAACAGTACCTCAGCACAGCAACCCATACACAGATACTTGAGTATGTCAACAACAATCTCAGAATCTACCAGAACAACGTTCTCTCTGTACGCGGCACACAACACGGCAAGTAATCAGTAGACTTTCCAGTTTCAACAACACAATACCGCAAGCGACAAGGAGATGAACCACTGAAGAAGAACTGAAGGCTGCTGGGTTGACAAGACATAGCAGCATGGAGAGCTCAAGACAAAGGAGACTAGCAAGAACTCATGCGAGCACTAAGAGGATCCATTAGAAAGAACTCATGCAAGCTCAAAGAGGATCCATTAGAAAGAACTCATGCGAGCACTAAGAGGATCCATTAGAAAGAACTCATGCGAGCACTAAGAGGATACATAAGTGATTATTACCGTGAGTTTGACACGACTCTTAGGACACACGAGGTATGGCCCGTGGTCCTGCCAGGCACACAGACACTCCCAGCAGAAGCTGAAGCCACAGTGACACTCCATGTGTTGACCTCCTCCAGACTTCTCCATTGGATGGTGACACCGGGGGCACTTCTTCACGTAGGCAAAGTACGTGTAGCCAGGGTTTTGCATCGCTACAAAGGGTAAGCAATACACCTGAGATGATCCTAAGTTCCAACATTGACTTCTCTTGTGAGGACAATGTACTGAACAAACAAATATGGAAATACATGTTACATTGGCAACATAGCTATTTTACATATTTAATACTTTTGTACAGAATGATGATCCCAGTAGATGAGAACATTGTAACTGGTATTCCTTAGTTGAAGAACACATCTTAACAGTGTAAAATTATGGTAAATTTATATTAGGTTCCAGAAAGGTATTTTCAAAGAATGACAATGAGAGTTTTTTTATAATTGTTTAATTATCACACAGCTACTGCAGTAACCTAAAATAGACAATTTGAAAACCGGTTTGACCTACGGGTTAATATAGAGACTCTTCATCTTGTTTGTCTATCGAGTTTACATGTGTTACTCATGCGGTATACCCTCTGCCTTATAATGTAATCAACATGATTAGCACCCTCAACATAATTATTTTAAAATTATTTTATAACATGCCTGTATGCAGTGGTTGTGGTAATGTTTACGTACGTCTTTCTTTAACGAGTTTCCTGTACGTCTCCATGTGTGAACATGTTGCCGGCCAGTGGATGACTTGCTGACATTGAAAACACCAGGTGGCACCACAGGTACACTCTACACCAACGTCCAAAACAGGAGAACCTGTGACAGAGACAATTTGTCAGAAGAATTGTCCACATAATATATAAATTTATATACAAAATAATTTAGTTCGATTTAAAAATAGAAAAAAGTAAGGATTTGGAATGTATTAACAGGTGCAGTTATAACAGCAAGTCAACAGGAGCATGGATTGCAAACAAAGGCAAATTATAATACCCTTAGTAATAGCAAGATGAACTGAGAATGAAAGACAGACCAAGAGGCAAGAGTGTGACAGGAGAAGACCAGGAGGCTTCCATGAAAGATGGTGAGATGAAGAAATAAAGATGATATGAGTATTATGAAATTCAAATCTTTAGAACAAAATATGGTTGCTGGCCTTACCAGCAGACGGCGCTGTGACATGAGCGAGCTGCCCACATTTGGCACTTGGACACCACTGCCAATCATGACTTCGATCAACGGTGGCACTTGCAATGTGCTTCTAGTGTTTTGTGTAGATATTAAGTGACATCAGAGAGAGCAGTGTCACAGGGTCTAGCCTGGTTCCACACTCATGGCCCTGAAATGTGGATTAGGACAGGAACCATTGAATCAGATCTGTCATAGAACCTAATTAAGTGATTACTTGTTTCACCCGCACAAGACTACAATTGTTTTACAGGCATGGTAATACATGCTTCGTTAAAACTATGGCTTGTACCTCGTGGAAAAGGACACAAAAATTCCTTTTTATGCAACACAAAATTTGATTTTCAATTTAATCACATTGTTTAGACATTTTGTTTTAAAATTACATAAATACTGTATTGGATTAGTGTCATACGAGTGAGCCTGTAGACACAGACTTTAACAAAACACACACAACAAAATGGAACAATGGATGTCATTCTCAAAAATGAGGAGACATCTGATGGTGACGAACACTGAACCTTTATCGTAGAACGATGTTTTAATATTGTTTTTACTTGTTTTGTTCTTTTTTGTTTATTATATATGGCTATACTGCTTGACTGTATGAAAAAAAACATTATTATACAAGAACTCAATCTTTATAGCAGTACACGGAAGCAGACAGTTGTTCTTTCCGAGACGCATAAAGTGTTAAACATACACTCACCAGACAGGCAACTGACAAATCTCCACGGCGAACTCTCTCCATCAGATGGTGCCACCAGCATTCACTGCAAAACCAGTGTTGGCATGGTGACAAAGCAGTGCCTTGTGGGATACCATAGGCATCATTGTCAATGTAGCTGAAGCAAATGTTGCAGAAGATGCCAGAATAGTTGTCATCACTGTCTACAGGTTTCGCTGTATGTGTCTGCAACAGGAAGATAAGATCGTACAGTCCACATGGAAATTCCACAAATTTAATTATATGTTTTCTCTGTAATTATATCTCCTTGACTATTCTTCCACTGCTATCCTTCTATAAGAATATCTATGTGACTTTGTTTGTATTAATTTATATCTAAAAGGCAAGATTTTATATGACATGATAACCCCACAATAGAACTGTTCAATGCGCCTTACACTTCTGCCAGACCTGCTCAATCAAAAACCAACTCAACTTCTCTAGAAAGTATTCAGCCATATACCGTGCAAAGACTATTCATTCTTTTAAATCCACCATTGCCAGATACATATTTATATAGCTTAGTAAACTGAGCCAGGGACTGCAGAATACATCAATAATCCTGGCACAAAGACCTGCCAAACCTTGGATCTATAACCACCCAAAGAACCTAACTCTGAAAGTAAGTAATACGATCGGTTTAAGCTGTAATGGATAAACAAAGATCGTGTGGATGGTTAAATGGGTAATTAGGGGGATTCCTGGTATTGTTATTTGATGTTGGGCGTGCATTGGTCTCGAATCAAGGCTGATGCAAAAAACAAGTGGAACACAGTACAGTTAATTAAGTGAATTTCCACCCCCCTGTGTAGGATATATGCCCAGCTGTGTGGAGCAAAGTGGCATGTCACTCTCAATCAAGAGATTCCGGGTTCAAATCCTGTGCTGCTGTTCTGAATCTTTGACAAGTTCATTCACTCTACATTGCTTCACTTCACTCAGCTGCTTGAATGAGTACCTGGCTATAGACAATGGTGGATATCTGAGTATGAATAGTGTGTGCGCAGTAGTGTGGCTGAATGCTTCTGGGAGAAGTTGAGATGGTGTTCGATTGAACAGGTCTACAGGTAACATGTAAAGCGCTCTGACCCATCCTAAGGACTGAATATGTGTTATTATATAAGAATATATCACCCCTCGATTGAGACAATGCTTGTGGGGTAAGAATAATTATACTTTTATGCAGCAAACACACAGTACCTGCCGGGACTCGGATGCTGGACTGAGGTATTTCTCTGTGAGCAGCTTGCAGTCTGAGCTGCAGACATGGACTCTACATCCACGCAGTGAGTTCACATAGCTGACCAGATCTCTGTCCACTCTTGCATGTGTGTCACTGATGCCAGCCACATGTTGGTGTTTCCTGGACACAGAATCTCCAGTCAGGTGATGACCAGAACAATTTTCACAATAGATCAAAAATATCATCAATAATTCAAAACGAAACAAATGGTTTTGTACCCTCTGTAAAAAGGAAGATCCTTGTTATTTACCAGTTAAACTGAGGCTGTCTGTTCGTTGTTTTTAATACAATGTTCCTTTTGCTAGAAGGAATATGTTGATGGTATACTGTCCACCAAGTTGCATTTAGTAAACCCAAACCAGTGTTTGCAATTTGAATGTTGCATGTGTGAAATGTTCAATTTGTAAACAACCACTACTGGCACATAGTGTTTGGAAGTTGACTTCGAATGGCAAGTTTGCAACTGAGATTTCTTTATAGAATGAAAAAACAATGTTAAAAACAATTTCTTATTTTCAAGACATAACATTAAAAAGGACGCAAAAGCTGATAGGGTGACTTAGTGACAAGAACAGTGAATTACGCAGAGAACACGTACACTTCATCTTGTTTCACGTAGAATGGTGTCAAGTGCTGGATGGCTTCTTGCACGATGTCCTGAACACTGTGAACGTTTGAGAAACAACCAAATGTCCCTTGCAGGTGGTCAAACAGTGACTGCTTTGTGGGCAGATTACTCTCCAACTGGACACTGTAAGAAAGATATTACATGATCTCAGATTTGTTTAATGGTCGATAAATTATAATCCCTACATTTGAAATAAATGTTAACAGAATATCTTAAGGGGACACAACACCCTGAATTGAATTTTTCTTATTTCTTAGGACAGCTTGCTGAAATTTTAGGACAGTTTTTATTATATTACAAAAGGAATGTGGATAATTTTTTTAATTTTTTTGGACCCCCTTTTGACCCTTATCGGGGCGGCCATTTAAAATTTCAATGGTACCAGCTGAAAGCCTAGATCTACATAATGGGCTGGCCAAATTCACTGCAACTTTGTGGGCATATAACTAAGATACACCTGCATGTTATAACGTCGAGTTTTTGCTGATTGTTTTTGTATTTTTTTTTATACGATTTTACGAAATTCTTGTTACAAAATTTCAAACAAAATATGAACATTTTGTGTGGTAGAATTTTTGTCTTGCAATATTTTGTCCATTTCTCAATGTTATAACATGGAGAGCAATATTATGGAGAAGTTCTGAAAATTTCAAAGGATTCGGTTGGGAAATAGCCGAGATCTACGCAATAAGAGAAGTCAGTTCAGTGAAATAATTGTATTGTAGAAAAACGACGTCAAAGTTTGTGAACATTTCAACAATGAATTGTATAACAACAAATAGGCACAGAGACCTG
Organism: Escarpia spicata; assembly: GCA_963995525.1. Lineage (NCBI taxonomy): Eukaryota > Metazoa > Annelida > Polychaeta > Sabellida > Siboglinidae > Escarpia > Escarpia spicata. The sequence goes on along the minus strand of OZ023205.1, from coordinate 11,595,725 downwards.
AAATTACACACATATGTCCTCCAAGTTATGTTCTTTCTGAGGATGTAAAGTACAAGATTATAGACTGAAAAGTAAAAATGTTATCAAACATATACTTTGTGAAGCACAAATAAGAATTATATTTGAAAAAATGTCACTTGATGTAATGTTCACAGTTCATTATAATTCTATGTGCACTGTTCTGTTCTGCTGGAACCTAAAACATCCCATCACCATAGTTAGTCGGTGCAGATTCCGCCGCCCGTGTCCTTGCAATATGCCTGGTTTGCCTAGCCTCCTTCGACGCTGACATAGCCTGGCGCTTAGCCTGACTGAGGCGTTGTCGGTCGGCCTTCTCTGCAGATGCCAACAAGTGGGCACCTGTTGGCACCTGCATCACCTCACAGAGGTTCCTCATTGTCACCTCGATGCCAGCGTTGAATACCGAGACTGCGCTGCAGGTGGCGGAGACAACGCGCTCTAGTCCAACGAAGCTCGTCTTTGGGCACTTGTGCCACACCACTGAGTGGATGCTTTCATTTGCATTCTGCGTCTTCCCCAGCGTGCAGCGCTTGAGGAGGTCTACATGGGCCAGCCGGGTGTAGACGTCCTTGACATGCTCAGCGACGTCGGGTGCAAGCGGCGTACCCACATTCGTCCGGTGTGGGCCTGGTTCCTGCCCGGTGGCGAGTGCCTTCTGGTAGAAGCACCAGCTGTCAGCTCCCACCGGGCAGCGGTCGTGCTGGGGCCTCTCGTCATTGGAGACGGCGTGGTCGAAAGTCGCCAAGATCGCATCCCGCATCCCGTCGACATCATGGGGGTGGGCTCGCACTGCCTTCCCATAGTAGGCAGTGAGCTTGTTGATTGTGGCCTGCGTCAATTTCCCGAAGCCCCGGCCTCCGAGGGTGACGCCAGCCTTCTTCCCCGATGCCGCCAACTTGCGCAGTGCCGTGCCGAGTCGTTTGGCGACGTGGTTGACGCACTCTTCCTTCTGTACTTCCACGTCGCCATACACACGCAAGCTGGTGAGGTGGTTGAAGGTCCTGGCGTCTCCGTCGGCGAGCATGGTTGTGTAGCGGAAGTTCCGGTTGGTGGAGCGGGTCCACAGCAGCTCCGCAGCCTTCACCTCCATGCCGCCCGACGCCCCCTCGTAGTTGCGGTTGCACTCTGGCTCGTGTGTCGTAAACCAGTCCTTGAACATTGCTGTGTTCATGCCGCCGTGTCGGGTGCTTGCGTACGCACAACGTTGGCAGTACAACGACATCACCTGGAGGTCAATCACCAGGCCCGTGATCACCTCGACGACACAGCCGATCCCGTAATGCGACTTGTGACCACGGGTCATCCACGACCCATCGTAGCTGACGGTCAAGTCGATGACGTCATCTTCCCCGATCGACGAGTCGATGTCCCGGTAGACGCGACGGACAACGCTGGCAGCATCGTCGAGCATCCGGGTCACGACAACCTTGTTGGCGTCGCAAATGGCATGTGTGTGTTTGGTGAAGGAGGTGTGTGTCAGAGGCTTCATGTCGAGAAATCTACACAACTTCACCAACCCCGCATGGCCAACTCCCATGTCCATCGATGCAGCTACTGCCTGGCGCACAACGGAGAAAGGCACGTTCCCTGCAGTTGACCCCTCGATGCGGTCAGACGTGAGGGTGGAGTTGAGCACGGTGTCACACTCTGTGCACACAGTCTCCATCGCTGCAACGAGGCCAAGTCGGTGGTCGGTGACACGGATCACCAACGACGCTGCACCACACTCCAGACACAGCAGACCTTTCACGAGTGTTGACAGCATGCTCGATCGAGTGATGACAGTCGTGATGTCACTCGCTGTCTCGGGCGCATCCTCAGTGTCGCTGCCATCATCTCGAAAAGTCGTCCTGAAGGAGAACTTCTTTTCTGTTGCCGAAGTTGATGGCTGGGGTTCAGTAACCTGCGAACAAATTATATATTATAATAACATAATAGTTGATAAATATATAATATTCAGTTCACAGTAAATACTATATTTGAAAATACATTATTTGTTTTGCAGTTTCCTCAAGTTATAAACAAGTGTGATTTTCCAAATATTCCTGCATTTTATAACAGCCTATATAACAGGTCATTGGTGTGACATAAAGCTAGTATATGGCTGTACTATAAATTACAAGAATAATTCTAGCCTAGCCTGCCTGCCAGCAAACTTGTAATTCCATTCACCATTGAAATTAGCAGTATTATTTTTATGACATGGTAAGTCATTTGTATTCATAGCCTGGGTACATTAGCCAAATATAATGTGATAAAAATGTACGTGCACATGAAATGTCAGCCAAAAGTAAAAATGAATAATACCTGGCTGACAGGAGACTGACGGGTGTCGCTCGCGTCACTGTCCGAGTCGGATCCTTTGCCTTCGACCGGAGAAACTGCTGCCGCCGCCACTGTGGCCGTCGATGGAGCCCGTGCAAGCCTCAGTTGCAGTCGCCTGCGCTTTCGACCCTTCCCAAAAGTAGCGATGTGCTTCTTCCTACCATCCGACATGGTGTCGTGCGTAGAATATCTTTTATAATAGCGGCGAATAAATGGCGTAGAACGATGGCGATTGTAAACAAACTGAGCCGAGTTCGCGCACTTGACCGATCAGCGCATGCGTATCCAGTCACGTGCGCCATTCTATCCAATCACTGCCGTAGATGGGCGGGTTTGGGTCGGTTGATACGGTTAGATTGGGGTCATTCTAACCGGAATATCTCGGAAACAGCCGAATATGCTAGATAGCCAGTGGAACCACGATGCAGTGCGATAGTGAAGCTGTCTGGTGGTATGCGACATGTCAACAAAGCTTCAAGATGGCGGAAAGTACACGCGATCGAAAACAAGCGATTTTTCGATCGGCGCTGCTTCATTGCACATAAACAAAAGAAACAAGATAGTAGGGCTCCTGCTAAATCATGTTTTTATTGCATTTATCGTATTCAGTCATAGTGACAACGTGCACATATTGAAAGTTAGATAACTTTATTATACGAATATCTCGAAACTGGAAATTCGCCAAAAATATATTTTTGGACCACAGAAATGGGAAATCCAGGGTGTCGTGTCCCCTTAATTGAAATTGTATGTCAAGCTTGCTAGGCATATGTAAAAACTGTGAGATATTTTGTTGCATTTAATCAATAGAATGTAATACATTTAAACTTTCCAAATATAATGGCAAAACAAAATGGATAATTAAATTAAATAATGATATACACCCATGAAAAAACATTGAGAAATTATCAAAATACTCAGAGAATGTTCATGTGAAAATATAATAAAAAAACTAAATTTTAAGTACAGATGACAGATCAAAGAATCAAGTTCCACCCAAATGATTAAATGCTACATATTAACACCATTACTTACATGAATGAATGACAGCAAGGGCATACATGTAGCAAATTGAAAATAACACAAAGGCTGCACGTAACACAAAACTAACAACCTACCAAAAAACTTCACCGGCAGGATATTTAGACTTACCTGACATATTGGGTTGCATCGTGCAGGGAGTGACCACTTCCGTTGACCAATGCTCCAGGGACGAACATCAACACCGCATCATGTACTTGCATCTCTCCACCAACACCACTCTTGCCATCTGTCAATCGTGTAACCAACCATGACAAGTCAACAGAAAACCTCCGAGGCAGACACTGTCCTTCCCTGTATGCCTCTCCAAAATCCATGACAAGAGATTCCTGGTGAAGACCTGCTCCCTTGACCTGAGAAATGAAGCACATCGGGGTCGCAAGAAGCCAATCACAACTCAACGATGCAGGTATCTGTGATGACGACGAGACAGACTCGTCACTGTCAACAGACCTGTCCTCCCCCTCCGACAATGATACTTCTTGTGGCTCATAGATGGCAGTACCCTTTCCGTGAACTTTAACACACATTGATGCTGTGTTTGCAGACCAAATAATGTCGTCGACAGATTTCACGTCTGTCACTGTCGTTTTCTTTTTCCTAAAGCCCTCCTGGTGATTAGATTTCACCACAGCATCCATCAAATTGACGATGCAAGTTCGAGCTGCAGTTTTGCTTGTTGCCATTTCCTCTTCTTCATCTTCACTTGCCTCAGTATCGGACCGCAGATCCAACAGGGATAGTTGGGCGAAATCCTTCCGTGTATATCCATGGAAAAATGCACTCATTTTGTTTGTGTTGTGTTTTGCCTTGCAACTTCTTGTGTCCTGGTAGCCGTATTCTAAACAGAAGAGAAAGTGGTAGTGAATTAGTCATACAAAAGTGGATATCATAGATCATATCTCTTCAATCATGTGTCAAGGCACACATTTAAATGTATTCCACCAGGGGAATGAATTATAACTCACTGAACTAAGTCAGAAACTCAACATAACTACCTTTGGTTTTTTCAAACACAACACCAATAGGTAGATCACAGGCCACTGGCCCAAGGAAATGAATGAACGTAGAAAAAGGCGACTGAACCTCAGCGCTGATACTCTAACAATGCCCCAAATTTAATGTATTGTATTACAGATACCAATAACCATGGCACTAGTACCACCTAGTGGGGTATGACTGTTACTCATAGAGTTACATCATTAATCATTCCCCTATAGTTCAACTAGCGAGTTCTATTTATATATATATATATATGCTGTTACTAGACAGGTGGCGCCATCTGGCAGATGCCACCAGCAACACTATTAAAATGAGAGACTAGGACCAAACTGTGATTGTGTGTGGCTTACCGTCCCTTCGATCACCGAATCTTGGCTGCGCCGTCACGGGCCATTGGTCGTAGAAGATGTACTCGCACTCTTCCATCCATGCCTCGGGTTCCCGCTCCTCCCTGTTTCCTTCCTCCTCTGCCTTCCTTCTCCCTAGCAGCTCAGTCTTCCTCTGTATGCCGCGGGAGTGCTGGTTGTGTCTCGGATTTCGCCTCTTCTGTTTCTGTTTCAGTAGATTCTGCTGTTCAGTCATCTGGGCTTTGCGCTTCAGATCAGGTGCGTAGGAACATCTCTTACTGGGGTAGACGTGAGTGTGTGTCGCGCCGTTGTCATGGTAGCTCTTGCAGTTGGCCGGTGCTGAACTGTGTAAATCCGTCGGTATTACTTGTCTATCGCTGACTATGAGCCGACATAGACTAGACCTAGGACAGCTGTGGTCCTCCACCACCGAATTGATGTCATCGACGGCTTCCGTCAAGACCTCCAATAGTCTCCACCGTCCATGTTTGTTCAAGGAATAGTACATGCGTTTGCACGCTGTGATGTTGCCATCATCGACAAACGAGTCGATATCGTGAGTGGTGTCGATGACGCGATCTGCGGGTGTGCGGTGGTTGTATTCCTTGTTTAGCACGGTGTGTCGTCCCAAGGGTGAGCCCTTCGTGTAAGTGGTGAGCCTCACACTGCAGCCAGTATTGAGGCCGCATTTTCCTTTCTTCAGAACCATTTTACACTGTTGTTGCTACACTTTCTTGCTGAGTGACAGAAATCTTGAAGAACCTGCCAAACAGAAACACTGTTATTACTATAATATTAGCAAATGGTAAGTTGTGCTTACTTTTGTAATGAAGAAAGAATTGTTGTAATTTAAAAAAATCTAAATTTTATGCAATATATAAACTGAAGTAGTGCTATTCCGATACCACCATTTTATTAGTATTTTCAATTATAAATTCTACAAACCAACAGTTCCTTGGACCGATATTTTAACAGAGGCATCCATATTTTGGTGTCCTTGAGACATAATAATTATCATAGCTAGGGTGGAAGTACTCACTACTCAGTACTTGTGTATTAGACCCAGACCTGGGGCCGAATTACTCGGTACTCGTGTACATTTTTGAAGTACTCGATCGTACTCGCGTACTCATGAAACTTATGGGTCGTGGACTTGTACTCGTACTCATTGTACTCAGATTTTACGAGTACATTACGAGTACATCTGAGTACTTTCTCAATATGTACTGTGGAAAATAAATATATTTGGTTATAAAATGAAACTTTCCTGAAATATTTAAATGTTTAAAACTATTTTTTTTATACTTTGTTATTTCTGATAGAATACCACCTTACCATCCCTACACATCTTCATTCTCCGATAACCATGACTATGTCTTTTTCCAATCAGAAACACCCTGTTAATCTCACAATAATTGTAGGCAAGCAGTTCATGCCATAAACCTGTTTGTTCAATTAAGCCATCAGGATGTCCATAAAGAGCCAATTAGCAGTTAACTCACCAGTTAGACAGGAAATGCCTTTGATGTAGTTTGGAGACCATGCCACTTGACAGTGGCTGACAGTGCTAACTGCTAAGAACAAGAACTGCCAGTCTTCCTCTGTAGAAGTAAGGTGGCTCAAGTCAGACTGCTTCCTACACTAGTATAATCCCATGCCAGCAGCCTGGCTAAAAGTTCAAAGGGGATGCTGAGCCTGTTATGTGGACATGTGCTAACCCTCTCAACAACTAGTAGTCTACGATCAGAAAATATAAATTGCAAACTTATACTATCAGCAGATTGCTGATTGTAGAGGTGAACGAATACCTCGGTCAGCCATGTACAGATCATCACAGAGACCTGAGTTTTCCAACTCTGACTCAGTTGGTCCATCACCATTTAAGTATTCCAGCCTCATCAGCCCCAGTTGAAAGGGTATTTATCATAGCCGAGAACGTATTCTGCCCTGAACAGTGTAGCCTGAAAGACTCAACCTGTGAACAACTCAAATCATACGATGCCACTGAAATGAATGTCAATGAAGTGAATTTCATTGTTGATGAAATAGAGGTTTGTTTTAGTTTTCCTCATAAAAAAATGGATCAAGTGCCATTGCATATTCACTTGTGCTAAGTTATATAAATTAGATTAATTAATAATTTTAAAATGAATTATTATTTAATATATATTTTTAATGTACTCGTACTTGTACTCGTACTCAGCTTTTAGCAATGTACTCGTACTTATCCATCGTCAAAGTACTCGTACTAGTATTTGTACTCATGAAAATGTACTCAGCCCCAGGTCTGATTAGGCCTGAGGTAATAGTAATAATTACAAAATTACCAAAAAATTCAAATAGTAGTAATAGGTTGACCAAAACACAAGGTAATTAATAGGAAGCAATATAGTAGTAAATTAATTACCTATTACTTTTCTATTATTACTACTGAAAATTTCAACCGAATTTCAAACACAAATGTTATTATGCTGATAGATAATGATATGCAATAACTTGTTCTTTGATTATTTACAAGGAAGGTAGATTCTGCTAATGTCTCTAGGCTTCATAATGCCCCCCTCGGTGAGTTTAGTTAGCAGGAGACACTGGTATCCAGATACGGTATGACTGCAAGGATTAAATCAGTGGTGCTTTGAAGACAGTTCTACTGCCAACTATCCTTTCCACACGAGCCTATGGATTTAGTGGCTGTCTGTAGTCTGTACACTAATGTCATTGAGCCTAAACTACTACAGGCACAGGTATTAATAATACTTGTAATAGTATATGGTTGGTATGCAACACTAAAAAGCCAACATGCGGAAGTTATTATTGTAATTATTTTATACCAGAGTCTACTGTATACAGACTAACGACTAAGTCTAAGAAATAAAAACTTTCAATTAAAAAAATAAAATCAATATTAATTATAACAACGTCAACACCCCTTGCTTAATCAAAACCATATCGTGACATGACGGATAGTACTAGTAGTATACCGGCTGTTTGTTACTGTTTACAATTTACTGCCACTGACTCCGGTTAATTTACCTACAGCCTACGCCTATGGCTAAACTGCCTACAGACATAAATCATATTACAGGTCCCAATCAAATCAATGACAGTTGCACGATCAATTTAGACTTTAAATGTTAAGTTTAAGAATTAAGTTTACCTGTCTTTCGTATCACAACTTGTGTAGTGCTCTGGCAGTGACAACCTGTTTGCACGCAGCTCCAGCCAAATGGCCGACTGACAACTGACCGGAGGTTCCCGTATTTATGATCGACAACAATCTGCTGGCACAGCAACAAGGCGCCGGCGACTTGCGCACCTCGGCCGTCAGTGGTGCAATCGGGGACAGTTGCCGCTGTCGGCGTCTAGTGGCGCAATCATCGCCCACCGACTGTCGGCCAATGTTGCATCGCGGCTGCTGTTTCCGTGCATTATGACTAATACATAATACATAATACACTAATACAGTTGTTACAAGAAGAACAGTCCCCGGTGGATATACACAGGGTACACCACTTCGCAAAAATGCACTTATAAGCGAAATGGATGTAGTGTTCGGGCGTAACCAAAAAGAAAGTGATTATTTCACATATATATCCGTCGACAGACGACGATAGTAACGTGTAGTTGCTACTCATTCGGTGTCGCGCTTACATTTATCCGGGAGTTAAATATGTTTAATCTGTTGTCGTATACGAGCGTTATAGTTAGAGTACATAATTATAAGTTGCTGTTTCAGATTTGTGACGAAGTATAAGAGTAAGTCACGTGACGTGTGCGTGGAGAGGAAACTGTTTTACGACAGAAATTGTTTATGTTTGTGGGAAGCAAATATTTTATAATTTATGTATACACACACACACACACACACACACACACACACACACACACACACACACACACACACACACACACACACATAGTCTACATACCACATTGCCTGTACATTCAGTGCCAAAAATGACCGCATTCCCTGTACATTTATATTACCTGTACATATACGTGTATAGGTATAATATAAATTTGTATATACATATTATATATATATACATCTATTATATATATACATCTATACATATATATATACATATATATATATATGTCTATAGACCGGATTACCTGTACATTCAGTGCCAAAAATCACCGCATTGCCTGTACATTTATATTACCTGTACATATACGTGTACAAGCAATATCTTAACCTTCCACACACATTTCTCTGGTGCAGATACTGACGTTTTTGTTAGTCACATACATTAAGTGGGTGTTATTTTTGGGAATTCTGCAGTTTATTGTGCGTTGTAGCGTACAATTTTATATTTACATGAACTGGAAATTTGTGAGCGTATACTTTTTGTGTCGAACAGTGTACATATTCGTTTATCATATATAGTGTTATGCTAGCTTTAATCGAGTGTATATTTGAGATTAGATCGCATGGTTTGCAAACTACTACCATCATTGACACGTTGCGCGAATAAAACAGAGAACATTACGTATTTTGTGTTTTGGTTAAAATTTAACGCGTCCAGAGTGTCGTTCGTGTATATATTTCATACGCAAATTGTGCACATGCGTCCGAATCTAGGTCACGCGTGAGGAAAATGGCGGAAGCGTCTTGCTGCCTAAGCCAAAGCATTTATATTACCAAGCAGAGTCACTCAGCGATCCGCCATTTTGTATTTGAACTGGTAGCGTATACAATATCATTACGTTCACACATGAATAACAGAGGGCGCTGCGCGAGTGACTATGCTTGGTTATTTAAATGCTTTGCCTAAGCTCTCACTTCAAAAATTGATTTAGTTTTATCGTGTATGATTCTCTGTACAATTTGACCAAACTACTACAGACAGATAGCAAAAATTGTAGCACGACAAAATATGCACCCAAGCGACGAAATTGAGTTGAGAAAGGTATCTAGTGAGTAATGTTGCTATCGGAACTTATTGAGGCGCCTGCTTATATTATATGGATTTTTTCAAAATGTACATTTTGTTTTTTATATGTTTATGTCAATATCAGTGTTCAAGATTACTGCTGGTCGAACTAATAAATAGCATTATGAAAGGAAGGTGGCTCCTGTGATAGCGACTACGTGTTAGCTTAAAGGACCCCTCGCAAGCAATGCTTCCGATTGTCGTAGTAAGGAAGATGTTTATGATCTTGCTGATATGACGACAAATGTTTGACCACACGCCGAAATCAGTTCACGTGAAGACAACGGTCGTGGAACTCGAGGTTTGATGATCATCGTACCTCTTTCGCCACTTTGCAATTTCCATAGGAAGCTCGTTTTGTTCAGCCGAACTGAGATACCTCTTCTTTTTCCTTGCCATGTTGTTTTGTGGACAAAAAGTCCCGTGGTTATGGGGAGGCAAAATCGCCAATCAAGATTAATCCACTAGGGGGCGATGTAAATACATAACAAGGAATTCATGTTGTATGGCTGTCGTGTTAAGTACCTTGTAGTAAGGCATAACTTTATAAGGAAAGAACCTGAACATTATGAATAGTCGCCGAGACATACCTCAGGTGATATTGGATGACATAATGACATACTAGAAATCACAGGCGTAATTGTCCAAAGTAGTCTGCTGTTACCATGAAGCATTTAATAAAATCAATACAGCTATTCTTAATGAAAGTATGTAACAACTAAATATACGCAATGAGTTAATAAGTCAACACATTTTAGGCCTATACAGCAGCAGACCGTGGACATTCTTGAGATATCAAGGGGATCAAAATGAAGGCGTTAGAATGATCATTTCGCTATGACGATTTAAATACACCTGCAATGGCGGCTTTTGTATTACTTGTTTGGGGAATGGCTTGCTCCCAAATACCATCTGACATGTCATGTAATCTTTGTGTAATACAATTCAATTATTTCAATTTATCATTGATGTATATACAAATATATCTATACGAGAAGCCCTTGTATATTTAATGCCAAACGAACCCAATATAACTGATGTGACATCAAATATTCTGTGCTCCCTAATGTTGTCTTACGTTTACAAATGTGTAGTTCCTTACTCGGATTCACACGGAACTATTTCATATAATTTTATGTTGGTGATAAGCTAAATCACTGACGACACAGAAAAGACGGACTGGCCATTTGCTAGCTAAACAGCTCCAATAAGATGAATGTCATACGATTTCAGGTTAACACAAATATTAGTGTTTCCGGTGCTGTTCAAATGGTCGATTACTTGGTGTCTGAATCGCCTCCGAACAAGTATCGTAGCAGAGCTGGGGTACAGCCGATGTAGCACAGCTGGAATTTGTGTGCACATGGCGTGTCACGTACACACTCGTTCAGCGCGTACACGTCGGTGACATCAGCACAATACCCATTCGATTTCACACATTTGTGCTTCCGGCTTTGACACGTCGCAATGCATGCCAGATCCCCGAACACCCCCGTTATTGCTGTGCACAACAGGGTAGTCAGCAACAGTTGGTTGCACTTGCAGGTTCTGAAGTTGAAACATAATACCTGTCACAGCAACTGCCTGTAATCTGGTATTCGTGTATACAGTTGAGTGAAATGGAACAACATGGTATGAATGAACTAAGGCTTCAAGTCAAACAAATTTCAATCAATTCAAGTTTATACTACAGAACATAGAACGACAATACCTAAAGAATAGTATTAAAAGGGATAAATACATCATAAATAAAATTAATCTAATATTATTTAACTACTCAGGGAAGAGCCGCGATTTCAGATAGACAATGGCAGGTCGTATTCGTCAAAGTAAAATAAAAGTGAAAAATAACGAAGAGCAGTGCAAATGTAACAGGTGAGATGGGGCATACTGGTAGGTAACCTACGACAAGATGATAAGGTTCGACAAATGTAACAGGTGAGATGGGACATACTGGTAGGTAACCTACGACAAGATGATAAGGTTCGACAAATGCAACAGGTGAGATGGGACATACCAGTAGGTAAACTACGATAAGATGATAAGGTTCGACACATGTAACAGGTGTGATGGGACATACCAGTAGGTAACCTACGACAAGATGATAAGGTTCGACAAATGTAACAGGTGTGATGGGACATACCGGTAGGTAACCTATGACAAGATGATAAGGTTCGAAAAATGTAACAGGTGTGGGACATACCGGTAGGTAACCTACGACAAGGTGATCAGGTTCGACAATTGTAACAGGTGAGATGGGACATACCGGTAGATAACCTACGACAAGATGATAAGGTTTGACATGTGCAAGACGTGGTTTTGTTATATTGGATATAACAAAGGCGCTAATTAAGATATTGCGGAAACATGAAAAGCCGGGTGTACAAAGATTGCAGGGAGAGCGATGATTCCGTTTTCACGACGATGCTGAAGCGAGTGCAGAAAAAGATGGCGAAAGAACCAAAGACAAAATTAACATAGAATAACTATGACAGGTGTCTGCGGAGGAATTGACAAAGAAGGAGAACAAAATAATAACTGGAGGAAACGAACAAATATAATTGCTAACCAATGTCACACCAAAAGGGGGGGGGGGCACGCAGAAACAATACAACAGTGATTCGCGAACATTGTCGCAAAACAAAACCGCTGAAGTGATCCAGAAACCGGATACAATCAAATACATTATGAAGGAGGCTCTCAAATTACAAGAAAAAGAAACAGCAGATAAAATCAGAAGAAGCCTCAACCACATTATTCAAGGAATCATAGATGCAGGGAAACGTGAAAATTTGATCGAACTCGACAAATTCCGTAGCAGGTAACACGCATTGGTAAAGCTAATGAGGGCGGAGAATGTAGGAGATCACCAAGGATCTACTCCAGATGATGATATGGTCAATTTACCAGAACCGGTTAGGATATTCACCAGGTCGTTGGGGGAGTTCTTACCAAATGTTGCGCGCTTATAGGAAGTGGTGGTGAACAAGCTGTAGCACCTAGAGCCTTATAAACAACCTCGAGTGGACAATATATATTCTCCAGTACTGCGAGATGTGGCCACTTCTTTATATATATATATATAAAAAGAACAAAGACAAAGAACACACAAAACAACTTATGCATGCGCTAGTCATTTCGCGAATTGACTGCTGGGATAGTCTTCTTAATGGATTGCCAGCGACAGTAATTGAGAAACTACAACGTGTCCAACATGCATGTGCTCGTATCATAACGATGCGGTCGAAACGAGAAAAGCCAGGCTAGTGGGCTACTAGCCTACAAGAGCTGAAGAGGATGTGTGTGTGTGTGTGTGTGTGTGTGTGTGTGTGTTCGTGTGTGCGTGTGTGCGTGTGTGCGCGTGTACGCATGTATGTATAAAGGTATGCATATATGTAAGTATGTATGTGTGTATGTACGAAGGTACGTATGTATGTTTAGTACGTGTGGTACTAAAAGCACCTCGTTTCTCCCCATCTCTGCCCCTGCTTAAACAGTTACATTGGCTTCCAGTTGCATAGAGAATACAATTCAAGTTAGCCACTATCCCTTTCGACGCAATACCATCCTATTTGTTTAGTCACCTTCGTTTTTCCAATATCACCAGGGATATCAGATCATCTGTTTCACAACCAAAATTTTTCTGAAAACCAAACTTAATATTGGCCAATGTACTTTTTCAATAGCCGCATCCAAAATCTGGAATCAACTCCCTATCACTTAAAAATCATCTGAGACAATAGATATCTGTCTGAAGACTTATTTATTTGAAATTGCATTCCTACCCTAACCTTCGGCGGTCCCTTGCTCTAACGACGACTTTTGCTTGTCCATGCTAACGATTTTGTTCAACCATTCTTGTATGATGCGCCTCTGAGCTCAGATTCCTGGGAATATAGGCGCTGTAGAAGTTTATTGTTATGCATTATTATGCATGTAATAATATAGGACACTGGCGTAACGTAACAATGACGCTATAACTGCTGTGACATCACAATAACGTGACGTATGACGCTGCTGGTCGTCAGACTGTCACTGTGGTGACGTGGTCACACATTTTCGTGGCAATGGTATTCACGGAGGAAGCACTCTGCCAAGCCTCTTGACCGCCGGTCATTGCAATATAATTTTACATGTTTGATTTGCAATTGTTTCTTTTATGAAAATGGAAAGACTGCAGATTTTTGCGCGAAACCAAGGCATATTTTATGCCACTGAGCCTGAGGACAGGGTTTTTTAAATGCAAACTTAAAGGATATTATCATGGCGGAAATCACTTTTTTATAAACTGAAACAGGAAATTTCATTGAGCGCCAAATTTGGGTGTTCACTCAGCTGTATTAGTAACTGGCTAGACAGTCGTAGACACCGTGTCTGAAATGCTTCACAGATAAGTTGGTATTAAAGAAATATATTTGCAGGGTTGAATGGTAACGAAACTCGAGCCACGTGTTAAGGGGTGGATCCAGAGAGAGGAGTTGGGGGGGGGGGGCACAAGAACGTCCACTGGCGGCCGAACGAATTGGTGCCGCGCCGCCGTAACTTCAGCTTCTTGGCTGGACTGGTGACATCGGAAGTACCCTGACCGAAGGCACCTTTCCAAACGTCTAGGAGGGCACGTTCGCGTGGGCCCATTATAAAAGGTTTCCGGGCACGCCAAATTCCTATGGACTAGGGAACACGTGCCCCCCACAGTTCGTAGATGAAAAGACCCAAAACATTGTACAAACCATTGTCTGCATTTTGCATTGTGTAATCTATAAAAAAAATTGTACAAACTTACAATGTTAATTCTCGGAAGTTTCGGAAAAGTCTGATCATATTGAAATGAACCAAAAAAGCTACATGTCATGATTCAACAACCTTTAATAAAAACAGCAAGGTAATCAATGTAAACAATGTACATTTATCAATTATAAATTTCTGTAAACAGCAGGCAATTGTGTTAGAACACACCAGTTTTTATCACAGTTTGCTCCATTAAATAAGCCATGTTGCAATTTAAAACATCCAATATTGCCAAATAACATCCAGGCACAACCACTACGGCACTGCAGTGAAAGTTCTCCACATCACAACATAAAACAGGGATGTCTGCAAAGATTTCCGATTGTGTGCGTGTGTTCGTGCGTACACGTACGCACACACATACATACATAGCTATATCGGACAATGTGTACATATGGAATGGTGATTCCATGTTAGTTTAATGATATGTATGTAAAAAATATTCAAGGACACTATTTTCTATCTTCTGAAGATAAATGTGACAGCAACAGATAGTCCATCGGAATGTTAATTATAAATTCATTTCGGTGTACAGCAAGATTTGTTGCAAAGTACACAAAATAAAAGCAACTTAACCATCAACATAAGCGTAACATACACTGGGCAGTGTTGCCAACTTGAAGGAAATGCAATAGTTGTTATTTTCTTAAATAAATGTGTTAGTGCAATACAAAGAACAAGAGGTTGACAACTTATTGTCTGGTATTCCCTGAAAAATAGTAAAATAAATATTGTTAAATTAACATTGCATGTTACAATACAACATGACAAGACCAACGAAACATTAACATATCAGACATTTCACTTAGGATTCAAAACATAAATCAGAAAACCTTTAAGCAATAATTATATCAGATATGTCAATGACACAATTATTATAAACAATTATTATTATCAAAATGAAACTTGTCTTTCTAAGTGGCAAAATCAATGGAAAATAGCAGGATTTCTTTGAAAATTTGTTCGAAAATGGGAGATTTTTACTGGTAGAAGCCTGGATGATTTGATGATGCCCCTGAGAACATGAGTGCCAAACCTAGGAGTCTCCCACCACTAACAGGACCTAAAAACAGAGTTATGTTCACACACAATGTTCATGATGTTGTCTTCTTTGCTACCGCCTTCTGTGTCCATCTCATGTCTGGTCCTGCCCTCTGGAGGATATTCTTCTGCTCCGACATGAGCGTGTGGAGCTGAGAGAAGATACAGCTGATGTTCCCCATTCGCACCTCACCAAGCAACTGAAACATTAACCAGCAATCTTGACATATATATACATGTATATATATTTTCTCTCTCACAATTAAAAATAATCAATAAGTTTAGTTTTACAATTCAGAAAACAAGACACCGACCAATATGCCTACATCATATTTCAGGATCATATGTCAAGAAATAAACTGCCTTCACTTCGATATTAATGACTGAATATTTATATTGATTATTTTTTGTTTTTCCACTGATGATTGTAATCCTTGCTTCTAGCTCTGGTGTATATACATTGATGACTGCACTTCTATGGCAATTATACCTGTACATTATTCTATATGATGAATGTATGTCTTTTTTCACTTAATTAATGTCAATGTAAAAAATTGTTTGAATTGTGGCAATAACATAGATACATTTCTGTGTAAAGAAATGTAACTACAATAACAATTAATTATCTCAAAACAACAACATTTTAATTTGAGCCAAATACTGGTTTCACTCATGGCTACTGCTAACACATGTTCAATAGTGAGCTGAACTTGTGCCGAACATGTTAAATTGATTTATATTCAAACAACACTCATGATCACAGTATTATATGCAATTGCTAAGAGAAACATGGCAACCATGGTCCACCTACCACTTCCATTCTACTGAGCAGAAATTCCAGCAGTGACACTTTCGTTTCGAGACACTGATTCCGAGTCTTACGGTCACACGATGCCAGCAGTACGTATGTGCATTCCAAGAATTTATGCATCTGAAAGTAATAAAAATCATTATCAGTTCTATGTTCATAATTTGTATGTGTACATTTTAGTAAAGAATCTACCTATGCATTAGTTTATTTGGAATATACAAAGATTTCCTTCAAAATTTTCATTATGCAATTGAACTGGCAGCACCAACTTAAAATTTCTTTGCAATCTAGAACAAAAATATTAAACACAATTTCAAATCTGGAATCTCTCAATTATTTAAACACTACAAATCTGCACTGAAACAATTGTGAATACTTTGTTTGTTCTTGAACTTGAAATGACATAATGAGGCTCCAGAACGTAACTGAACATTTTTGTTTCATTACATTTTCTACTGTGCAAAACACAGAAAACAAATTAGATGGAATTCATATAAAAGGAAACATGCTCCATAACATAACATGACAACATTACGCATATATACATCAGCTTTCAAAATTAACTACATACAGCAGCGGGAAACATTTATTACATATTCCAGTGGTGACAAATATTACGGACATGCCTTCATAGATACAAATACTGAAATTGTAAAATTATTTATCTTCTACAGGTAATGTTGACCACTTGCATGTACAATAAAGGTGTTTATCTTGTACAGGTAATGTACACATGTTGACTACTTGCCTGTACAATAAATGTGTTAACGGTGTTCAGGCTGAGTAGGTTGGAGCTGATCTGGTGTGGACATAGTGAACACGTGGATTGTTGTTGATGTCGCATTCTCTTGTTCTTTGCAATGATCTGGCAGAAAGAATGTAACATTTGATTTTCAAGCAGTCGTTATATTATGTAACATTATTGAAGAGTATTTAGGAAACCAAGTACATTTCATCAATTCCAAGTAAGTCAAATTCCAATGGCAGAATTGGCATTTCGGTGACATGTACACTGTAATGTGCCCAACAGCTGGTTCCACTGGTACAGGGAGACACCATTGATAAGTCCTTTAAAAGGAGGTCGTCTGTTCCTAGTTTTCCATTTATTAATTAGTATGATTTTCTTAAGACTATACTATGTTGAAGGTATACTGCCTGCCAAATTGTGTTAAGTAACGACAGTCGCAATTTGAAGGTACATGCTCAAATAGTAAACAAAACATCCAGTTTCAAACCAAGCTTTATTAGAAATATAGACGAATAGGGCAGAGTTTAACATCTATACCCTTTGATGTTCAACTTTTCCATGTTCAACACAACAGACTTCCTGTTACAAATTACTATGCCTGCTAATTCTGGGCAGATGGACAGAGTATGTCCCTTTAACAAAGCCCACCTGCTGTCTTTTGATTAATGATGTAATCCTTTTGGTGATAGGGCTGTAGTTCCTCAGTGTGCTTGCCTCATGGTGTTGTATTGCAAGACGCATGCGCCACTCATTGGCCGACAGATCATTTGCGCTGTCCAGCTCCATTACCTATGGAAGACATCAGTTCTTACAGTGATGGCAATCATTCATGAACACTATTATAAAATTTATTGGTTTTTCCCCATGAAAAATGTATTTTCTGAAACTTTAATTTTTTACTAATATCAACATTTACCTATCCAACTACAAAAATAGTACATTTATTTCAAACTAATGTCCATACATATATATATATACATATAAAGATAGATAGGGAGTATGAGAGAGAACAAGATGGAGAGAGCGTGAGCGATAGAGCAAGCAAGAGAGAGAGAAAAACAACTGAATGACAGACAACAGAGAAGACAACTTGTAGAACCTTGTTGAAAGGCCAATAAAATGATCTTGCAAGTAAAATTACCGTTACAGTTCCATTAGCCTCACCATTAATGTGAAGAAGACAAGAGTGCTGAGAAACAGTACCTCAGCACAGCAACCCATACACAGATACTTGAGTACCCGGCACACAACACAGCAAGTAATCAGCAGACTTTCCAGTTTCAACAACACAATACCGCAAGCGACAAGGAGACGAACCACTGAAGAAGAACTGAAGGCTGCTGGGTTGACAAGACATAGCAGCAAGGAGAGCTCAAGAGAAAGGAGACTAGCAAGAACAAGACATAGCAGCAAGGAGAGCTCAAGACAAAGGAGACTAGCAAGAACAAGACATAGCAGCAAGGAGAGCTCAAGACAAAGGAGACTAGCAAGAACTCATGCGAGCACTAAGAGGATACATAAGTGATTATTACCGTGAGGCTGACACGACTCTTAGGACACATGAGGTATGGCCCATGGTCCTGCCAGGCACACAGACACTCCCAGCAGAAGCTGAAGCCACAGCGACACTCCATGTGTTGACACCCACCAGACTTCTCCATTGGTTGGTGACACCGGGGGCACTTCTTCACGTAGGCAAAGTACGTGTAGCCAGGGTTGTACATCGCTACAAAGGATAAGCAATACACCTGAGTTGATCCGAAGTTCCAGCATCAACACTGGCTTCTCTTGTGAGGACAATGTACAGAACAAAGTTGGAAAGAGTTGAGTACGTGTTACATCGGCAACATTCCATTTTATATATTTATTTAATACTTTATTACAGAACGATGATCCCAGTAGATGAGAACATTGTAACTGGTATTCCTTAGTTGAAGAACACATCTTAACTGTGTCAAATTATGGTAAATTTGTATTAGGTTCCAGAATGGTATTTTCAAAGAATGACAGTGAGAGTTTTTAATAATTGTTTAATTATCATACAGCTACTGCAGTAACCTAAATTGACAATTTGAAAAGTAGTTTGACCTTAATATAGAGACTCCTCATCTTGTTTGTCTATCGAGTTTACATGTGTTACTCATGCTTTTAATGTAATCAACATAATTATTTTAAAATTCTTTTACAACATGCCAGTATGCAGTACCGGGTAGTTATGGTAAAGTTTACGTACATCTTTGTTTAACGAGTTTCCTGTACGTCTCCATGTGTGAACATGTCGCCGGCCAGTGGATGACTTGCTGGCATTGAAAACACCAGGTGGCACCACAGGTACACTCTATACCAATGTCCAAAACAGGAGAATCTGTGACAGAAACAATTTGTCAGAAGAACTGTCCACATATTATATAAATTTATATACAAAATAATTTTGTTTGATTTAAAAGTAGAACAATTTAGGATTTGGAATGTATTAACAGGTGCAGTTATAACAGCAAGTGGACAGGAGCTTGGATTGCAAACAAAGGTAAATTATAATACCCTTATTAAATTGTAATAGCAAGATGAACTGAGAATGAAAGACAGACCAAGAGGCAAGAGAGTGACAGGAGGCTGCCATGAAAGATGGTCAGATGAACAAATAAAAATGACATGAGTATTACGTAATTCAAATATTTTGAAGAAAAAAATTGGTTGCTGGCCTTACCTGTAGACGGCGCTGTGACATGAGCGAGCTGCCCACATTTGGCACTTGGACACCACTGCCAATCATGACTTCGATCAACGGCAGCAGTTGCAATGTGCTTCTTGTGTTTCTTATAGATATTAAGTGACGTCAGAGAGAGCAGTGTCACAGGGTCTAGCCTGGTTCCACACTCATGGCCCTGGAATGTGGATTACAACAGGAACCATTGAATCAGATCTGTCATAGAACCTAATTAAGTGATTACTTGTTTCAACCCGCACAAGACTACAATTGTTTCACAGGCGTGGTAATACATGCCTCGTTAAAACTTTGGTTTGTACCTCGTGGAAAAAGACAACAACATTCCTTTTTATGCAATAAAAAATAAGATTTTCAATTTAATCACATTGTTTAGACATTTATCATAGAACGATGTGTTTTAATATTGATTTTACTTGTTTTGTTCTTTTTTATTTATTACACATGGCTATACTGCTTGACTGTATGAAATAAAACATTATTATTACATAATTATTATACAAGAACTCAATCTTTGTAACAATACACGGAAGCAGACAGTTGTTCTTTCCGAGAAGCATAAAGTGATAAACATACACTCACCGGACAGGCAATTGACAAATCTCCACGGCGAACTCTCTCCACCAGATGGTGCCACCAGCATTCACTGCAAAACCAGTGTTGGCATGGTGACAAAGCAGTGCCTTGTGGGATACCATACGAATCATTGTCAATGTAGCTGAAGCAAATGTTGCAGAAGATGCCAGAATAGTTGCCGTCACTGTCTACAGGTTTCGCTGTATGTGTCTGCAACAGGAAGTTAAGGTCATATAATAAACATGGAAATTCCACAAATTTAATTAGATATTTTCCCTGTAATTATATCTCCTTGACTTTTCTTCCACTGCTATCCTTCTATAAGAATATACCTGTGACTTTATTTGTATTAATTTATATCTAAAAGGTAAGATTTTATATGACATGATAACCACACAATAAAACTGTTCAACGTGCCTTACATTTCTGCCAGACCTGCTCAATCAAAAACCAACTCAACTTCTCTGGAAAGTATTCAGCCATATACTGTGCAAAGACTATTCATTCTTTTAAATCCACCATTGCTAGATGCATATTTATATAGCTTAGTAAACTGAGCCAGGGACTGCAGAATACATCAATAATCCTGGCACAAAGACCTGCCAAACCTTGGATCTATAACCACCCAGAGCACCTAACTCTGAAAGTAAGTAATACGATCGGTTTAAGCTGTAATGGATAAACAAAGATCATGTGGATGGTTAAATGGGTAATTAGGGGGATTCCTGGTATTGTTATTTGATGTTGGGCGTGCGTTGGTCTCTCACTCTCAATCAAGAGATTCCGGGTTCAAATCCTGTGCTGCTGTTCTGAATCTTTGACCACAAGTTCATTCACTCTACATTGCTTCACTTCACTCAGCTGCTTGAATGAGTACCTGGCTATAGACAATGGTGGATGTCTGAGTATGAATAGTGTGCGCGTAGTAGTGTGGCTGAATGCTTCTGGGAGAAGTTGAGATGGTGTTCGATTGAACAGGTCTACAGGTAACATGTAATGCGCTCTGACCCATCCTAAGGACTGAATATGTGTTATTATATAAGAATATATCACCCCTCGATTGAGACAATGCTTGTGGGGTAAGAATAATTATACTTTTATGCAGCAAATACCTGCCGGGACTCGGATGCTGGACTGAGGTATTTCTCTGTGAGCAGCTTGCAGTCTGAGCTGCAGACATGGACTCTACATCCACGCAGTGAGTTCACATAGCTGACCAGATCTCTGTCCACTCTTGCATGTGTGTCACTGATGCCAGCCACATGTTGGTGTTTCCTGGACACAGAATCTCAAGTCAGGTGATGACCAGAACAATTTTCACAATAGATCAAAAATATCATCAATAATTCAAAACGAAACAAATGGTTTTGTACCCTCTGTAAAAAGGAAAATCCATGTTATTTACCAGTTAAACTGAGGCTGTATGTTCAGAAGGAATATGTTGATGGTATACTGTCCACCAAGTTGCATTTAGTAAACCCAAACCAGTGTTTGCAATTTGAATGTTGCATGTGTGAAATGTTCAATTTGTAAACAACCACTACTGGCACATAGTGTTTGGAAGTTGACTTCGAATGGCAAGTCTGCAACTGAGATTTCTTTATAGAATGAAAAAACAAAGTTAAAAACAATTTCTTATTTTCAAGACATAACATTAAAAAGGAGGCAGAAGTTGATAGGGTGACAAGAACAGTGAATTACGCAGAGAACACGTACACTTCATCTTGTTTCACGTAGAATGGTGTCAAATGCTGGATGGCTTCTTGCACGATGTCCTGAACACTGTGAACGTTTGAGAAACAACCAAATGTCCCTTGCAGGTGGTCAAACAGTGACTGCTTTGTGGGCAGATTACTCTCCAACTGGACACTGTAAGAAAGATATTACATGATCTCAGATTTGTTTAATGGTCGATAAATTATAATCCCTACATTTGAAATAAATGTTAACAGAATATCTTAATTGAAATTGTATGTCAAGCTTGCTAGGCATATGTAAAAACTGTGAGATATTTTGTTGCATTTAATCAATAGAATGTAATACATTTAAACTTTCCAAATATAATGGCAAAACAAAATGGATAATTAAATTAAATAATGATATACACCCATGAAAAAACATTGAGAAATTATCAAAATACTCAGAGAATGTTCATGTGAAAATATAATAAAAAAACTAAATTTTAAGTACAGATGACAGATCAAAGAATCAAGTTCCACCCAAATGATTAAATGCTACATATTAACACCATTACTTACATGAATGAATGACAGCAAGGGCATACATGTAGCAAATTGAAAATAACACAAAGGCTGCACGTAACACAAAACTAACAACCTACCAAAAAACTTCACCGGCAGGATATTTAGACTTACCTGACATATCGGGTTGCATCGTGCAGCGAGTGACCACATCCGTTGACCAGTGCTCCAGGGACGAACATCAACACCGCATCATGTACTTGCATCTCTCCACCAACACCACTCTTGCCATCTGTCGATCGTGTAACCAACCATGACAAGTCAACAGAAAACCTCCGAGGCAGACTCTGTCCTTCCCTGTATGCCTCTCCAAAGACCATGACAAGAGATTCCTGGTGAAGACCTGCTCCCTTGACCTGAGAAATGAAGCACATCGGGGTCGCAAACAGCCAATCACAACTCAACGATGCAGGTATCAACGACGACGACGAGACAGACTCGTCACTGTCGACAAACCTGTCCTCCCCCTCCGACAATGATACTTCTTGTGGCTCATAGATGGCAGCACCTTTTCCGTAAACTTTAACGCACATTGATGCTGTGTTTGCAGACCAAATAATGTCGTCGACAGATTTCACGTCTGTCACTGTCGTTTTCTTTTTCCTAAAACCCTCCTGGCGATTAGATTTCACCACAGCATCCATCAAATTGACGATGCAGGTTCGAGCTGTGGTTTTGCTTGTTGCCATTTCCTCTTCTTCATCTTCACTTGCCTCCGTATCGGACCACAGATCCATCAGGGATGGTTGGGCGAAATCCTTTCGTGTATATCCACGGAAAAATGCACTCATCTTGTTTGTGTTGTGTTTTGCCTTGCAACTTCTTGTGTCCTGGTAGCCGTATTCTAAACAGAAGAGAAAGTGGTAGTGAATTAGTCATACAAAAGTGGATATCATAGATCATATCTCTTCAATCCTGTGTCAAGGCACACATTTAAATGTATTCCACCAGGGGAATGAATTATAACTCACTAAACAAAGTCAGAAACTCAACATAACTACCTTTGGTTTTTTCAAACACAACACCAATAGGTAGATCACAGGCCACTGGTCCAAGGAAATGAATGAACGTAGAAAAAGGCGACTGAACCTCAGCGCCTTTTTCTACTAAAATGATACTCTAACAATCAGACCTGAGGCGAAAGTACTCGGTACTCGTGTACATTTGAAGTACTCGTACTTGTACTCTTAAAACTTATGGGTCATGTACTCGTACTCATTGTACTCAGATTTCACGAGTACATTACGAGTACATCTGAGTACTTTCTCAATATGTACTGGGGAAAATAAATTTATTTGTACTTACAAAATGAAAGTTTCCTGAAATAATTAAATGTTCACCTGTTTGTAAACAGTTTGTTATTATTATTATTATGTGCACTTTCGCGTGGCAGACGTGATGTAGTTCGCATCTGTTTTGCTTGTGCCATTCTGCACGAAATGTACCATCACAGTTCCTTTGTAGAAGTGAAATAAATATATATATAAATAAATAAAAATATTTAAATGAGTAGATACATGTATAATTAAAATGTTATGATAAAAATATATATAAAATAATCGTTCAAAAGTCAGTAGAAATTGCACTAAAAAGTTATAAAAATGTAAATAAATAATTTAAAAAGGACAATTCCATGGATTCATATGATGCTTTCTTATTTTGAAATGGCCAGCCCCAATTGTCGCCACTGTTCACGGTCGAGTGCGCGCAGAGCGTCGACATCGGCACGGCCTATGCGTCGCAGGTCTGCGCTCAACGCTGTCAGCAGTGGTCGACCCATGTATGTCGTGAACACCTGTGTCCACGGCAAAATAGTTGTCGATTGCTCACTGAGCGGGTGCATCGGGTGGCATACAGAGCACGTGCCCGAATAGACTCCATCTTGCAGTTATGACAGCTTCGCTGATGGGACGGCATCAGCAACGGTGGTACAGTGCCTCATTGGAAATGCGATGTGGCCAACATATGCCGATGATCTCGCGTAGATGACGACGGTGATACGCATCCAGATGATCTAGTTCTGATTTTGTGAGTCCCCATGTACCCATGTTGTACGTCAGCCCCGGCACAACAAAGGATGCGTATAGCCGTAGCCACAGCTGTAGAGAGATCTGTCTGAACCACAGTGTCCACAGCTTGCGGAAGGCGACGTTGGCCAGCTGCTTTCGGCGAGTTTGTTATTTCTGATAGAATACCACCTTACCATCTATACACATAATACAATCTCATTCTCTGATAACAATGACTATGATACCCAAACATGGCAACAGGCAGCATCTTTTTCCAGTCAGAAACACCCTGTTAAGTGCACAATAATACTAGGCTATCAGTTCAGGCCATAAATCTGTTTGTTCAATTAAGCCACCAGGATGTCATTGAAGACTCAGTTAGCAGTTAACCCACCATTTAGACAGGAAATGCATTTGATGTAGTCTGGAGACCATGCCACTGGGCACTAGCAGACAGTGCTAACAGATAAGAACAGATAAGAACAGATAAGAACTGTCAGTCTTCCTCTGTAGAAGTATAAGGTGGCTCAAGTCAGACTACCTCCTATACTAGTATAGTCTGGTGTCTTCAGCCTGACTAACCCTCTCTAAAACCAGTAGTATATGATCAGAAAATATAAATTGCAAAAAGTATTTCGCCCTGAACTGTGCAGGCTAATTAAAACTCAACCTTGAACAACTCATGTTCATTCAGTGCAATGGCACATAGAGGATAAGATCATACGATGCCACTGAAATGAATGCCAACAAAATAAAGAGGTTTTTCAGTTTTCCTCATAACAAATTATTGATCAACTGCCATTGCATATTCACTTGTGCTGAGTTAGATTAATTAATAAAATACGTTATTATTTAATATTTACATTTGCTTACTGCTTACTCAGCTTTTAGGAAAGTACTCGTACTCATCCATTGTCAAAGTACTCGTACTCATGAAAATGTACTAGGCCCCAGATTTGCTAACAATGCCTCAAATTTAATGTATTGTATTACGGATACCAATGACCATGTCACTAGTACCACCTAGTGGGGTATGACTGTTACTAGACAAGTGTCGCCATCTGGCAGATGCCACCAACAACACTATTAAAATGAGAGACTAAGACCAAATTGTGATTGTGTGTGGCTTACCGGCCCTTCGATCACCGAATCTTGGCTGCGCCGTCACGGGCCATTGGTCGTAGAAGATGTACTCGCACTCTTCCATCCATGCCTCGGGTTCCCGCTCCTCCCTGTTTCTTTCCTCCTCTGCCTTTCTTCTCCCTCGCAGCTCAGTCTTCCTCTGTATGCCGCGGGAGTGCTGGTTGTGTCTTGGATTTCGCCTCTTCCGTTTTTGTTTCAGTAGATTCTGCTGTTCAGTCATCTGGGCTTTGCGTTTCAGATCAGGTGCGTAGGAACATCTCTTACTGGGGTAGACGTGAGTGTGTGTCGCGCCGCTGTCATGGTAGCTCTTACAGTTGGCCGGTGCTGAATTGTGTAAATCCGTTGGTATTACTTGTCTATCGCTGACTATGAGCCGACATAGACTAGACCTGGGACAGCTCTGGTCCTCCACCACTGAATGGATGTCATCGACGGCTTCCGTCAAAACCTCCAATAGTCTCCACCGTCCGTGTTTGTTCAAGGAATAGTACATGCGTTTGCACGCTGTGATGTTGCCATCATCAACGAACGAGTCGATATCGTGAGTGGTGTCGATGACGCGATCTGCGGGTGTGCGGTGGTTGTATTCCTTGTTTAGCACGGTGTGTCGACCCAAGGGTGAGCCCTTCGTGTAAGTGGTGAGCCTCACACTGCAGCCAGTATTGAGGCCGCGTTTTCCTTTCTTCAGAACCATTTTACACTGTCGTTGCTACACTTTCTTGCTGAGTGACAGAAATCTTGAAGAACCTGCCAAACAGAAACACTGTTATTACTATGATATTAGCAAATGGTAAGTTGTGCTTACTTTTGCAATGAAGAAAGAATTGTTGTAATTAAAAAAAAAATTAACTGATCTAAATTCTATCCAATGTATCCAGAAACTGAAATAGTGCAATTCCGATACCACCATTTTATTAGTATTTTCAATTATAAATTCTACAAACCAATAGTTCCCTCGGGCAGGTATTTTAACAAAGGCATCCATATTTTTGTGTCCTTGAGACCTAATAATTATTATAGCTAGGTTGGAAGTACTCACTACTCAATATTTGTGTATTAGGCTTGAGGTAATAGTAACAATTACAAATATTCAAATAGTAGTAATAGGTTGAACAAAACACAAGGTAATTATAAAAGTAATTAATAGGAAGCAATATAGTAGTAAATTAACTACCTGTTACTTTTTTATTATTACTACTGAACATTTCAACCGAATTTCAAACAAAATTTAATTTGATTATGCTGATAAATAATTATATGCAATAACTTGATCTTTGATTACATGGAAGGTAGATTCTGCTAATGTCTCTAGGCTTTATAATGCCCCCCTCAGTGAATTTAACCCTGCCCAGAGTTTATGAGAGTTAGCAGGAGACACTGGTATCCAGATACAGTATGACTGCAAGGATTAGATCAATGGTGTTTTGAAGACAGTTCTACTTCCAACTATCCTTTCCACACGAGCCTATGGATTTAGTGGCTCTCTGTAGTCTGTACACTAATGTAATTGAGCCTAAACTACTACAGGCACAGGTATTAATAACAATAAAAAAGCCAACATGCGGAAGTTATTATTTTAATTATTTTATACCAGAGCCTACTGCATAACTATAAAGACTAACGACTAAGTCTAAGAGTCAATAAATAAAAACGTTCAATTAAAAAAATAAAATAAATATTAATTATAACAACGTTAACACCCCTTGCTTAATCACAACCGTCCATATCGTGACATGAGGGGTAGTGATAGTATAGGGCTGTTTGATATTGTTTACAATGTACTGCCACGGCACTGGGACAGGTTACAGTCTACAGACTACGCCTACAGACATATATTTAATATTACAGGTCCCAATCAATGACAATCATCAATTGTCAATCTCAATGGCAGTCGCACAATTAATTTAGACTTTAGTTTAACTTGAAAAAAATTAGAATTAAGTTTACCTGTCTCTCACAACTTGTGTAGTTCTCGGGCAGTGACAACCTGTTTGCACGCAGCTCCTGCCAAATGGCCGACTGACAACTGACCGGAGGTTCCCGTATTTATGATCGACAACAATCTGCTGGCACAGCAACAAGGCGCCGGCGACTTGCGCACCTCGGCCGTCGGTGGTGCAATCGGGGACAGTTGCCGCGGTCGGCGTCTGGTGGTGCAATCATCGCCCACCGACTGTCGGCCAATGTTGCATCGCGTCTGCTATTTCCGTGCATTATGACTAATACATCAGTTGTTACAAGAAGAACAGTCCCCGCTGGATATACATCGGGTACACCACTTCGCAAAATGCACTTATAAGCGAAATGGATGTAGTGTTCGGAACTTCGGGCGTAACCCAAAAGAAAGTGATTATTCCATATAGTATAAATACCCGTTGACAGACGGCGACACTAAAATGTAGTTGCTACTCATTCGGTGTCGCGCTTACATTTATCCGGGTGATGTTTATATGCATATGTAAGGCATAATATTTGGCACCAGTAGATCACGTAGTGGTAAATAATACACAGTAGTTAAATATGTTTAATTTGTTGTCGTAATACGAGCGTTATAGTTAGAGTACATAATTATAATTTGCAGTTTTAGATTTGTGACCAAGTATAAGAGTAAGTCACGTGACGTGTGCGTGGAGAGGAAACTGTTTTACGACAGAAATTGTTTATGTCAGTGGGAAGCAAACATTTTATAATTTATGTCATATATATATATATATACATATATATAAATATTCATAACACCCGGATAAATGAAAGCGCGACAGTCGTAGCTGGTGCTAAATACACCCCCTGGCCTAGATATCGGCTCTTTTTTAAAGTTCAACCACACTTAGGCATAATTTCTATAAGTCCAACGCCCCAACTGGGACATTGTTATCGGGATATTTCCGGCATTTGGGGGACTAATTCCTGCTGTATTTGAAATATACCCAGGAGCAGCCTTGGGTAGGGAATACAGGGCCGTAGCTAGCCTAAAACAACTGGCGGCAGAACAAATATAGTAAAGCATTATATACATTCACGCGGAGGTTCTATCCCAGAAAACGTTGAAAATGTTAGAGCTTCGAACTCTCGGCATAGAGAACCCGCGTTTTTTAATCCTGTACTGCGGTGTCGAACATTGGGCAAATTCGTTCACTCTAAGTTGCTCCAATTCACTCAACTGTATCATCGAATGGGTACCTGCATATTATCTACAGTGGTGGGTATTTGTGTACGAATAGTCTTCGCGCATTAATTACCGCGTGGCTAGATGCTTCCCAGAGAATTAAACCGAGATGGTGTTTGATTGAGCATGTCTGCATGCCAGGGAGTAAAGTGTAAAGCGTTTTGAATAGTCATGAGGACTGGATACTGCGCTATGTATAATTAATTTACCTTTACCTCCTCATGCTGCGCGTGAATGAAAAAGTAGACGAACAGAAATAATTAATATCAAATGACAATACAGTTATCAAAATCGACAGCTATATATATATATATATATATATATATATATATATATATATATATATATATATACATGCATCATACAGGGCCGGAATATCGGTCCAACAATTACACCCATCTGAAATTGTTTTACAAGATCACTTCCTCTCGCCGTCGCGTACAGTGATTCGCTAATTAGATTTACACAAATAAATATCTTCGGGGGTGGGAAGATAGTTTGATTTGCTATGGACATATATAACCTTTCAAGGCTATTGAACCGTCTTTCTATCACTGTTGACCGACTCCACCACTTGAGGCGTCGCAGAGGAGAAATTAAAGGACCCCTCGCAAGCAATGCTTCCGATTATTGTAGTAACGAATATGTTTATGATCTTGTTGATGACGGTAAATGTTTGACCACAGGCCGAAATCAGTTCACATGAAGAAAACGGTCGTGGAATTCTGCCATGTTGTTTTGCCGACAAAAAGTCCCGTTGTTTTGGACACGCAAAATCTCCAATCAAGATTAATCCACCAGGGGGCGACTGTTGAAGGCCCAGTCCGGGGCTAGCAGCCCGCTAGCTGCACCAGGCAGCGGGGTGTCGTTGCCGTTCGCTTTCCACAGACTATAAACCGTACCAGTCTTACATGTGTGACGTGTGGTACGTTCAGGTGTTCCGCTTCGAACATCACTCGGCGGTCACTATATGTACATATTTTAAACATATTCCTGCACCATTGTGTGGCTATATTTTGTCTTGACTTGAAGCATTTCCCCATGCCAACACAGTATAACAATGACTGGTATAACAGGATCAGTTTATTCAGTCCACCATTCAAGCGTGACGAATACGAGAATGCAATACCAAAGCACGCGTAACATTAACTCACAATCAGTTAATTAAAGTCGTATATTTGTCAAATGACACCCTTTGTTTATTAGCAATCTCCTTTGTTGTTAAACTATACCGAATCATCTCGAGACACAATTATAATTTATCGTCACAGTAATGCAAAACCAATACAGCGTGTTTTTTTGTTATATTTTACTGCCTTTCTACGTAACGTATTATTAAATTAAAATGTTACACATACAAGTTTCATGTTTATGGCAATTCCATGCGAAAGTGTAAGACGCACAATTTGAGACATGAACAATTTCGGCATGAACACATTAACAGGTATACAACATATAGCGACAAGTCAAGCGTTACATGCAAGAATACAACCCATACAGAGTGTGAACAAGTAATAAAACAATAAACAGTTCAGCATGATATCCAGCAAAACGACGGGATTTCAGTAGATACGTAATTATTTAGGGTTTCATATATTTTAAAATGTCCCGTTTATAATCTGACTTTTTCTATCTCAATTTACATATAAATCAACACCTTTATAATTTTTATTTTACTCTTTATTGTAGTGATATATTTCTTATCAGGAATTAGCAAGCGCAAATATGACAGTCCAATATATATCATCAGACAAAAATGTTTCACCTTTAACCGCGGAAGGTGGATGGCGGATGCACTAAACAGTTCTACAGTAAGTGAACTTAGTTAAATAAATACGTCATCACACTAAATACGCAATAAATTAGCAGACACAACAATACACCAAATACACTCTTCAAACATAGCGTGATAGAAACATTAGCAAAACTACCCCATTTCTCTTGTTGTTTTCGAAAGGATGTCTAAGTTGTTTCAAATTTCGGAGGACAGGTGAATTTTCAATTACTTGGTTTCTCTGCGCGAAATTTTCGTGACCAAAATACTACTTATTCGCTTGTTGATTTTGAGCGCGGCAAACCTTGTCCGGTAGCAGCACATGACAGTAAAAGCGTTACTTGTCCGAGTATATAATACGGAATAAAGCTACATAAACAAGAAAGCGCGCGCGGGTGCATGCGTGTGTGATGTATGTGTGTGTGAGCGTGCATGCGTGCGTGCGTGCGTGTGCTTATGACAATAACAATGATATATAACTAACTATAAACCGAAGTGTGTGTGTGTTTCACTAATTATTTACTTAAATTTTTTCTTTGTAAGTTTCACCAAATGAATCCAAATTAACCCTTTTTATATGTCACTCCCAAAGGCGACCAATCGTCATGCCAGCGAACGTTCACAGAACGCCACATCTACCGCCTCTACAGATGCTTAGTTCTGCAACCTCGCAAACTTCTCCGATCAATGATGACACACCGTATTAAATGCAGCGTCAACGGTCGTGCGTGTGCTAGAACCCGTAAGCTATAAGGTTGAGACAGCGGGGTTGGGGTAAGGAGATACTAGACAGGCAGAGAGGGGATGACTTGTTCCTCTTCTACATGACTGAGCAGCATATGAACTTCTTGGGTTTACGCTGCTTGCCGACCGCCTCCTTGATGGAATTGCCGGCCAGTTCCAGCCTCTTCCACGGGTTTAGTAAAGCGGCCTCCACGGTCTTCTCCGTCTGTACAGAAACATACGTTAGAAGTATGGATATCGTATGAGCAAGTGTTCTCTTCAGACAGTGAATGTGGTATCGTGAATAAATCACTTTAGTTCCTACGTCAAGAACGGTCAATAATAGCCCATGATTGAGCACTGAGACCAATATTTTGTTTTCTGTTTTTTGCTGATTTTGGTGCAATTGTTCATACTAGTGGCATTATTGTTTTTTTCCAGTTTGCCTAGTCTAAGCTAGCTCGTGTCTGGGACTAGGCTAGTTTGTGAAGTCGTAGCTGTATAAATCTGGGTGGTTTTTCCAATCTATTTAGGGAAACAGCAATTATTCGCTCGTTCACTTGCACTTGCACATTAATTTCATTCTCATTTCCCCACTGGCTTCATATTGTGACCAACATGCTTACGTGTTATGCTGATTCTGGAGAACACATTATGAACAGTCAAATGTGACATATAAAAGCATGATGACGTAATTAAAACGAAGGTTATACGTCGAATATGGTACGTCACATTTGCTGAACATTATAATGTTTTGGTCATACGTGGGCTGTGACTGTTATGACGTTATCACGTGATACGTCGGCGGTGACGTTTGTGCAGGTAAGTTACACTGCATAAAATTTAGTTTTTATTTATATATTATTGTGTTGTATTAAATGTATTACACGGCAATATAAGCGTGTAGCTTGTTATTACAATAAATCATACAGTTGTTTGTTTTATATACCCAATTACGTCAACCTTTGGTGAAATTGTTGTGTTATTAAAGACACTCGTAGCTAGTTCTGAACCGCATTGACAATGGTGATAGCAATATTGACTACATACGTTATACAGAATAAAACGATCCTCACGGTAAGACAAAACATGCGAACTATTTCGTAACATATGCCGTTTTCGTTATGGATGCACATTAATCGATATTATTGTGTAAGCTTCGAATTCCATGGGCGACGAGGAGAACAAACAAGCCTGTTCTTGAGTCAACCACGTCCAAGCGCTAAATAAAGCTATCGTACATAGGGCACCTCATGGGTGTAGACATAGACACGTTTGGACAAGTCAATAGTGATTGGAATGAGTGAAGGCAAGTGGACGAAAGTAACACCACATATGGGATGGATGCGATCTGGAATACAACAAAGTTGAAAATGGGCGGTCTGCGAGAAGCAAAAGGCAGGATTGGTTAGAAACAGCTCATAGCCTCATTGTGGATGTCACCAGAAGGTGTACGACTTAACAGGACATCACATCATATACATATTCTAATGTTTTGTTGAGTGGTTCCTGTATGCAGTGCTTGCATTGTATATAATGCATTTATGTTTCATTCTGTATTTTAATGCATACATACACGGAGTGAGACTACAACAAAATATTTACTTACCTACTTTACTTACTTTCTTGACATTAATGGAATTAATGAAACTACAGAAAGCAGCTACATACCTCGACATCGTCGTCAACGTCGTACCTTTCCCTCTGTTTCGAGATGAACTTGACGACGTCATCACGGGAGTCGAGGTTCTTGCCCTTGACATACTTGACAGAGAATTCGACCTTGTCGTTAACCTGAATCCACAGATCCAGATCATTATAACACATCTAACTAGATTACGGCATTACTAACATATTTACGAATCGCAAATGTTACTCCCCCGCTCCCCTAGTCCACAGGCAGAGATAAATATATGTGGCATATTTATGAATTTTACAAACGTGTTCGATAATCTAGATAGCGACTGCGGTTGGTTTCCTGGTGTGAAAAGAAGGAGCCTATCATAATTGCTTTGATCTACTTGTGATGTTAATAGGGATATAATAATAATAATAATAATGGAACAAATAAGTAATTTTACACTATTTATTATAAATTATAAGTCTGCGGTGGATGGGACACATTGTACGGAGAGAGAACCGTCATCCAATAAAGAAGACATGAAAGATGGCGGTGCACAGGGACTGTGTCTGGAAGAGGACGTAGTGGACAGGGCGTCGTTTTTGATGAGGATCCCACTGGGAGTACCCGGCGTAAAGAGGAGGATGTATCCACTATAGTTATCTTACAACAATAACCCAACATGAACAAAAGATCTGACCTGCCACACAACATCTTCGTCGTCGTCATCCATCCAGACAGCCGGGTCTTCTAACGCCTTGTACTCTCCGTCACCGCCGATCTCAACCAGCACGGCAGTCGCCACCTCGCAACTGTCTCCTTTATCGTCTTCCTCGGTTTCCGGCAAAAGCTTTTCGACGGCTTTGTCTTCTCCGTAGGGATCTTCTTCACCGTCTTCGTTTCCTGTTTTCAGTAGCAGTTGATCGTCTTCGTTTTCCATGACTTCGTTGTTTTCTATTTCTTCTTGTTCGTGTTCTTCCTCCTCCCGTTGTTCTTCGTTTCCGTCTGCTTCAAACATAATCGCTGCAGCAGATTCATTTTGTTGACTCATCTCTTCCATTCGCCAGATTGTGATCTTTTCCATGAATGACTGAAATGTGTAGATTTGTTCGTCACGAAGAGTCAAATGTTTTTGGAAATATCATGTAATATTCAGTTGTTAGCATATTAGCGATGTTTTGTAAATATCACGTGATGTAGAGTTCTTAATGTGAAACTATTAAACGCTGTGATTTTGTTAATTGGACACAATAACTTTACCAATGCCAGTCTTATGGTGTGTTATCACTTTCTTTTATAATTAGTTTATAAAAGTGTAATCACTAGGTCAAATAAACAAACTACACACAACTTTAATACGGTTTAAATACAACATGGCCTTAACATGTTATCCTTCAATGCGTGCATGTTGTCTTGACACGCATGCGCGCACGCACACACACGCACGCTCGCGCGCACACACACAGCTTGAAACCACAACAGTTGATAAAAGACATAATACATTTGTTTTCATCGAAGCACAACTGATTAACATCATTATCGACCCGACGACCAACGGTGAAAGCGATATTACACATCATCCCGTTCTACCAGACACAAAACATACTTCTATGGGCTTATTAAACACAATTTGGTGGGCAGCATTCCTTCAACATAGTTAGTATAGTCTTAAGAACATCATATTAATTAATTTATGAAAAACTAGGAACGGCCGGCCTCCCTTTAACTGTGTGTGTCATGCAGTTTCTTGTATTTCTAAAGGGGTCGGTCTGTCCCACCTGCCACAGCATATCCTCGTCCGAGTCCTCCCCGCTACTACCCGCCTCGCCCGACTGGATGCCTTCGTCGGAGGACACGTCGCTCGCATCACTGCCAGTCCTCTTACGACAGTCGGCCCAGAACTTGTCGAAGTCGTCCTTTGGCACAGCAGTGATCTCGTTAAACACCTGCAAATGACAACACATGTACTCATTTCACAATAGGTTAAACGAAGTGTGTGTATGTGTGCGTGCGTGCGTGCGTGCGTGCGTGTGTGTGTGCATATGTGCGTGTGTGTTTGAGCGCCTGCGAGTTGCTTTTTGCATTTCTTTCAAACGGTCATGTGCCTGAAGTTCAGTACACTTTTTTTCTTGTATGTAGATATCCCGTATGACAGTTTTGTTTGTCATAAAGGTTTAACGTAATTTAAGCTAACCACATTCAAACCGCTTCTGATATAAGCATTCTAGTTGCCACCTTCCGTCACTGACAGTAGGAGTAAGTCACATCTTCCACGAACTTATCGGGCTATACTGCCGTGTCCTGCAAGTACCCATGAAGACGGGACGGCATGCTCACCTGGTCTTCCTGTTTCCCTTCATCCACAACGTCAGAGCCCGACACACTGCCTGACTTCCCGGCGACACGTCCACGCACAGCTGCCTGCGGCGTGTGTGGGTAGAAACACTGCAATCAACAACGACCGATATCGTCCAGCTGCGGAATACGTCATTTGAAACCTATCTAACAAAGTTCTACTTTTATCAATGCAGCATGCTTATCTAACTACAACTGATTATAACAAACTGTATATATATGTAATTTCCGAACGCTTTAAACCACTGTTTATATAACGTGGTTTACTGGAATCGTTAGGGTAAACCATAAACGATATGAACGGTCCTATTGCATGGTTCCTTTACGTATCGTAAATATTCACGACGCGCTCCAGCCAATGACAACGTATCGGATACGATTCGATCCCAAACCTTCTGGTTTGTTTGTTATTTCTTATACACTGTGCACAGCTAAAACTACATTAACCGGCACATACAGTGGACGCTCCCCGTTGATAATAAGTAACATAGCATTTAGGAAACAGTTTGACCAAGCCCCAACGTGTTCTTTATAGTAAGCGTCAGCGCTGTAGGCCGTACGTTCATTTCAAAGGCAGATTCACCGAAGCAGTAATTGGGTACTTACGTATTCGCAGTCAGGGATGGTGTCAGCGACTTGAGGTGCCGGAGTCACGTCGTCAAGGAGCGGTCGTTGTTCCTCCGAGTCGGAGCCGCTCGAGAAGATGCCGGAGTCTACAAAAGGACGTCGCTACACTATAGACCGCCTTGTCGATACAATAGGGCGTCCTGTCGTCAAACTAGGGCATAGATTGATGTACAGATTTAATGTCCTTATAATAATAATGTGTCCACTCGATGCCATTCTTTCATCGCTACAACAGAACCTTCTTCTGGTGTAGGCATACAATAAGTATTACCATTGCTAACAGAGCAGCGAATCAAAATAAATCTAGCTTCACAACTGTTACATCTATGTAAACATGAATTATAGGGGTATACATGTAATGTAACTTGACGGGAATCTATCGATAACTGAATGTCGAATTTAAAGATATCGTCATTACAAAAGAGCGCCTTGACGATGTGGATATCATCATTGCAATAGTGAGTGTTCTTGTAGATGTCATCAAACGTCGCCACTCAACTGAATATCCCGGGGGAAGATCTCCCACTCACCTGGTCGTCGGTTACGTTCGTCATCCCGGGGGAGTTTCTTGTAATCGTTGGAGGGCTGGGCGGGGTTACCCTGCCTCCACCGGGATGACTTGTTCTTCTTCGAGTCTGTAAACAGGAAACGGCATCAACGAAGGAGGCCATGCATGTGGTATTTCTGATCACCACAAATCGACACGGCAGCTATTATGTTCCTCATAAAACCTTTCGGGTGTAAAAATGCACGATTTCAGAAGAGAGTATTTTATTTAAATGGGGTTATATGTGCAACAAGGGACCAAATAAGATTACATTTTACTATTCTTGTCCACACCTTTTTAGAAGCAAAATAATTGCGTTAGTAGGCCCCTACACAAATAGCGCCTCCGTGCTGTTCCGCGGATTGCCGAGTAGCACTCGCTCGGATCCAGTTTTTGCGTGTTTGTATAACAATAATTAGTGATGAATGTTGGATAACTGGACAGATATAATGTTTTATCAGCACTGGTTGTCTGGCTGCAATGATTAACGCTTCCACGGGCTGCGCAACCAGGTAGATGTAACTGATACTTGGCATTAGTCAGCAGTGGGAGATGTCAGCGGCGGAGACTGACACGCGCTCACAGATGGATGCTTTTTTAGCCTCCCAAATGTGGCAGGCAGCCGCTTTCCTCACAAATAAATCCACATTGAATTCTGACCAGCTTGTGAAATCCAGTGTCAGAAAGGTTTTAGTGTTCAGTATCTTGTGGTTTCTGAAATTATTTTCCGGTTTCTTTTTTGAATCTGACGTGCGTCAATTAAATAATATATCGTTAATCTGTACTGAGGTTTGGCGTCCATCGGCCAATCGTTTAATTCAGCTATAATGCTGGTGGGACTATGACAATTTTTAATGCATCATGGATACATGTGCATTTTGCGATACATTAGCAAACCCCATCAACATTGTTAACCAAGGACTGAACCGTGTTCATACTCAATTTCTTGTGCTCAGAAAAACCAGAGAAAGAAATCGAGATTACAATTTGGAATATAAAAATCCTGATGCCAAATTGGAAACAGCACTGAATAAGTTTTGGATTTCTTATGCGGTCGATGACGTGGTCGTCTGCAATCTGTTACTTCAGTAACGGTGAATCATGCAAGTATAAAACTCGGTGGAAACATTAGTTCGTCTCCCACTGTTAATTCAATCAAGGTGTCTGAGCAACGCAAGTTCCTCGCTGCATTGTTGCAAGACGACGTCAGCTTCAAGATAACATTTACGGCGGTAATAGTGGGAGGAAATACTAAAAACGTAAAAAAAGTCCAGCAAATTATTATTGTATTAGCGACGGTACCATCTTTTACATAATGCGTGTGCGTGCGTACGTGCGTGCGTGCGTGCATGTATGTGTGTGAGTGTGCATGTGTGCGCGCGCGTGTGTAAGTAGGTGTACGTGAATAAGTGTTTGTGCCTGCATGCGTGCGTGCGCGCGCGCATATGTGGGAGTGCGTCTTGCAGCGCGTGCGTGCGCGCGTGCACGCGTGCGTGTGTGTGTCTGTGTGTGTGTGCGCGCGTCGTGCACATGTGCATATGAATGTAGACATGACATGTAGCCTACGACTACGCAGCAGTTTTGACTCAGTATTCACCCGCCCCCCACCGCCCGCCCGTCAGCTGTTCGTCGCTACATATCGCTGAGTTACAGGTTTATTCCGGGAACGGCATGCGCGCTATTTCTAGGATGTTCACTTTTATACAATATGTACGCACTTTCCGCGACATTAGTCGACAATGTTAGCAACCATTAACAATATATATATACAAATACAGTACTCCAATAACCCATGTGCAGGCATAGAGGTAACCATGTTCCTGACTAGCATCATGGCGCACGTGGTCCAAATTGTTTCAACCACAAATTTCAGCAAACCCGCTCTGTATTTCCATCAATAAACCAGGTGGTCCACCCCAGAAAACTAAGTTAAACAAATGGGATAATTACCTCGGTGCCTCTGCTGACGCTGTCGACGAAACTTTCGCCTAAGTCTGCTGCGCCCTACATAGATGTTTGATCCGCCAGTCGCCATTGGTGAGTGGCTGATTGGCAGGTGTCACTCAACACATGCAGCTATTTTCTGTTCCGATTTGAATAACTCA
The DNA here is from genome assembly GCA_963995525.1 of Escarpia spicata. Taxonomy (NCBI): domain Eukaryota; kingdom Metazoa; phylum Annelida; class Polychaeta; order Sabellida; family Siboglinidae; genus Escarpia; species Escarpia spicata. The sequence continues at coordinate 11,557,032 of OZ023205.1, read as the reverse complement.
CGTCTCATCATGCGTATTAATAATCAGTATACAATACATATTTGTTTAATTTGAGGAGGAATAACTATTTTAAATACGCAATTATCTCAACTCGAAATGAAGTAGAAAACTTAGCAGTCGGTGAGAAAACTAGTGATGATAGGCAGACGCCAGGTGTAGCAACTTAAAACCCTCAACTGGTGTCGGAACGTGATGGATATTGGGGGGGGGGGGGCTAAGGCTCTCCAACAACCAGGCTTGTCAAAAACCACCCACCCTGAAGCTTTCCCCAAAAAAACCAATTTGCACCTCCCTCGAGGCTCGCCAAAAACACACACCTTCAGATCTCCAAATCCTCAATTTGGACCCTCTTGAGACTCCTCAAAAAACCTCAAATTGCATTCCTAAATCAGCCAACCTTCCCAAAATATTATGGTGTGGCTAATCCTATCTCCAGCTCCTTATTATTATAATTATTGGACGGGGGGGCTGAGCTACCCAAGCTCCCCGGTTGAGACCCCTATGCACTCATCCTGGAAATAACTCTACAGTGTTTTCAAATTAATTTTAAAACACTGTAAGTGTCTTTGAATTGGGTAGGATGTTAAATTATGTAATGGTGTAGAGGTTTTGTGTAGGTAGGAACATATTTCATAGCCTAATAGCTGGTATCACTCGACAATTGACCTGTCCACCACGTGACTTGTTGCCTGGCAAAAAATGGACGCCGACCACGCGAAACGTTCGAACATTCCTTTGCATATTTTTCTTTAAATTCTGGCTCCAAACGTATTTCTTTATGGCACAAACATCAAACGTTTATAAAGTGATTACGCTTACGCGGGAATGTTTGATTGTTATTTAGCATGTTTGGCATTACGACTCTACTGTTATCAGCATTGTTGACAAGGCACAGCTTGACGGAGGTTACGCGCAAACCTTTGATTGTGACGTAGCCAAACAGCGACGTATCCATCAATTTCTTGAAAAACCTAGCAGATTTATTGTGTAACTTAGGCGCCGGAATCGGGGGGCTGAGGCCCAAATTTGTGAGGATGGCACATTTTCTGGTGTAATTTTTTCTACCTGCCACCACTCCCGGGATTTCTTTGATGTTTGGTGTATCTTCGGGTCTCCCGGAATACAGGCACATCTTCCGTACTTTCGCTTAAAATCTCCAACAGCACCGCCTGTCTTCCCATGTCAAGATCTGAGACAGCACGACGAGATAGCGCGACACGGGATGCGTGCTGGACCGCTTCAAAAACGTTGGCAGGTATAACATTTCTTGTTGGTGTGGGTGATATAACATTAGCCCCCCCCGCCAATATTTGTTGGTGGCGATAAGAGTTTTTGGAAAGCCTCAAGGGGGTGCAAATCGAGGTTTTAGCTAATTTATGTTACCATTGTAAGGGGCTTTGTAAATGTAACAAATTCCAATAATAAACAAATTGGATGTGGGTGGGTGGGTGAAGGGTCCATTTGGAATTTATTTTTAATTGGAAAATTTGGACAAAGTTTGCTCTTTATATACATTTTCAGTTGTGCCTGTAAACGTGTAGTTAGTTTTTGATATAATAACTGACGTGTAATGTGTTCTAACTATTATTTTCAATAGAAAGAATTGGAAACCTGTCTGTATATATCCCCAGTAATTATTTTTAGCAACTCCGTCACTTGACGGCGTAGACACATGTCAATGTATCACTGGAATGTGTAGGCCTTTCCATTTTTTGGAAGGGGTGGGTGGCATCGATTCTATCCAATTTTATTTTTGGAATTGTTTATATTTATAAAGCCCCTGAGTCAGTTTCAATTTGCGTTGTGCTTGTTGGTGATGGGAATATGCCAGCTGTATAATTTGCAACGATGTGATGGATTGCATGCATAATATATATGCATAAAACGCACTTTTGTTTTCCCATGGTAGAGGTAACCCTAAAATGTTACCGAACGTTTGCTGTTGTAGCGCCTCCTAGCGAAGAGCTTCCAGATAGGCCGGCATAAAGACCCTACACAAACGAATGTTTCGGCACACTTCAGAGAAATCTGCGGTGGCTTCAGCTCACGCTAATGATCTATAAATATAAGAACAATTATTTCGGCACGATTTACCTGACGTCACATATTTGCCATACACTGTCCGATTCTCATACTCCCAAAGGCGTCAAAAAAGCAGTGACGTATGTTCCATTGGATAGATGGCACCACTGTAGTAATTTGTCCCCCCAACACAATGTTGACGATCAACGCCCCACCCACGGGGCACTATTGGAATACACTTCATAATGTGCTATGAGAGAATATTGCACAACATCATTGTTCAAGGAGCCAAACAACACTATGACAATTTAATTATTGCTGTAACATGGATGGTGCGAAAACTTTTTGATTACGTATTTTAGTCATAATTTACAATAATTGTACGCGACTAGGTCTTGAAGATACGGTGCTTAAAGCGATTCTTCCGAGATATATTGTATAAAAACGTGATAATTTCCAATAAGTACTTTCTCTGCTACTTGTGTCTTGCATGTTAAATAATTTATGCATACTTTTGGTGTTATCTGCACAAAAAGCCGATAAACAATTGCGTTTACGCGAATCATTTAGAGTTTGCTGCCACGTGGATGATTAATTCTGCAGCCCGAGTATAATTAATATTCATGCACGCGCAGTGGACCACGCAAAGACCGTTGACGTCACACACACAGTCAACATGTGAGATTCCGAGGTGAGTTGATTCAAGCAATGACATTGTAAATAAGCAATTTGTAGACATATGTATATTGACAGCTATGCTATAAGTGTAGGAAGCGTATGCATTGTTTATTTATCCTGCTTCCCAATGCCGTCAGCCGAACAACGTTTCGATTAAGTAGAATTATAGCGTCCGCCAACGCCGACGGCTGCAGGTGTCAGCTTGGACTGTCTGTCGAGCCTCTACTACTAACTAGGCAAGGGTCTCGCCCTTCTAATTAGTAAAACTGCATTGCCCAGTATTTGATGTGCAGTGAACGAAAATGCACACTAAAATATCAGTATATACAACCAAACAAGAGGATTAATCTGGTCATGGATGGTATTGTTTTGCCTAAATCTGGGACTTCTGGCATATTTCGGATTGGGTCTGTGACTGTGCGTCTACGCCTACGCCTACGGGTCTTGCCTGTCCAAATTCCAGTCAGCCGTTTTTGAAAAGTCCCCGTTTCCCCACTTATTTGAATCGAAACATGAAAATATAAGATTCGTACGTTCACAGACTGTTTCTAATGCTACAACTACGATTGTTAGTAAACATGGCTGGCATGACATCATTCAACTTAAAACTTTGAGGTTTGTTAAAAAGTACACAATACCGTGTTGCCACGGAATTTTGCGATGCACGAATTTTGGACACTAGCAGATTTGCACTCTCTGCTATACATAAGTTTTTATCCATGAATGTATTTTGTAATCTAATAATAGATCAGATCAAGATGCGCTGCTTCATAGCACAGTTGATATTAATAGTACTTGTTAAAACATACAAATTAAACATTTATTTTTGACATGTTACTTTACTGTTACTGTACACTTTTCGCGAGAATGGCCCATATGTATAATTATATACAACATTAATAATTATTATTAGAGCAAGCATAAAGGAAAAAATACAGTTCACTCTGGATAAGGTCGAACCTCCAGGGACCCATGACAATACTGATAAGTGGAATTTCTGATAACTAGAAAGTTATCAGGAGGTCCCCTTATTGGGACCTTTCCACAGGACCGAGGAAAACATTGACTTAATTTAGCAAAAATCAACTTATGTGAGTTCAACTTATCTGGAGTGCACTGTATATGACCAATGCATACAGGTAATTATGTAGAAGCAAATTAAAAGTTGACCAAAGGCAAAGTAGCGTATTGGGATTTTAGTCTGACTGAATCAGCATAACAAGGTTCTTCTGTATTTCTTTTCCATTAAGTAAGCTATACACTTGATGATAAGTCCCATAATCTAATATCTAAACTGAATTAATCTGCAGTGTTGAATTAGTTAACTCATATTTAGACTCAATTTCCTAAATTCAAGTTTGTTTATATTTGCAGGAACATTGGAAATAGCCGAGCTGATGGAAAGAGGAAATTAAAGAGCTCTACTCAACAGTGCCATTAATTGGACAAAAGGTCACCTGACATAAGATGGAGCCTGACTTTGTTCTGCCCCATTCCGTTCTGTGCGATATATACTGGAAGTTGTACATCGCTTCGTTTTTTCAAATGGATGTGTGCATCTGATAGCTTTGTGTATCAAAATGAAAAGCACAATAGTGAAGTAGATGTCTGACTTTGTTCTGTCACATTAGTTCCGTGTGGCTTCTGCTGGGGATATGTACATCACTACATGTTTCAAATGGATATGTGCAATTGGTCGATTTGTGCGTCCAAATGCACATCATCCCGTCATTGTGTTGCAAAATAGGAGTACATAATAACATTTATGCTTTCTTATGCTCATCATGTTTGGATTGTGTTCCACAGCATATTCTTCAAAATGTGTTGAAACAAGTTTGTGTTAAATGAACTATATTGGGAGTAGTGTATAGAAAGGTGTCAACAAAGTTGTTTTTACAATAATTTAGAAAATCCATAAAACATAAATGTTCCACAACATTCCAAATGTTTCAGGGATCTTCTTGAGTTAAACTTAAATACACCAATGATGATTAAAAACAGTGTTTTAAAATATGCGTTACTTTTAAAGTTTTGCAATTTATAAATTTATTTCCATCATAAAATGGCCATTTGATTTGTCATCGAAACGGGAGTTCGACAGAAACTAATTCAATATCTTTTATTTTAAATGATGGGCAGAACAAATAATTATAGCACTCCCAATACAAAATAAAACATGTTGTTACTCTGATGCAATATATTTTAATATTTTGTCGACAATAATGTTATGCTCTTTATAGATCTACATTTTTCAAACTAAGATTAAACCTTATGTACCCGGTAGATGGGAAAGTACATAACCACCTATGGTATTTTAATATTGTATATTACTTCTTGTGATGTATAATGTTGTATTTATACTGCTTATGGAAATAGCAGCTTGATTTATGGTGCAAAGAAAATGGTTTCGTTATTGAATGTTTCTCGGCTTAAATAAGATTTTGGTATCTAAACGTTTCATTAAAACTAAACTTTAAAATGTATAGCGAGATGTACCTAGTGAAAAAGGAACATGATAGCGTACCATAGGTGAGATTCTGTATGTTTTTATATTCCAACAAAACCAATGCTAATCCCTAATCATTCAATTATCAATATGTCATCGGCGGCTTCGTGCGTGGAAAACTGGTGTTTTTTCCATTTAAATCAACTCGTCTGTCATTAGCTGTCGCTATATTCATTCACCGTTTATTCCATATTTTTCCTTCTTTTCTTTGCTGAATCTGTGACATAAACAGCAGCTGGTTCACGTTTCATTTTGATAATTTTATTGGTCACGACCCGGTGGCTAATCCATACACACACACACACACATGTTGATGACGTATTTCTTGCATCTAGTAACTCGGCGTAGCTAATCGAAGTCTGACGGACAGTCCCGAATATTCATGAGCATGCCTTATACGGATCGTGAAGGTGGGCCCAAAGTAGAAACTCCGCGTACGCAAATTGTTTTTACGATATATTGTCAGGGTCATTAGTGATTAATAAAACACAATTCTAATTAAATAAAGGCATAGAATTACATGAAATAATCATATTACTCCAGAGGCATATTCAAATAGCAGCAAGAATGACAGACCTTCTAAATACACATATTATATTATAGTTTAATTAAAGGACGTACACAAGTCAATGTACGAATGTAGACAACTTCAAAGTGACTACTATAAAACATATCTAAACATAACGTATGAATGCCAGTAAACACAATATGGCACACAAGTGGAAATAAGAATTATGTATCACATTACTACTGCAGTCTTTGCATCCAATCATCCGAGCACACACACGAAACATCCAATTCTACACAAAATCCATAGTTTATATTCACAATTCCAGAAAGTTCCTGCTCCAATTCTCAATAAATGCATGGCTATCTGTAGATATACACACAACGTTTGTAGATGTAGACACAACAAACTCTCGCTGCAAGGACATATGATACTAGGGAGGTCATAAAAGTGTGCAAAGTCCACCAAAACATGTAGCAGTATGTATAGGGCAGTTGGTTGTCACCACGTATCGTGGGAAATATAAATCAATATAATGGCACCGCTTACTGAGTGGAACAGTTATTAACGTTATGGTAGATATCAAAAACTGGGCAATTATAGTGGATAACGTACGGATTGGCAATCATATGACAACATTTGAATCTAGTGGATATTGGCTGTGATTTTCAGAGCCATTTGGTTTGATAAAACTGCATGTTCCACACCACGGATTGGTGGGTGTTGGTTTGAAACGAAACACTACACGTTTTTATGGACGTTGCGAGAATATGAGACCACATGTACACAACATCCATGGCAAATCCCTGTTCTGGCTTGCACTGTGTTATACCCATGGACATAGGAAACACTGGATGTATGGAACAGATTGATCAAATCGCAGTAGTGTGTTCATTACAGCGAGAGTCCACTTTATGTTCTTTCTATATCATAACAACATCCTAAAAGCTAAGCTCATAAATAATTTTTTTTAAACAAATTATACAGTTATTATATATATCTGAATACATACATATATATATATATATATACACACACACATATATATATACAAATATATCATACATTAGCCACAAAATCCGGCTGGTAATAACTGCATCTCATAATTAAAATTTCTGGCTCTGGCCATCATGATTCCTCGACCTGTTGCTATGTATCATGGTGTTCTACACATCTATCCATTCTGGGGTGTGTGCATTCACCGGTGGAGTGGAGGGGTTGGCCACATCAGAACTGCAGCTTAAGCAGGTATCTGATGCGACATTGGTTTTCTCGGTAGACGAGATATTCACTCTGAGAGAAGTTGCTGCCAGCAAACTGCTTCTGTTTGATTGGGTTGCCCTGGGGCACTACCACTTCCTTGCCGTCATATGTCAGCTTCGCAGTCTTCTTGGGATCTGAAACACAAACAGTTGCACATAATACACAATTGACCTATCGATCACGTGATCCACTGCCTAGCAAAACCTCCGCCAAGCCATCAAAGAATGGATACTGTACACGTGGTGCGTTTGTGCATTCTGTCTTACATTCTGTTGAAAATCCAGCCCCAGAAGTATTCTGCATGACAAAAGCATAAGGCAACGTTTTTAAAGTAACCAATGTATGCAATTATGTTTGACGTACGAGACATCATGCCACAATAGTAATTTAATTCACAACTACAACTGTTTTGATCAACATTGTTGGCAAAACTTGACGGATGTCACGCGCAAAATTATGATTGTGATGTTGGTAAACCGCGACATACTGGATACATTAATTGTGCCCCGCCTCAGTGAACTGGGTTTTAAGTCGCACAGGCCTATTCCGCACACCTAAACCGGCAGTCTAGGTCATATCAATCAATTCTGTGATTTTGTAAGAAATGCTCACCTTATAAACTCATCTTTCAATGTCCACTTTATTTTCTCAACAAATAATGCAATCTAATAAAATACAAGCATTTAGGAATCCATATATTAAAAGACAATACACAATACGGGTCAACATGACGATGAAGTCTGTGAACATTGTTGTTTTGTGGAACAGGTAGCCCTGATGATCTGCTGATCAACTATCGTCATAATCAGCATACTATCATTGATAACTGCCCGTAGTTAAATTTACCTTCAATGCTACTCCGTTGTCACATCGACTATCAATCCTGGTTCAAGTCTGCAAATTTATGCATGTTTCTGAACACTGAACACATGCTGTATAAAAGCTGAACAGATTAAATAATTACTTTCTAAAGTTTTGATATTTTTGTTAACATAGCTTAGATATCATTTATTCTATTAAGAATTATAATAATAATGAGGGAACTTCTTTTGCATGTAACTCCTCAGAAACCAAGCTCAGAGGCGCATCAATACAAAAGGGTTAGTACCACTCACCAGGTTCTGTTGAACCTTTCGCAACGACGCTGTCAAATCCACTAGGGGGAGCTACGAGTGAGCTGTCATCTATCGTGATGTGGCGTTCCTTCCCAAGGACAACCTCGTTGAGGAACATGATACCAATGCCTCTCGCAGTCCTCATCACTGCAAGAGTAACACCTCTTTATTCCAAATTACAACTGTAACACAACTTACCCACTTGAAACCTAGCCTAGCCTCCTCCAAAAAAAGGATATTCTCCCAAACTAACAATGAATCCCATCAACGTATTTACAGTAACAAACTACAATATATTCTCGTTTTTTTAGATTCTGAACAGACACTAATTTTCTGGTGAATTAACCAGTTGAACAGCACATGCAGATGTACTTAGACTTTAAAATTGTTTCAGCAATTACATTTTATTTTTTTATTTATTACCTGGATGTTCAACACACTCTTTAATGACAAGTCATCATGTTTGGAATTAACCCTTTAGATCCAAACCACTAGAAAACCAATCTTGCTGAATGTATACAAGCACTGTGCAGAATTAGAGTGCATTTCATTAAAAACGTCATCTATGGAGTTAAAGGGTTATGAGGAGTCTCCCTGATTCATAATATATAAATATATATATAAGTATACTTTCCATTTTTTTTTTTTGGAACATCAAGCGACTACTTTAATTCAATAAATGTGTGTTGTGTTAATAACCACCGTGTACTAATGTCTCCATGCAAAATTTCAAAGATGTCATGTTCACATATGGATGAAGTGTTGCATTATTCCAATCTGTCAAAATAAACTTCTATACCAAACATGACATGTGTGACAGGGCACGACAGTTCAGACCTTATGTATGGTACATTTCACCAAACTGAGGAAATCTCTGATATACATTCGCATGGGTGAAAATATTGATTTTAATTCTTGTGTTTATTTTTAGAGACAAGAAACAAGTTACTATCAGCTTGAATAATGCAATTTTATCTTGATAAAGTTTTTTTTTTGTATCTTTTAGATTGGCATATAACTTGAAACGTAAATACCTAAATGTGATTTCAATTTTTTTTAGGTGGGTCAATTCAACCACCCAATTATTTACACGGATGCCACTGGTATCATTATAAAACTGAAATATTGTCCTTTTACATGGCAATCAACTCCATGTCAACAAAATGTACCTTATTGTCTGAACTGTCAGAACGTGTCACATATATCTGTCACAATGTCACATACCATATCCTGCTGATTTGCTGTTCTCTGATGCGAAGTAGATTCCTTTGCCCACACGACCGCCGCTGTGAGGCATAATACGCAGACCACTCTTCAAGATGGCCGCCACTACGGCCACATTAGTTCCGTGCCACAGTAGCTTCCTATTGCCTGTTTTTTTATATGCAGCAAATCCTTTGTCCTAAAAGAAAACCGACGTCAAAATGTAATACAGATTGTGTTTCAGTCATGGGATCAATTAAGTTTTGTCAATTCAAAAAAATATATTCAAAATGATCAATTCCAATAACGAAGTTCTAAGGAAAAATTCAATTCCAATTTGTTTTAACAGTTTTATTTGTACTTGAAAGTGTGTGCACAATCATATTTAATCAGATATGGTTTAAAATTCACCATTATTCATTCACTGTTACTAGAATAAGTTGAGTTCACTGGCAAAAAAATTAAAAAAAATCACATTTCAATACCAACAAACTTTCGAAAATAAATTCAAAATTCAGAATTGAGTATCAACTTCATTCTGGAATGTGATTGATCCGATGCATTTTGGGCTTGTTTGAAAATCCAGTTCACTGGATGATGTTGTATATTTTATTATTTTCTCTCAAATATTTAAGAGCAATGCCAATGCAGATGTCGCAGGGAGGATCCAGCAACTGCAGAAATAACTGTTTTGTGAAACACATTCATGTGCATGCGTACGTGCACACACTGTCAACATACACTCACCTCTCCTTGTCTGTCAACTTTCCATACATCAACGATGTTACATTTATAACCACCTTGTGTTGCCTTCACGTAGTTCTCCAAAATCTAAAACAAGAACCAATCACACAATGGAAACTTGCAATCATACTGAGATAAGATGTTGTTTATTGTCCCCAAGGGGATATTCTTTCTGTGTGGTCGACATTTGTAAACAACAGTAAAAGGTTAAGGTGGCTTGACATGCTTGTTTTGAATTAATCATTTCTAATGAAAGTTTTGAAGATAGACTAACACATTTTTTCAGACTCTGCCTAAGACATCAAGCAATACTCTAGTCAAAAAAGAATTCAGTTTCTATGTTGTTTAGTGACATTTCCATGTTTTTAAAAACAATTAAAAAATATGTAAAAAAATCACCTAAAAATGGCATTTCACAAGATCAAGGCACCTACAACCCCAACATCATTGTGTACAAGGGATACTATCAATGACACTCCTTGGGTCATATTACCCTCCTGGTAGGTCCATCCTAAAAAAAACATGGAACTGAACTTTGCCCCAGTTATAGAATCGACCAATTGGTTGGTTGGTAAACAAATCACTCGGCATCATCCTGGGAAATGAAGTCTGACAAATACAGCTTGCTTCGAGAAATGAGATTTTGTGAACATAACATTAGGTAGGCCCACACACACACTAGCAGTGGCAGAGCTGGTGTCAGCTGATTTTACCTGATTTCCAACCCGACATTTCTCTCAGTAAATGTGAGAATATTACATCAAGACTTATACTGCAATAAAGTTTGTTATCTTATCTTTCAGAATGTGGTGTTTTGTTGTTCATTGAATAAAGTATTTACGTGCGCCAGGCGCTGGGAGACAAATGGTGTTGGCTGGTTTTTGCAAGTGTGAATCGTGTCCGTGAAGCCGTTTGTGCGGTACGCTGAGAATGGCTTCTAAAAATACTTTTCGTGCGTTTCAGTGTCTGTGTGAATAATTATAGAAACAACGTCATCAGAAAGCCCAGATTCCGACGATTTCATTGGTGGGTTTTATGTGGGGATCGCCAAATGATTCCTTTTCTAATTATGGGATAGAAGTAGATGGAGTTTTTTCTGGCTCTGTTGTAGACGAACTAGCGATAAAAATCACACAGAATTATAGCAAATGAAAGGTGAGCGTTAGTATTTTTTGTGGCGTTCACTGTTTTTAAGTATAAATTCATACTGTGACGCGTATCTATGTGAAAGTTGGAGGCCGAAACATCTGTCGTGCAATCGACCGGATCGGGCATAGCCAATGACGGCAGCCGGCTCTGCTGTCGTCGAACTTCGACGATGAAGGATTCTGATATTCGCCGTCTAACAGGTGTCTAACTATGACATTTTCTTTATTTAGTGTTTGATTGAATTATCTTTATGCATTTAATTTTCGTATGTCTCGCAAATCTAACGATCTAACCGTCCGCTATGCGTCATCCACAGCGTTCCGCTGTGCCACCGTGTGACGTCCACGGCAGTCTGCCGTGCGTCTTGTGCCGTTAGCTGCCATATCTCAGAAACCGTTCAGCAGCTATTTCTCTAATTTTGCATAGACGTATCTTAGGGTAGTTTAACTATATTCAGATGTTTTGCAATATATGTTGCAGCTATTAATTCTAAATTAAATCAGTATTATGTCATTAATTGTTACTGTTTAAGTGTTTTTAAGTCAAAACGCATGCTATGTATATGTACCTTGTGAACAAATAAAGTTTTATCGTAGTTCATCTCTTTGTTATTTCCACTCTGGGGGAGGGTGGTAGGGGCAAAATGAGAACATTTTCTGCAATCTTGCTACATGCAAGATTGCAGCTCACCAACTCTCCTGCAAGGTTTCTACAACCACTAGAAATCGGCCTAAATAGCAGAGTATTTTTATCAAACTGTCATCCTTAGGTTTGAACAGTCACCCTGAAGTAGGTATGTTTGATAATGCTTTTTTGCATGTCAAAATGGAATCTGTGTTATCCTGATCATTTGGATACTTGACATATTTCTGTATGATGAAAAATTAATGAGATATGGCCGTTTTCAGGTGGGATGTGCTGCGCTGTAAAATTTGGTCATTCGACGCCTGTCAAAATAGAAGATTTTTGTATTTTCAGGGTTCTGTATCTGATTAAGTATAGTCCTGTGCAAGCTAAAAAAAATTATGCACAAATTAAGTACTGATGGTAATAATTACTGCAAATTATGGTGTTCTAAGTCTTCATTTTACAAATCTATGGGGGTGTAAACACTCAGGTTAATGTGTTCTATTAAATGGTTTAATTACGTTTTAGATATTTTTAAGTTGAAATTTTGGTTGGTTCTACCTAATAACATATACAACTCTGTGTTGGCAAAACAAAGGTAGGGAGGGTTATTAAGCATAACGCCCACAAAACAGATAGGAAATGAACCAACCTTAAATTCTTCTGATTTGCGATCCAACAGTTCGAGATCACAGAGTAGAAGGTCATAGTTCATGTCGAGTGGATTTGGAACCTCCTTTTCCTAATCACAAACATAAAAATATTTGTTTTTCGAAAAGGTAGTCTTATCATACAATTACATTAGATAGAGTAGAAACTGTACAAACTATACGTACTGTATAATGTTAGCCGCCCCAATGTGTTTTAGTAAACCAGATTCATTGGTTATCTGGTTAGTCATGAGAGCTCTACAGACAACTACAGAAACTACACTTAAATGTTTATCAAAGTAATACATTAAACAGATTACAAAAACATTATGTGCATTATGTATTTCTCGTATTTTAACAGAATATACAATTCCCCTTAATTACACGAAAAATTTACACATTGCTAATTACCCGGTACTTAGTTTTGGCGTGTCTATCCACTTAAGCCAAGCAGTAACCAATGATAATAATCTGTGTACAAGAAACAACTAATTCAATGACAAACCACAGCCTTCGTCTTTGCCAACTTCTTGTCCTTGTCTTTCTGCATTGATAGCGCCAGTTCAATGTCTCCCAATACCTACAAACAACAAGATTTTTTAATTCAGCAGAAATCAGAAAAGTTAACTTACAACTCCTAATGCAAAACACCAGGGACTGGTTTCATGAAGCAGCTACGAACATTCTTAACGTTAAGACAATTGCCTTAGTAAATTACGCTTTCTTTTTAAATAACTAAACATAGGAGTTTATGCAAACACACAAGGAATGCAACTTTCCTAAATACATTACAAATGCAGCACTATTTAAAATGTCTTGACCAGCGCTGTCAATAACCATATCATAATTATCCGGAATCAATTTTGTGTTCATCATAGTTAACAACCACATGTTACTGGAATGACTCTTGGTGTGCCTAGTTCCCACAATCAAGTCTGGGGGAGAGAGCAGACGGGATGATACACATTTGATTCAGTGAATCTCCTTACATTTGTACATGCAATATACCACGACTAGTACAATAATACTAGTTTGACAGGATCATTCCAAGGGACTGTTTCAATAACATTCTTATGATCTCATGTGCCTAATTTGCTCTTTAAATTCAATATTTCTCCTTAACAGTGATCTTTCATAGTGAAACCTCACAACACCGAGACACTATTAGTGGTGTATCACATAAATAGTGTCCTTAGTGATTCTATGGTTGGTTTTTGCATTTGTAAAATCTCCCAAGATTTAACAATGGATTCTATCTGATACTAATGATGGATTTTCTTGTGAGCTAATTTTCTGAGTGAAACAGGCTAGAGGACTCTTTAGAGACAGAACCCACCGTAAGCATGTCCAGTTTCTGTCTGACCGTCTCGAGTGTGGAGATGATGGGTGGACGCTGACGGCCAAAGTTATGAGGAATGATTGTGTAGAACTGAGAGGAGAGAGCCATCAGTCCTGCTGTCTTTTTCTTCTTGATTGCTGACTCCATCTCATCCAACACTTCAAAGCCCTTCGCGATCTGGGACTTTGACAGTTTCCCCAGCGGCATCTTCTTTGTATCTGAGAGCAACACAAGACACAGAGTGGGTAAAACACTGTTATGCAAACCTCACTGATCAATCAAGCCATTTTGTTTTCACAAGATCTAACACGATTGCCATAGAACAAAAGCTCCAGATGGACAAGGATATGTCTGGCTTCTATGTGTAATCCATCCTTCGGAGATATTACATTTTACACATAATCACACTGCTAGCATTTACACAACCAGCAGATGAACTGTTTAATTCACTGATATTCCTCTACAAGAAAGAGTATTTTCACTCACCTAAATTACACTGTTCCTTCAATAATGTTACGTCATGTTGTCTAGTCCTTTTACTGTCATAAAGAAGATTTTTATTTGACCTTCTCGTACTGGTAATATCCTTGTAAAAATGGATACAAGAGGTTTCTCATAGCTCATAATACAGTCGCGTCTCGTTATAACGCGGTAGTCGGGGTCCACGAAATGAATCCGCGTTATAAACGAGGTGCGTTATAAACGTGGCGCGTTCCCATATCTGCCGTCAGGGGCGCTACGACGACGACCGACAACGCTGCTGCACGAAGCCAACCAAAGTGTGCACATCGCGCAGTCTTTATGCAGTTTTTGAAGCTTATTAAACTGCCAGCCAATGTCAGTGTGTATTCTGTTTAAATGTCGTACACTGTTGGACACTGTTGAACTGAATAAAATTCATGAATTGTGTACCGTTTTAAAATAAACAACGGACCAACAAGCCACGGTCAACTGAACGATAATATGGTACCGCTGACTTAAGATCTCAAATAATGACCTGGCACTCAGCAGCCGAATACGCAAATTATTTGAGAAACGCTGTGTTAGAGTTGATTAAGGATTTAAAATTAATATTTTGGCGCACCAGTACAGGCAGTAGCTTTGCGTTCATCGCAGCGAAAAGCTAATATTTGTTACGCAATGTTAGCTTACCGATTTTGCCTACTAAGCTGTATTAAAACGTTTTTAACCCATTCTTAAGCAAGGCGTATTTGTGAATTTCAATTGCACTTTACAAGCCGCCTGGCGCTGAAACCTGGCGATCCGCGGAAACCATGAGCATGACTAGCAGATTGGAAATGATTCGTTTGATGTCGGTGCAAAAACAAACAATAGTTTGTCATAGCGCCCATTTTCCCCCTGGCGGCAAAAATTCGGGGTCCACGACCGACCGCGTTACAACCGAATCCGCGTTATAACGGGGCGCGTTATAACGAGGCACGACTGTATATGGGAGAGAAACAGGAAGTATAAGTCTTCTGAATAAGACATTAAAAGCCTACTGAAGTTTTATCTATGCATGCATATACACATAATTGTTTGCATAAATTAGTTTTGTGATAAGCAAAATAATGGAACCATATTAAATGCACAGAGAAATATACAATAAAAACAACTTGCAAACCTTCCAACATATTATAACCTCTGAGTCACTTGATTTATCTTCATTGAAGACACTCATATCCACTTTGTAAATTAATAGAAATATTTTGTTTGCTCACACCATAGCCTACACAACAGTATCACAACCACACTTAATTCATACTACATCTGCAATATTTTATTTTATTTCAATTATAACGGTGTTTGCATTTAAATGTACACCATTGATAAAATACTGTTATTATTGAGCTATCACCTACGGTAAGTACAAATGGATAAATAAACAGTTATGTAGACCTGTCTATGCCAGAGAAAGTAAAACATCCCACCGACAGGACTAAATGACTAATGTGTATCTAATGTGTCTTGTGTTGGTCTCCACCAATGGTGCAAATGAAAACACTCCAGTGACGTCACACTTCTAATACATAGACAGGGCAAAGTAATGGACGAAAAATGACAGAGAGACATTTTTGGGAGCTGGTATTTTCTTTACTTCAGCAAAACAGAGTGCACATTACAATAAACAGAGTGCACACTATAATAAACAGAGTGCACACTACAATAAACAGAGTGCACACTACAATAAACAGAGTGCACACTACAATGAACAGAGTGCACACTACAATAAACAGAGTGCACGTTACAATAAACTGAGTGCACACTACACTAAACAGAGTGCACACTACAATAAACAGAGTGCACACTACAATAAACAGAGTGCACATTACAGTAAACAGAGTGCACACTACAATAAACACCTCAACATGTATCCCTGAAAAACAGTTTCCATACCATCCATCATGCAAATTTTACCGGTACAAATTGAAGTTTGATTCAAACATATTATTACATCATGACACCCGCACACTGAGTAGATCGATCATTTCACTTTTCTGACCCATGTCTATTTCAACTTAGTGCACCCAAGTATGTGCAGAATTACTTTTATGCAGCTACACATTTAAATTGGAACACCGGATATGGCATTCAGAAAAACATTTCACGGACGCTACTGCAGAGATTGCTTTGGCACCACCCTTTATTGAATTTGAAATATCTGCACTAAAGTGGGTGACTCACCCCCCTTCTGTTACAAACCCACCCACCCTTTCTGTCCCTTTCCAGTGTGTGTTTTGACCCAATAATAAAACTGTGTAGTGCGTAAGTGTGCGCATAACTGAATACTTTCTGCAATAACCTGCCATCATCTATTTACCAACATCAAAGTTTTTTGTAAACATGCATTGAAGTTGAAACTGTACACAAATGTCATATGGATTCAGCCGACCCATGCCATAAGAGTGGTCTGATAAATTCACAAAGTTCTCAAGTATGTATTGGCATTAGCGGGTTGGTCGTCACCACGTATACCGGGGAAAAATCGATGCAGTGGTGCCACCTAACAAGTGGAACATATATTTATCAATGCACATTGAGGCTGTCGTGGATGTCAAAACCGGGCAGCAAGGCAGGTAATGTATTGGCAAGTAATGTATTGGCAGGTAATGTATTGGCAGCCATGTCACATCAGTTGAATCCAGTGGTAGTCTCGCTTAACCGACTCTCGCCCGGCTGCGTGACTTCGCCAGGAAGAGAGTCTGGTTCTGAAGCAGCCTTTTGACAGCTCACAGCCAGTTAGCAAGTCTACCCTCCAGAATGTTTATATTATTATGTATGTTTTTGATAACGAAATTAAATTACAAAATAGTGCCCAAAACAGTAGTATAAAAAATATCTTAAACTAAAGAAACATAAACAAACAATTTCAAGTACTCTACGGGATTCAAAGCGAGAACCCTAAAAGTGCTTGTCCCACAAGCTACCCACTTAGCCACTTAATATTCTAGGCCTGGTGGGAGGGCCGACCGGAAGACCAGCAGCCACCTCACAGAGCCTGGATAATCTAGGCTAATCGAGTGGGTATTGGCTGTGGTTTGGGAGCCATTTTGGATCGCCAAAAACTGGAGGTAGTTTGAAAACAATACAAAACTCTATACAAATTTGAGACTTTACAAACTAATGACACCACCTCTTAAGTAGTCCAAGTTGTACCATCACAAGTCTCGAGGAGTACATGGTACATCCTGTAACAAAATTATGATCCTTTTTATCAACTTATCAGGTATTAATTTGTTTGTTTTTTCAAGCATAATTTGGCAAGTTATATTACTAATTTATTATTAGTAATATTACTGAATAAATGAACATGATCCATACTGTGTACATGTCTTGATAGAAACTCACCAATATCCATGTTCTTCATGGCGTCTGAGAACATGTCATTGTCAAAGATGAGTTTCACGAGAGACTGCGTCGACTTGTCCAGTGTCGAAGCAGAGACCTTGACCTTCCCGCCGTCCACTGCGTCTGTCTCTCTTGTGTCTGTCTCCTATGTTGTCATGGTAACATGTTAAGTCTTTAATGTCTCTCCATAATAATATATTAACAAATAAATTTATATTTTTACACACTAAAATGGCATCCACTTAAATATGTATACAAACATTTAAAATTGATGTGCCTGGATTGATTCAATCATGACATCTCATTAGTTCATCATGTTCCTAAATGGTTTTGTCATTATTATTATTTAATAAACACAGCCGTATGCTGCAATATAGGGTAGAGGAGATGACCATCTGGTTGGGTGGGAAGGAGATCAAGCAAATGGATGGTGCTGTGTACCTTGGCGGACTGGTTACTGAGGATGGACATTCAGAGGTAGGGGTGCAACGTCGGATTCAGCTGGAGAGAATCCATGGAGGAAGGTAGATGGAGTGACATCACATATCAAAACAGTTGAAAAGGAATGCCACGAGAGTTTCTGTAAGCGTAACACCAACAAACATATGGGCATATCCACACTGTACTGCGACTCACTGGGCATTATAAGGAACATTTTGAAATGCTGGTTTGGGTGGCAAAACAAAGTTATGTTCCATTTTGGGGATACACCAGTCATAGCCATCATAAAGATATAGAACAATTGAAAAAAGTCAAGAATGTGCGCTACTGGGTTGTATTTTTTTTTGAACATTGACGAAAATGCGGCTTTAAGAACGTTTTGTGTGACATAAAAAAGTGCCAATTTTGAATGTTCTATCAAAGCATTAAAAAGTGTTTCGTTTTGCATCCAGTGATGTAAACATACTATTCTTCATGTATGTGTTTTGTTCTTTGTTTTATGAAGGAAAACATATATTTTAGTCAGTCATACCATAATATTAGTACCAATTAAATATCGTTTTTATTACAACCAGCATTTTGTCTTGTAAGATACTCTCTATTTTGTGGCATTCTCCCATATTTTATACCATTTGAAACAAGAGGAAATTATTTTCCGTCAATAAATCACGACCGTTTCGACGTTTTCCGATGGAGATAAGATGGCATCAAATTGAAGGTGAGAAATAGTGTCAACATTTTTTGCATAAATCATGACCATAACAATCACGATGACCGTGCAAATATAACTAAATTGAAGGCGCATTATCAATAGAATCTTGGCGTGTGTAATATAAATCTTGCCTTGTTATTTCTTTCGATATTTTGCGGTGTCTTCGTGCGCGGGATTTCCAACACTTTTATTGATGATGTATGGTCGTAATGTTTGACCCTACGATTTATCAGGTCAAAAATCACGACCATGATTATCATTAAAATGTTCTGCAAATTCAGTCAAATCATTTACACATATTAAATAAATTCATTATGGAGTAATTTTGTAAAAAAAAGTTCAAATGTATGGATTAGTGTGGTTATGATAAATTGTACTACATTTTTCTATGTCAAACATCACAACCGTGGCATTTTGGTTAATTAACAATTCATTAATTTTCTCTGTTTATATTGAAACTATGTTTTATTCAACAATCTATGTAAATAAAGTCAATTGTCTATACAACGAAAGCATTTGTGTCAATTTAGTCAGGTTTCTAGAAATTAACCTAAATGTCACTCTTCTTGTATGTACAGTGTGGATATGCCCATATATATGGTCTGGATACAGAGGTTCTGACAGAGCAACAACAACGGAAGACACAAATATAACAGGAACAAAGAGCATGGATAGGAGAATTCTGGATGATTGATCTGGGATCAGAGATCAGGATGTTGTGGCCAGGTCAAGATGAAAATGGAGACAGACTGACTACCACCGTCAAATGGGTGTCATATTGGATGTACAACTTGGATATGGGAGACTCCTATTAAGACAAAAAAGTTCCTCTCATAGGAGCCACTATGTAATATGGGTTTATTTAGCCCTCGGAATGTCTCGGGCCGAAATTCGGCCCAACTGTACCTGCCTTTGTTGTAACAATTTTCATTTCCTTCATGCGCAACTGACACGCAAACATTTGGTATCCATGGATAGCCGATAGATTTTTTGAGATCGTGTATATTTATTCATGAGCAGATTCAATGACAGCTACTCACAATCTAGCTTACAAAATACATGACGCGATTGACGCCCACATTTTGGTGATTTTACGTCGTGCGTACTGAATTTACGCATTCATAAAGTCAATCAACAGTTTCGCTATGTATTTTGTTGTCGAAACGTTATATATATCCATGTTCAGCCAATCACCACTGCTCTGCTGACACGCAGCTACGCGGAGTGACGGCGCACACTGAATTAATATACAGTGTTTTGATAACAAAATAATTTAAAATCACATTTTGTGTAACAAATGTGCAACAAATATTTCAGAATGTGCCTCCATTCTGTATGATTTGGGATTTTAAATATATACTGGTCAACTTGATTTACAATTTGTTATTTAAGCTTTGAGGATGAAGCACAAGTGACTTTTTCTCAACACTGATATGGATATATCGCGTTTTGTCCTAAAACCCTTCATATTATAGCAGTCGATAACAGAGCATATGCTTAGGCAGCCTTTCGTGATGTCATCCTTAGCATAATGAATATATCCTTGTAAGCTGTGTGTAATAGCTTTGTACTTAATCAGAGACAGAGAAAGACGGAGGACGGGGCTGCTGACAGGGAGCAATGGAGGACAACAACAGATAGAGCAGTGCACCAGTACACGACCTAGACCCCAACCATGTACAAAGGAACCATAACAATAAAGGTATCTATATTATTATCTCAAAAACACAATATGGCTTCATCTTCTCCATCCCAGCCAGGATTGTGAAATTTTCCAAATTACCCATTGTCATTTTTTATTTACCCGTTATGCACATGAAAAAACCTGTTACACATGCATTGGTCATTGATGTCGGAACGTGGTGAATATGCAGGGGGCTGAGGCTTTCTGAAAACCTCCAACTACATCCTCCCGTGTCGCTTGCAAAATAATCAAACTTCAAACTATACACCCCCAGTTGCTGTCACTCATTATGGTTCAACACAAGAGCATGGTATATGAAAAATACAAATCCTGTTATCCAAAGACGAAAAGACCTGTTATACGAATAGGAAAACGCGTTGCAATTCAAAATTATTTCCATAAGGGTTCAACAGGCCTCTGGCTAAAGGCCTGCTCCCAGGCAACCTCTGACCCACCCCCTACCATTCCTACCTCATCTGTTTCCTCGTCATCTTCATCCATTTCCAGCAGTGTGTACTTTCCGGGGACTGGAACAAAGTTGGCGCGATCATCCCAGTTGTTCTTTGACTTGTCCTTGTATTTCTTCTTGAACTCAGCAATAGCATGGTCCTCGTCTTCAGCATCCTTCAGTGCCCATGTGCCTGGTTCTCCCTATGCAAATAATCATACTGCTTTAAAGGTGAGCCCTGACTTAGATTTTTTGTTCAACTCACTCCAAATTCATTTTGCAAAAAAGCAAACCTACATAGTATCCACTACAATATGTTGGCTCAGTTGTGTAACTTTCTGTGTGTAGTTTTAGTAAAATCTAACTATCAACTTACTTATTGTTGGATGCAACATTAATTAAAGAGATTCTCAAAATTGGAATCTTTGTGTAATGCATGATACAATAAAGCATGCTTCTTTGTTGAAGCTGCCAAATGTCCTTGCTCTCTCTTTAAAAAAAACGCTGAGTCAACAAATTGGATTTAGAAAGTTACCAATTGTTGACCAAAGATTATTACACAAATGTACTGTGTATTAATTATTTTCATTAAACTCACTACAGGTATTTTGTAAAAACTAATCAGGTAGGTATACATTCGTGTATAAAGTGTTTCCTTAGCAATAAAACGAAGCCACATTCATATTTTCAAATAAAAATATCTTAAAGGGACCGTGTGTCACAGTGGATGTTCACGTGGCAGTTTTAGAGGTAATAAAGCTAAATGTTTGATGTCTACAATATAGCAAACATAAAAGGAAATTGGACAGCTTGCTCTCACCACGTATTTTAAATAATGAAATACGGAGCACATTCAAATACTATCAACGTCGATGGAGTAAAATATGAAAATACGTACACAAAAGTGTACAGAGATTACAGAGTACTGCTAGTCTACTACTATAATAAGGGTAAATTTATGGGTCTTCTTACAGTCTTGCAATTAAGATGTAAAGCGGACTCACCACTCGTCCCCAGCGAATGAAGTTGTACAAGACGCCATCATCCACAACAATTTGAATCACATAAAACTTGTTGTTGTTCTGTCCAATGTTCGTCTGATTGAGCATGCAATCAAAGTCTTCGTACACCTACAAACAGTACATAGCACCTTTTGTCTTCAAATATGTTACAAATTTGTTCACCAAACGGGAACAAAAACTATTAAAACATTCAAACACTGAAACAGATCAATTATTACTCATCCTGATGGTAAACTGGTGCAATGTATGGTAATGGTTACTAAAATACTCTCCACAACTGACTTCCTTCCTTTGCAAATCAGGTTGGGTGATTTTCAAATACTAAGATAAATGAGACTAATTTAGGTACCAGTGATTCTCTTGGAGTGCGGAGACGAGTAAATGACGCGTTGTACGTTGGAATGCTGCATCCCTTTTTTCCGCGTAGGCCCAAAAGATGCATACAAAAACGTCTGAGAAAATTGAGGGGCACTTGTGTAGAATCCTGACCCACCTCAATTTTGCCGTTATTAACTATAGTTTTGCCTAAATTTGACACGTTGATGCGATAATAAAATAATGGCATGGATGGAGTTATTTAAATCACATCTTACATTAATGACTGGACACTGAGAACAGTATAATCAATACCCTTGTGCCTTGCCTACCCCTTGTCTGTCGTTGACATTGTTTATAAGCTTTAGTTGAGCACCATGAACAGCGTTTGTTGCCGCCTACACGATATTATCGCCCATCATCAACTTTCAATTCTTGCCGAACAAAGTGCAATCTGTTCATATCTATTCAAAATAATATCCATCCATACATGTACCTTATATGCACGTTTTTTAATTCGTGTATGTTTGCTAGATATTACAATTGGAGTACATTATAAATGAAACATAAACATTTTAAAAAGCATTACAAATGCCCCTGTCACCTTGGGTCCTAAACTTTGGAAAAAAGACAATGCTATGTTCTAGTCTTACATGTAATAGTCTTACTGTATAGTTATAATTTAACTGGATTAATTTAATTGGATGGTTTTCCCACAACTTATAATCTAATTTCCTCTAAAAAAACTGCACCGATGCAATCTCAACCACAGACTGAGTGAGGCTGTTCCATACATCCGTTCATCAGTGAGTTTTTTAATGTTTAATCAACATGATTCTTTGAATATTTTTAGTTGTCACTCAATGTCACAAACTGCTGCATTTTATTTCTCAGTTAGAACCTCCCTGTCCTAGGAGCAGTAGAACTCTAGTAGCATGACCAGTCCATGATAAATGGGGCACAACTACCCAGAAATCTGAATGTATCTAGTTTTGTAACATTACAGATTTAGAAAAAAACCTGAACATTTCTGAGCACTTTGACATTGATGGTTATATATTTTGTACCCAGAAATGTGTCGCATATGCAGTCCTGAATAGAATTCAAAACAAGTTCAAGAATAACATGATCACATGCCTAATATTAAAAAATGCAATGTTCACATTTACCAGGTTATTTAAGCGATCATACTATCATGCAAATTAATTATAAAAAATTTAATCCACTGATTTGGGGCACATCAAATTTCAAAACTTTAGGCATATAGTTTTATATATGATGTCTTTTCCAGATCGATCCCTGAGGTAGTATACACTGCAATGCATAGATTAACAAGAGTGCTTGCTTTTTAAAACTCATTGAACAAATTTACTTTCATCACTAGATCAGGTAACAGACAAAAGTATGAATAACCTTATCCTCTAGTATGCCAGATTTGTTCAACATTTACCATACAACAATGCAATAAATGGAACTGTTGATGAGCTCAACCTACCATGCCAGTTGGGCTCAATGTGCAGTAGGAATCTACTTTAGTCTTCCTTGTTCTTCCCTGGTCTGCCTTCTTCAGGGCTGCGACAGTGTCCTTGATGGTTGGCTTGGCAGGGGCGGTAACTTTGGCCTTCTTCCCTCCTGCCAACTTCTTCGCAGCGGCTCCCTTCCTCTTAGGCGGCATCTGTGCATGAGTAAATTTATGTTTCAACGACACTTTTAGACAATTATACTCAGAAATGGAATTGAACCAGTTCAAAAGCGGAATTTTTGAAATTGCAAT
The DNA here is from genome assembly GCA_963995525.1 of Escarpia spicata. NCBI lineage: Eukaryota > Metazoa > Annelida > Polychaeta > Sabellida > Siboglinidae > Escarpia > Escarpia spicata. The sequence continues at coordinate 11,532,983 of OZ023205.1, read as the reverse complement.
TGGAACAGATTTTTGGAAGTGACTAAAACTGGAATTGACCCAATGACTGGCTCAGAACAAAGTTCACTAAAGCAATAATTAACATGAAGAACAGTTTTAAACAACTGCCAATTTATATGATTTACCTATAACATTTACTGATGCTTTCAATTTGATGGTTTGTGTTGAATTGATGATTATTATTTGCAAGCTATTTGACAATTTATGCATGGCATTTCTCATAGTGGAAATTATAATTATAAAATCCTACACTAATTATAATGCTACCTAGACAAATGACAGGAATAAAGTGTCCTATCCATCAATGTTGGAGGACACCTGAATAACAGGTCACACAATTAACAAAGGTAACAATTACACATTAAAATATTCATCAATCAAAGGGCAGACCGAGTTGCTTATGAATATTTCATATATTGACATGTAGTATGTATTTATGTGGATAACAAATAAATCAATGGTAATGACCATTAATATCTTGGCAAGGCTGAACAGTGAACATGCATGTGTCACGTATTCACTTACAACCAATCACAAACTTGTTTAATATATTAAATTAAAGCTTTTTGTTCAATTTTAATTTATCTTTGTAATGTAACGTTCGTCCTGACAGCTTTCAGTTGTTTCCGATCAGACTGAGAACTACTAGACGTCAGTACTGTAGTCTGCTGCAGACTTGGGCTCCTTGGGATCACTGCAGGCATGGGAGAGACCACACCACCCCTCATCCCAGTCCTTCCTTTGTTTTGCTGATTGCTTCCTTCCTTGTTTGCCAGTCGACTCTGTATCCACAATGTTGCTTCCTCACAGTCATTTGATTGGTTCTTTTGTGGATTATTGTCTCATCTGGATTGGAACTATGTGTAGTTTAATGTGCCTAATCATATAGTAATGTATATATTATATATATATATATATACATATATATATATCATGAGGTTCAGTTGTTTTCCTGCTTCTTCTGGTGAAGGTTCTACCGGCCTCTTGATCACTTTGTGATGTTTCATTATTGGAAGTGTTAACTTGCTACATTTTCGTAATCATATATATAAATATTATATATGGTTGCCTATGAAAGACATATATAAGGATGGCTGCATCTGGGGCCCACATTACTATATGTGACATCAGTGACATCTAGTGGTAGGATGTCTGATGAACACAGTTGACATCTAGTGGTAGGATGTCTGATGAACACAGTTGACATCTAGTGGTAGGATGTCTGATGAACACAGTTGAAAGCTGTCAAAATATTACATTACAAAGAAAAATAGTACAGGAAAAAAAATATTAAGATATTATTAAGACCAGTCTATTGAATGTTTCCACAATCTCAACCGTGATGGCAATGAGAGTGCATTTTACCTATCTATAGGCAATAGCCTTAAATACAGACCTGTTATTAGCAAGTCAATTAGCCCGGTTTGATTTCCACTTTGCAAAACATGACTTACCACAATGTCAAAGCAGACTAATTTTGGTGGTATGTATATTATATAGTAGTAGTAGTACTACTAGCTCTATATATATACACAATATAAATTCATTCACTACTGACATATTTATATATGTTATATATAAATATGTTAGTAGTGAATGGAATGAATTTATGTTTATTAGATTTATAATGATGCAGCTTCAATGATCACATCATTTTATTATGACAGCTATACTGTGTATTTTGACCTGATTAAACTGACGTCACGCATGGCTACGTCCTGCCCAACCAAGGCGTCAACTTGAAGTTGAATAGTTACTCACTCTCGTCTCACTCGATCACACCTCTCGCTCCACTCCAGCTTAGACTTAGCTGTGAGCTGCAATGGGCGTGGCTGGGGTAATTTAGTAGTATGAGTACCCTTATTACTATTATATGTAGCAAAATTACAACACATTTGTTCTAATAACGTTACCTTAATATTCGATTCGTCCTCTCCCGAGTCCTTCTCCTGTCAGGTCGTTTTGACAAGCGAGATTACGGGTTGACAATTCAGAATTCTAGTTCTACTAGTCTATGACGACTACGGCAGCGCAATTTGAACGATATACAATCCTCTAAATGACTGAGAACACCGCACACGCGTACAACGCTGGATCGCTGTATGTATAGCACGTGGGTGCGAACATGCAGTTATAGGAAATGAACAGTCAGCGAATTTTGAGACGAGTCCTGACATGTCCTCCTAGCGGCCGCAGGTACTCGAGCGTGATGTGGCTTGTTGTCAAGGGAGGTCAAGCGAGGCCAGTAGCAGCGCCACCTCGCGGTGCTTCGTGATGAGACAGTAGTATCATCTGGTGGAAGCTGGGAGAACAGTCGTACCCGTGGCGCCTCTAGAGTATAATATTTGGTGATACGACAATAATGCACATTCTTTTATCAACTCTAATAGTTAAAAAAATCAAATTGCATATCCATTTTTGTGTGATATGATATGGTTAAAGCCATAAGCGATAGAAGTGTGAAGAAATCAAAATCGGTAAAGTGTTTTTCGAGATATGAATTTCTATAAAATTAGCACATTTTCAGATTGTACACACACGCACACTGCCACACACGCGCACACACGCGCACACACGCGCACACACTCACTCGCTCATTCACTCGATCGCTCAGTCAGTCAGTCAGTTAAAAAGTACATTTAATGACATTCTGGCATCCTATGACATGAAAAAACTTGTTACCTTCTCAACACACATACTTGGCCACTGGCTCGATCTCTTAATCACCCGTTCAGATTGTAACAGTATTCAGACACCTACTGCTTCAGATGGTTTATCAGACCACCACACTGTCATTGCTGATCTAAAAGTTCCTAGAACCGTACAGTCCAAACACAATGTGTTTTACCGACCGATCCACAAGATTGACATTGCTGCATTAATGACAGACATCCTTAAATCCGACCTCATCAGTAACCCCAAAGAACATCTGTCAGATCTGTGTCGACAGTACTGTCAAGTACTCAAAGATTTACTTAATAAACATGCACCCCTGAGATCTAAATATGTGTCCCAAAAGCCACATGCTCCATGGATGACTCCTGAAATTCTACAATCTAAAAAGCGCCGGCGCTATCTTGAACGTGTATGGCGCAAATCACGCTCGCCTTTGGATAGATCACGATATTCTAAACAGTGTCACTACTGCAACAGACAAATGGCCAAAGCTAAATCAAATTATTACACAAACATGGTCTCGAGTAACTCTGATAACCCACGTCAGCTATGGAACTGCATAAATCATATTTTACACAGACGGCCGCCTCCATCTCTACCTAGTCATGTGTCATTCAAATCTCTGTGTGACTCGTTTTCTAGTCATTTCAAAGATAAGTCTTATACGTTCTGCTTTTCCATGTCACACTTTAAGTACTGTAAATGTGGACTCCCCACAGGTAAATTCTTCACTTGTATTGTTTGAGCCAGCTACAGTTGATGAAGTGAGGAAATAATAATGTCCTCCCCAAATAAGTCATGCGATCTCGATCCATTACCAACCATACTACTAAAAGCATGTCTTGACTCTTTACTTGGTACAATAACGAATATCATAAATTTATCACTGAGTTCGGGTAAATTCCCAGATGATTTTAAACACGCACATGTAAATCCTGTTCTCAAGAAGACTTCTCTGCCAAAAGATGATTTCAAAAATTATAGGCCAATTTCTAAGCTTAGCTTTATTTCTAAGATACTTGAGAAAGTCGTAGCAAGCCGTCTAAGGTGTCATATCAGCTCAACTTGTTTATCCAGCGTGCTCCAATCAGCATACAAACAATTTCATTCTACAGAGACTGCTCTCCTAAAAGTACACAATGATGTTATATTAAACATTGATCAAGGCAAAGTCACTGCACTTACCTTGAAGTTGTGAACTAAATGTAGGAGTACTACCCAAATTCGTGTCTCTTGCACGCTTGCGTGCAATAGAGCCCCCTGGCGGATACTTCATGAACCACAAACACCATCCCCTAGTGGACAAGTGAGCGAACCCCATCTTAAAGCATAGGGATTTCCCCCCTGGTAAAGCATAGGGAATTTTCACCATGTTAAAGCACAGGACATTTTCACCATGTAAAGGATAGGGATTTTTCACCATAGCGCGTATGTGATGTAATCCCTTTATGTGTCGTCATGATGCAGTGACATCGTTAAAACTCTGCAGTCTGTGCTTTTGAATTGTCTACTCTACAATATGTGATCTTTCGGCACGCCCACGCGACCTTTATGTTCTGTTTAACATTTTGGAAGATGAACAACATGACTAGTGATAACGTCCGACAAGGGATTTTGCTACCGAAGGCGCAGCCTTCTCCGGCTATGGGACTACTCGACCATTCGACCTCTCGACCCAGACAATCAACCCGGACCAACAGCCAACGACCAGTTCAACGATCAGTTCGACGACCAGTTCGACGACCAGTTCAACGACCAGTCCGATGACCAGTTTGTCGAGCAAAACAATTTCGTCTCTGTCATCCGCTCCGGCAACCAACCCAACCATCAACCTGATCCCATCACCTCCGACGAAGCGTCAGAAGCTTCACGAGATTTCGGATGACACATCACACGAGACTACGGATGTCACATCACACAAGATTACGGATGACACATCATGCGTTATGTCACAAGATTACGGATGACACATCACAAGTTATGTCACGAGACTACGGATGTCACATCACATGAGAGTACGGCCGAGACAAGAGATATGCCACGAGACTACGGATGACACATCACATGAGACTCAGACCAACTAGTTGCGTAAACGAAACAGAAACTTAGCCGATTACGCTACACGAATCGAACTATAGACACGAGTTGTACAAACGAAACAGAAACTTAGCCGATTACGCTACACGAATTGAACTCAGACGACCTAGTCGGACAAACGAAACACTTTAGTTTGACCAACACGCTGCACAAAATTGTCAATTCGACGTGTTATCGTGTGAAATTTGCTTCAAAAGGAAGCAAAGCAAAGCGAATAGTGTGTGTGTGTGGTGGTGGTGGTGGTGGTGTGTGTGTGTGTGTGTGTGCTGGTGGTGGTGGTGTGTGTGTGTGTGTGTGTGTGTGTGTGTGGTGGTGGTGGTGGTGGTGTGTGTGTGTGTGTGTGTGTGTGTGTGGGTGTGGTGGTGGTGGTGGTGGTGGTGTGTGTGTGGTGGTGGTGGTGGTGGTGTGTGTGTCTGTGTGTGGTGGTGGTGGTGGTGGTGGTGGTGGTGGTGGTGTGTGTGTGTGTGTGTGTGTGTGTGTGTGTGTGTGTGTGTGTGTGTGTGTGTGTGTGTGTGTGTGTGTGTGTGTGTGTGTGTGTGTGTGTGTGTGTGTGTGTGTGTGTGTGTGTGTGTGTGTGTGTGTGTGTGTGTGTGTGTGTGTGTGTGTGTGTGTGTGTGTGTGTGTGTGTGTGTGTGTCTGTGTCTGTGTCTGTGTGTGTGTGTGTGTGTGTGTGTGTGTGTGTGTGTGTGTGTGTGTGTGTGTGTGTGTGTGTGTGTGTGTGTGTGTGTGTGTGTGTGTGTGTGTGTGTGTGTGTGTGTGTGTGTGTGTGTGTGTTAGAGTCCACCATAGCAAGCGAATTTGAAAACCGTTATGAGCGAAAACGACTATGTCAATAACATGTAAGGACAACCACCTGACAGGACTTCATTCAAAGTGGTGACCATCAGCGTTCCCAACGCCACTCAAACGACTATGTCAATAACATGTAAGGACAACCACTGACAGGACTTCATTCAAAGAGGTGACCATCAGGGTTCTCAACAACACTCAACGGATACCAATGTAATTAGTCAGAGTATTGCCATCTACTGCCCATGACAGACACACTTCGGGGAATACCCGAAGCACAGAGGCCACCATGACAGTCAAGTAACTTCCGGTGTGACATCACTTCCGACGTAGCGTCCCTAGTATAGACTATCATAGCAAGTGAATTTGAAAACTGCTATGACCGAAACACTAAACTATATACACCAGTTTTCGGCATCATCTCATTTGCATAACCAAGCAGACCGAACGTGCATCACGTGACTTCCCTTAACACAAAAACTGTGCACGTCCACGAGAGAGGCGACATTCGACGCCACCTGTTATGTCTGTGTGTAGTTCACTACAGACGTTAGCTGGTAATGTCTGTGTGTAGTTCAGTAGAGACGTTAGCCAGTGATGTATCTGTGTAGTTCAGCACGGAGACTTTAGCCTGTTATGTATATATGTAACAAACTTGCAGGATTCGGTGACAAACGTCACGAGACTTCGGATGACCCGAGACAAGAGACGAGACTATGACCGAGATGTGTCACGAGACTTCGGATGACCCGAGACAAGAGACGAGATTACGACCGAGATGTGTCACGAGACTTCGGATGTCACGAGACAAGAGACGAGACTATGACCGAGATGTGTCACGAGACTTCGGATGACCCGAGACAAGAGACGAGACTATGACCGAGATATGTCACGAGACTTCGGATGACCCGAGACAAGAGACGAGACTATGACCGAGATGTGTCACGAGACTTCGGATGACCCGAGACAAGAGACGAGATTACGACCGAGATGTGTCACGAGACTTCGGATGACACGAGACAAGAGACGAGACTATGACCGAGATATGTCACGAGACTTCGGATGACCCGAGACAAGAGACGAGACTATGACCGAGATGTGTCACGAGACTTCGGATGACACGAGACAAGATACGAGATTACGACCGAGATATGTCACGAGACTTCGGATGACCCGAGACAAGAGACGAGACTATGACCGAGATGTGTCACGAGACTTCGGATGACACGAGACAAGAGACGAGATTATGAACGAGATGTGTCACGAGACTTCGGATGACCCGCGACAAGAGACGAGACTATGACCGAGATGTGTCACGAGACTTCGGATGACACGAGACAAGAGACGAGACTATGAACGAGATGTGTCACGAGACTTCGGATGACCCGAGACAAGAGCCGAGACTATGATATGTGTGTTTGTGTGTGTGTGTGTGTGTGTGTGTGTGTGTGTGTGTGTGTGTGTGTGTGTGTGTGTGTGTGTGTGTGTGTGTGTGTGTATGTGAGTGTGTGTGTGTGTGTGTGTGTGTGTGTGTGTGTGTATGTGTTTGTGTGTGTGTCTGTGTGTGTGTGTGTGTGTGTGCTTCCCCGAATGTTAGAACTGTAGAGTCAGTTATCATCTTATTTACATAATCAATCACACCGAACGTACATCACGTGACTTTCCTTAACACAAAAACTGTGCACGTTCATGAGATAGGCGACATCCGACACCACTCAACGGACACAAAAAGTGGTTGTAAAATAAATAACCAAAGTGGTTGTATAAATTTTCGCGAGGTTAACCCCAACTTTTTTTCTCTAGCTAACCTAATTATATATTTTTACCCGCTAGATGGCGCCATCGTGTGACGTAGTACTCCGATTATCCACTAGGGGGCGCTACGCCGGATGTGATGTCATACCGAAAGTCACTTGACTGTCATGGCGACCTCTACTAGGGACGCTACGCCGGAAGTAACGTAGTACCGGAAGTTATTTGAATGACATGGTGACCTGTCATGGCGGCCTCTACGCTTCCGCTATTCCCAACGATTATGTGTGTCAACGAATAGAGAACTATCATGGCCGGTAGATGGCAATACTCTTACTAATTACATTGGTGTCCGTTGAGTGGCGTTGGGCCCCCTGATGGTCACCTCTTTGAATGAAGTCCTGTCAGGTAGTTGGCCTTCGCCATCGTGTGGTGTAGTACTCCGATTATCCACTAGGAGTCGCTATGCCAGATGTGATGTCATACCGGAAGTTACTTGAATGTCGTGACGGCCTGTCATGGCGGCCTCTACGGTTTCACCATTTCCGGAAGTGTGTCGACGAATAGAGAAATGTCATGGTCGGTAGATGGCAATACTCTGACTAATTACATTGGTGTTCTTTGAGTGGCGTTGGGAACGATGATGGTCACCACTTTGAATGAAGTCCTGATACAGTTTTTGTGTTAAGGGAAGTCACGTGATGTACGTTCGGTCTGATTGGTTATGCAAACGAGACGACGCCGAAAACTAGTGTATACAGTTTAGTGTTTCGGTCATAGCAGTTTTCAAATTCATTTGCTATGATAGTCTATACTAGGGACGCTACGTCGGAAGTGATGTCACACCGGAAGTTATTTGACTGTCATGGCGGCCTCTGTGCTTCGGGTATTCCCGGAAGTGTGTCTGTCATGGGCAGTAGATGGCAATACTCTGACTAATTACATTGGTATCCGTTGAGTGTTGTTGAGAACCCTGATGGTCACCTCTTTGAATGACGTCCTGTCAGGTGGTTGTCCTTATATGTTATTGACATAGTCGTTTGAGTGGCGTTGGGAACGCTGATGGTCACCACTTTGAATGAAGTCCTGTCAGGTGGTTGTCCTTACATGTTATTGACATAGTCGTTTTCGCTCATATTCGCTTGCTATGGTATACTCTAACACACACACACACACACACACACACACACACACACACACACACACACACACACACACACACACACACACACACACACACACACACACACACACACACACACACACACACACACACACACACACACACACACACACACACACACACACACACACACACACACACACACACACACACACACACACACACACACACACACACACACACACACACACACACACACACACACACACACACACACACACACACACACACACACACACACACACACACACACACACACACACACACACACACACACACACACACACACACACACACACACACACACACACACACACACACACACACACACACACACACACACACACACACACACACACACACACACACACACACACACACACACACACACACACACACACACACACACACACACACACACACACACACACACACACACACACACACACACACACACACACACACACACACACACACACACACACACACACACACACACACACACACACCTTCGATCCCGTGATTTCAACAATCATCTGGTCGTATTAAAAGAAAAAGAAAATACACTTGTTGGGCAACTGTATGTTATTGTTAAAGAGTTAGGAATGTTTATTACTGTGAGAGCGGTGGCTCAATAGTCAAAGCATCGGACTTTCAATCGATTGAACCTAAGCTCGAACCCTGGGCTGCCGTGTCGAACCTTGGGCAAGTTCGTTCACTCTACGTTACTCCAGTTCACCCAGCTGCATGAATGCGTATATATCTGGCTAAATACATCGGTGGATATTTGTATACCAATAATCCTCGCGCATTAATTTTAGCGTGACTGAATGCTTCCCACAGGTCTGCCAGGCAGTAAAGTGTAAAGCGCTTTGAGCAGTCACAAGGCCTGGATACTGCGTTACATAATTAAGAACTTACCTTCACCTGCATTACTGCAGGCTAACAGGCTATGGAGCTACACATTCGATTGCTTACTAACTTACTCGAGTAACGCCCTCACACCATGAATTATTCCCACTATACGTGTGTAAGGTCGCCGATCTGGAAACTCTACTTTGCGTTGCTCATTGTCATTAGACAATAAATGTCGGCTAACTGTTTGTGGTGCTTTAAACGTTATTTTCTCAGCTGATTGTGTCACTTTCAGTGATGCAAGTTGTCTTAATGTATATTGCGATAGAGTTATCAGATAGGTCGGCCTACAGCAGTCCAGGCAGTGGACTACATGTAGGTCCTATAGGGTCTAATTCATTCTAATCCAAATTTGCTTTGTCGCTGTAACTTTTGTATTGCATTTTTATATTGTATTTTATTCATTTCCAACACGTCCGAAGATCCAGTAGCAAGATTGATCAATACTTATAAATCATGATACAATAAGAACAATAAGGTATTAATAAAACCACACAATACAAAAACAAACAACAAGCAAGCTAAGACATTAGCATTATAAAATACATAAAAATGGTTATGCATTACAGATTTGAAGGACGTTCAAATCTGCAATGTAAAACATAGTTAGTATTGGCTCCTAAAATATCACAAATGGGGTCAATTAAACACAATGTGTTAAACGTATTTATAAGTCTATTTAAACTGAGTAGGCCTACTTCCTAATTTTGGTACTGCTGTAGCAAACTCTAAAAGAAGAGTGGTGTTTCGTGGAGATCTTGTAGGACAATGTAAGTGGATAATTCCTATCAGATAGGATGAATCTAGATGAGAGTGCACAAGAATATCAGATCTGCAACTTGCCTACGACGTTGAAGGAACGGTAGTTTAAAATGATAACAACGCGCAGGATAGCAAAGAAGTGTTGTAGTCTACATATCAAAACTGAACATTCTTCAGGATTGTTCGTTTTCAGATCAAAAACTTTCATTTTTTGATATCCAAAGTGTATTTTTACCTGGTAGAGGCTTTTGTCTAATGTCTCACGTTGACTTCTTCAGTACCGATGACGCTGAATGACGTCATCGTACACGTGAGGCAGTTCGTAATTGCTCTCGTCTCTGTTGGTGGGTGTTCTGGTCTTCCAGATGCCTTCCTTGATATGCCGGATTCTTCGGTTGGGTTCCTTGTCTACAATTTTCGCCTCTCCCAGTCTATGATATAGTTTTTATTTGTCGCATGGTCTGAAAGGGCGGATTTGTTGATGGTAGAAAACAATATTTTTTCCCGCTCCTTGTGTATTTCTCGTTTTTCATGTTGTCTACGTTCTTTCTGTGTTCCTCCAGTCTTGTTTTGAGAAATCTTCATATTTCTCTAACTGCCTCACGTGTACGATGGCGTCATTCAGCGTCATCGGTACTTTAGAAGTCAACGTGAGACGTTAGACGAAAGCCTCTACCAGATAAAAATATACTTTGAATATCAAAAAATGAAAGTTTTTGATCTGAAAACGAACAATCCTGAAGAATGTTCAGTAATGTTGTAATCTACTACATGTATTGGAAAAATGGTTACGTTCGCATGGTCCACGACATAATACTACACCAGTTGTTCATGCATGTAGAAGTATAACTCAGCCGCTGAATCGGATGGATTACGAGACACCAATATATAAGCTAAAATATTCGTATCATCGTCTCGGTGTGCACGTGGTTCTGGACCAGGACGAGACACCGACGTGTCAAAACCAGTTCAAAGCCAAATAAAACCTTGCCGCTTATTGTTCGGTCGTCGGTGTTGTGTCATTGTATGTGTGCCATCGGGAACTATGCGATTTCAAAGCAATACGCTGCTTTCGGAACCGTTTCCGAGTAAACCACTACCGGGATAGTGTTGATTGTAGTTAAAAAAGGTTGGTTTGTAGAAATCTTTTAGGTGTATAGGCCTCACAAATTTCCTTCTGTTTCTCTTTTAGTAACCGTAAGTGAAACCTCTTCCACCCGTTACGGTTCTCTGTCTCTGCTTATAGTGATATCATACAAGCTAATATCAGTCACCATCATCCGGAAGACGTGACTTGTCGCTTGAGATGCACTCAACCGAGATAATCCGATCAGACATCTCGTGTGTTCGCCGTGGACACGATTGACATAATCAACCACGACTGGTGGAACCTTGCCACTTCGAATACCTTCCGACGCTTACACCACCTCCATCCGGGACATGAGTATTGTCACCATCAATGGTGCGAGTGTCGACACTCTGCTGACGCGTTCGATGACGTGGCGTGGCTAAGTAGCGGCGGAAGTCACGGAATATGGCCGACGTTGATCTACTGCGGTCGACGAGCTGCGGAAGACGGACCTTCCTGAGTATCCGCTCGCTGCGCCGCCGTCTCAGGGCAGCCGGGCACAGGCGAGTGGCGGTATCCTCGGCCTCTGCCGCGATGAACCGGCGCAAGGAGAACGTACTGCGAGACTCAGCCGGCAATACCTGGCTCGGTCGTCTACGCTCCGACGAATGTCTCGGCCGTCGAGGCTCCGACGTCGGATTCGGCCGTCGAGGCTCCGACGTCTGACTCGGTCGTCGATGCTCCCACATATGACTCGGTCGTCGAGATTCCGATATCGGACTTGGTGGCCGGGGCTTCCACATCTGATTAGGTTGGAGAGGTTTCAAGGTCTGACATTGTTGGCGAGCCTTCGACGTCTGGCTCGGTTGCCGAGATTTCGACGTTTGGCGGCCCCCGTTTGTCTTCTTATAATCCGGCGACTGGTCGACTTGTCGCGGTATCACCGTTGACACAGGCGGCAGACGATAGTGTCGCAACGTCTCTTTGGCAACGTTCCCGGGTGCAAATCCCTGGTGGTCGCTGTCGCGTGCAGCTGTTCGTGTGTTGACGCCACGGCCGCCAACGCCATCGAGTTCCCTTTCTTCGCTGTGTTCTGTCGCTTCCGGTTTGCTGTCGCGCTCCGAGAGACTGAACTTCCGGTACACGTGACGATAGGCGAGAAGGATAATCAGTTCACAGCGAATCTTCTCGATCGCCTCCCTTGTCTTGTCCTTCGTGAGCTTCTCTTCAAGCGTCAGTGACCGCATCACGGTCCGATGACGATTTTGCTCTCTGTAGTTCTTACAATTCCACATGATGGCGCTACGTGTAGCCTCCGCTGTGCGACGTATTTAATGACACTGCAGTTTCATTCGATTCCTGCAACCGGAACTGACGCTCTTGTGCCAATGTCGCTGGTAGATCGACTAATACTGTAATATTGCTCATTCGACAGTAACATGCATTATGTATATATGTTCTCAATGTTCTCCACGATGTAGTTGTATCGTTCTAATGTTTGCAGTATGACGTTCACATAATTGTTCACGCGTACGCGGCAATAATTACTTGGCTGTCGTGTTGCTCTTTGTGTAATTTATGGGTAATTTCCATGGAGTTTATATCAATACGTGCTGGAAATGTGTTTGAAAACTCGAACGCAATTTTGGCCGCCGTTCTCTCATCGTATTATGCACCATGACGTTTATAAGTTTGGTTCGTGCGAAGCTGCCACGCGAGTTGTGCGGTACAATTCCCTGGCAGAGCACTTGCATGGCGTCACGGCATCTCTTCCGACACCAACTCCGTCAGCAACAGGATAGACGGTCCTTCGTTTGCCACTAACGCAGCGACAAGGTGGACCTCTTTTACACGTGGCTTTAATTTCACCAGGCCGCGCTTAAATGATTGAAGCAGCGCTGCACTTGAACAATGGCGGTTCGCCATGGTGGAATCATTAACCATTTTGACATAAACATGCTAAATATCATCTACAGGTGTGGTTCGTTTAATCTAAAGTACGTTTCAACAATGTTTAGACTCTCTCTCTCTGTCTCTCTCTCTCTCTCTCTCCTCTCTCTCTCTCTCCTCTCTCTCTCTCTCTCTCTCTCTCTCTCTCTCTCTCTCTCTCTCTCTCTCTCTCTCTCTCTCTCTCTCTCTCTCTCTCTCTCTCTCTCTCTCTCTCTCTCTCTCTCTTCTCTCTCTCTCTCTCTCTCTCTCTCTCTCTCTGTCTATCTCTCCTCTCTCTCTCTCTCTCTCTCTCTCTCTCTCTCTCTCTCTCTCTCTCTCTTCTCTCTCTCTCTCTCTCTCTCTCTCTCTCTCTCTCTCTCTCTCTCTCTCTCTCTCTCTCTCTCTCTCTCTCTCTCTCTCTCTCTCTCTCTCTCTCTCTCTCTCTCTCTCTCTCTCTCTCTCTCTCTCTCTCTCTCTCTCTCTCTCTCTCTCTCTCTCTTCTCTCTCTCTCTCTCTCTCTCTCTCTCTCTCTCTCTCTCTCTCTCTCTCTCTCTCTCTCTCTCTCTCTCTCTCTCTCTCTCTCTCTCTGTGTCTCTCTCTGTCTCTGTCTCTCTCTCTATGTATATAATATAAATATATATATATATATATATATCTAGTATCTTCTTCTCTCTCTCTCTCTCTCTCCTCTCTCTCTCTCTCTCTCTCTCTCTCTCTCTCTCTCTCTCTCTCTCTCTCTCTCTCTCTCCTCTTCTCTCTCTCTCTCTCTCTCTCTCTCTCTCTCTCTCTCTCTCTCTCTCTCTCTCTCTTCTCTCTCTCTCTCTCTCTCTCTCTCTCTCTCTCTCTCCTCTCTCTCTCTCTCTCTCTCTCCTCTCTCTCTCTCTCTCTCCCTCTCTCTCTCTCTCTCTCTCTCTCTCTCTCTCTCTCTCTCTCTCTCTCTCTCTCTCTCTCTCTCTCTCTCTCTCTCTCTCTCTCTCTCTCTCTCTCTCTCTCCTCTCTCCTCTCCCTCTCTCTCTCTCTCTCCTCTCTCTCTCTCTCTCTCTCTCTCTCTCTCTCTCCTCTCTCTCTCTCTCCTCTCTCTCTCTCTCTCTCTCTCTCTCTCCTCTCTCTCTCATCTCCCTCTCTCTTCTCCTCTCTCTCTCTCTCTCTCTCTTCTCTCTTCCCCTCTCTCT
>OZ023205.1:11426420-11518439 GCA_963995525.1 Escarpia spicata | reverse complement strand
TCTCCCCTCCCTCTCTCTCTCCCCTCTCTCTCTCGCACCACTGATATTATTAGTATGTATTAATATTATTAGGCAATTATGGCAAAACATAGCAACACTGCAAATCAGATCAAAGAGTCACCCTGTGTTAGTAATATTTACACATTTTATTAATTCTCTCGATATTGAATTTGGTTATTATAACATTTTGATTATGTATTCTTTACCTCAAAACTTTCGAAGAAAGAAGCAATACTTTACAAGATTGCAATTTTATTGAACTTTGAAACTTTATTTTAAACCTGTATAATGCAGCCTGTTCAGTTCGAGGACAATCCATCATTTTGGTTAAAGCAGCGCGTCCCACCTTCTATGTTCAGTCTAAGCAACTGCCACCGGAGATCGGTCAAGAGAGTGCTAGTCTACGTTTGTGAATCTGTGTTTCTTGTGGAAGTACGCGTTTCCAATTTCCCGTCGCAGCAACTTGGTGAGAGTGGTCGAGTAGTAGTCCGAGCCTGCGTCCGGTGTCTCACACGTCTGGTGAAACTGCGCTGACGTCTCGTAGACGACGCTGATGCCTCGAGACTCGTTCGCTCGTCCGACCTCCACCAGCGTCTCCAAGATGGCGTCCATGTAGTGGCGCTCGAAGCGCGCCTGGCGGACACTGTGCAGTAGTTGATGCACGCACGCGGCGACGCCTAGTTCGTTGGCTAGCCGCATGATGACGCGCGTGTACTTGACGCGGTCCGTCTGAACGGCTCGACACATGAACACCGATATGTCGGCGCATCTCGCGGCGCCAGCGTCTAGCGATCTCATCGCCACCCGCCTGCCTGAAGCGTGGTTGCCATCAGCCGGTGTTCTCTTCCGTCGAGATAACCTCCAGTCACGTGACCACCTCGCTTGACCCTTCTTGTGGTCGTCGTGGGCTCTGCCAACGCAGCCCACGTGACGCTTCCGATCGACGGCGACATTCAACTCACTAGGTGTCGCTAGTGTCCCGCTAGTTCGCGGGTA
Source organism: Escarpia spicata (assembly GCA_963995525.1). NCBI lineage: Eukaryota > Metazoa > Annelida > Polychaeta > Sabellida > Siboglinidae > Escarpia > Escarpia spicata. The sequence continues at coordinate 11,517,443 of OZ023205.1, read as the reverse complement.
CTCTATGTCGACGATTGCGAAGTTCCGGTCTGGGGAATGCGAGCGTGGACCGGGGGGAACTGGCGCTAGGTAGCCATGCACCACCGCCGTCTCGATCTCGGAAGAGAAGTTCGGCTTGGACGCGACGACGAAATAACGGCCTTCAGGAACTCGGTCGAACCTCGTGTCCAGCTGAGTGATATCCCCGGCGTGGTTGTACGTAACTGTCACGAAATACGAGCGAATCGAACGACCTTTGGCGGGATATCGAATCAGTATAGGCGGCACTACTACCGGTATCCGACACGTGCGCGGGATATCGACGTAGCAGACAGCGTCATCGTTAATGGATGCCATCCCGGTTGCAATGTCGTTGTGTGGATCGGATGAAGACGCAGATATTTTCAAGTGCGCGGTCAAGAAACACGGACTCGCCGGACCAGACAGGTGTACATGTGTGCGGTCGCTATCGTCCATGCTGGTGTCTGTACTAAGTGACAGTTCGCTCTTCATGGTCAGTTCCTCTTGTGTTTCATGCGTTGATGGCGCTACAACAATGTACGGAATCCGGCGCTCATCCACTGGTAACTCCCAGACAGTGCAAGTACCAGTTAATGGGCTTTCCCCTTCTTCCGTCTTCACACTTTGTTCTTCACCGGCGTTGTGTTCTTTAAATCCGTCACAGCTTTCGTGACACCAGATACTAGCTGGAGGAACACCACTGTCGTTCAGCGCCAACTCTTCACAGTGGTATTCGCCACTGCTACTTACTAGTTCGCATGTGCGTGTGTGGTTGTTTATGTGACCATGGTGCCCGATATTTAGCGATATATCCAAAAAATCGCCGCGTGGTTCTACGACGATGACTTCCACTCTTGGCGATGCGCCGCTGTCATCTTCGGTTTTCATGACACCAGTAGATCCAGGTTGAACACGGGCGCAATCGCATGACGAGACCGGTTGGTTGTTCCCGTGGAAGGCTTCCGTCTTCATCGTTTCTTCCTCGAAGACACTTGACTCAAACACTCACTGGCATGCGTCAGACTACAACGAAAGTGGTGTAATGTTATGTACATTGATTGCAAGCTACAACCGTTACACTAATAATGACACGCTGTTAAATAATCCGACGCACGTTTCTGTTACAACGGATACTCATTTATATGTTAGTCTATTCCGTGTGGAAAGATGAAAGAGAGATGATGCCAACAATAAAGGTGATTGAGGATGAACTTTCAACTACTGAAACAAATGGTAGGGTGTTGAAGCTGAGTGGACAGCAATTAAGGAAGGAGTCATTGAATAATTAAGGAGAGAAAGCCCATACAAAGGCGAAAGAAGACAGAACAGTGGTAATGGAACTAGAATGTTTAACAAGAAGTAACGAAGGAGGCACCGAAGTGTCTTGACGGCGCGAGTGATGAAGATAAAGCACAGCTGAAGTAGAAATTATCGTTGAAAAAGGATGCAGTAAATAAAGATGTCGATGAGCCTGATAGGCTGGAAGGAGTTTAAGCAGGAATAATTAACGAATATACTGCATGCGAATGACAAGTCATATCAACAGATTGCAAAGATGAATTACAGAAGACATTACATGAGTGAATCTGTAGAAGTCCAAAGTAACATTGACAGGAGAAAGAAAGATTAGTATGCATGTAATAGGCGATGGAAAGATCAGTAAGCAAGTGTAGGCAGCTATATATGTTTGGGCGGAACAGTGAGTTCGGATGGAGGAAGTTGAGATGGTTGGCGAAGTATCATCAATAAGCCACACCGGACCTGGTGGTTTGGCTATCACGAAGCAAGGGACGAAAGCTAAGGGAGAATATGAAAAATAAGTAGCCATATTTCTGATTACACGCAAGTAGCATTTTTTAGCAACGCAATGGATTATATAAAATAAATTGGTTACTGGGTAAATTTGTAAAACTAAAAATACATATTCAAATATAGAAGTGTAGTACGTGGTCGATAATTCGGCATTACTCACCAGCGTTTGGAGTTTTCCACTGGCTATCGGTGGTTTTCTAAACACTGTGCGTGCGCAAGCCGGGAAAACAAACCCACAACGTCACGTGAACGTCATTGTCCTTCTACGCTGATAAAATAGTCTAACAAAATCGAACACATTTCTTACAACTTCCTCTGTATATTGCTGGTTTATAAAGAGTGCATTCTTTTTGAGAATGTGTAATATTTGTTTCGACGTTATTAAAATTTAGAAACCCCGATATGACAATTGTGATATCATGTTGGCGTATGTAGAACAGTCGCCTATAGTAACTAGTTAATAAGGTTAACATTAGCCGGATTGAACACGATAAGCGCCGAATAGTAGACACCAAACAAATATTTTCAGTGACGGATTTTGCCATTTAAAATCATTATTTCATGTAATGTTATCATTTTTTTACTGTCTCCTTTGGTAGGCCGGTGCCGGAGCATGGATGGGCTATTTCCGTACGGATCGCTTGTTCATTCGAGACGCAAAGTCAGCCAGTTCAACATCACGGTTTTCGCAGACAAGATTAGTGTATGCTTTTCTCTGGTTCCCTCTGTTTTCTTGCCATGAGTTGGTGTCCACAAGATGAATGTTGTCACTGGTTCTTATTTGTGGCCATAAACGTTATCTGCTAAGGCGTGTCATGCGAATCGTGTTTGTGGGTTTGTTTACATCCCCATAAGAATCGTTTAGGGATATTTTATGGCGGGACATAACATACAGTTGTAAAAAAATATTTTCATTGTTTGTACACCGCATTATGCGAAAATGCACCATACAAACATTATGTACAAAATTCAAAAAATTCACTCATCCAAGATATCAATAATTAATTGCCCTTTGTAGCTCTGTTTTCTAATTCAATATGGGTTTGACTAATTGATACTATTTCACGAGAACTTAGTCTTGTATTTTGAAAAAAAAATTGAAAGTCTATTTTTTTCGGGAAAAGTTTCCAGACTCGAGTGGTGAAATTGTTGTAACGCGAGTCACGAAATTATGGATTTTTCACTTTACACAGAATGCCATGGTAGCTTGAGACTTCCAATTATATGTCTCCTCCTATAGGAGGTATCTAACTAAATGATATTAACAACATCCATATCTAGTCTACACAGATTATGATATTGGGCAAGGAATATGTGTAACGCTAATCACGTGAAATGCGAGTCACGCAAAATAGGTTACGGCAGTGACTTGTTCTTTGTTCTTTGTTTTCTATTAAAATAGTGGATTAGTTAGTTGCAACGACTTCGCGTAGAGGCAGCATTAGTATTATTATATCCCATAATCATTCTTATTTCCTCTCAGTTGATGAAAACACATGCTCACTAAACAATTGGATCCGAAATCATCCGTCATCAATTCATGTATATACAACCAAACCTCTTGGAAAATAGTATTGTAAGACATGACAGAAAAAAGAAACTATAATATCTAAGACAACACATTTATTCAGAAAAAGAATATTTATTGAAAACATGCAATTTATATATTACTTTTCTGTGTACGTAATACTACATATATGCCCACATAACACATATACTCAATGCATGCCAGGTTGATGAATACATGTTTATTTGCTACTCATAAAATGTGTTTATCTGTTTACATCAATTCTTTTACACAATAAAATACTGAATGATATGTTGGTAGCTAGTAATTACGGAAATGGATTAAAGTGATGCACTATTTATCTGTACCCGGATAAATCATTACTATCACGAACACATTTTGCGGGTGAAAACTCCTTTTAAAATTACTAGTCCTTTTTGTGTAACATTTTAAGTGGTTATTTTTAAGAATATCAATAATAAGTTGGTAAAACAGACTGAAGCCACCCATCACCGTGAACCACTGTGGCCATCTTTGCTTTTTAAATCTGTAATTAATCACACATGTATGGCTTCAGAACCTGTTTGGATATATAGATCTAAGCAATACTGTATATGAAGGTTAATCAATATAATAATTGTTGTTGTTGCAAATGGTCTTGCAAAGATACTTGTAAGGTCAACATTTTTGATGGGAAAAATGGGATGTTTTTTTAAATTATTGTGCATTATATATAAACAAATTAAATCACGTTACTTTGTAGGTGTAACATGAAAGGCTTAATGGCTATAATAATGCACATTTTAAACTAATGTTACCTTTCTCCATTACATTGTCTTCACAACATAATATAAACTGAAACATCCATTTCCCTCAAGCAAGAGTGTGCCTTAGCAGTTAGTCAATTGTAGCTGATTTCTCGTAATGCGAGTGACAGTAACGCGAGTCACGCTGATTATGTAATGTTTATGTATGTTTTTGGTAAAATGTCATTTGGCTAACTGTGTTTTTAAACCCTATCTATATATGATTCATTCAAGGGTATTCATTGGTTTCTGTCATTTATACTTTGAGGAGAAATTTCACATGAACAAAGGTAGGTTTTGGGGTTTTCCTTTTGCCGTAACGCGAGTCACGCTATACTTAGATGAAATTAAAACCATTATTATAATAAAACTATTATTTGTTGATATATTTAATACACTATGCCAATTGGTTCCTATTCACAGAAGATGGAATTTTGAAATACATTATTATAGCATATATAATCATGCCAAAATACAGTTTCTGAAATGGGCAAAACTGTAACGCGAGTCACGATGTAAAGCCCTCCTGCGTTCCAATTCCAGTAATCTCTGTGCAGACGTAATGTTCTTATGATTCAGGACTGCATCGTCTGCAAAGGCAAGGTGTGAGATTGTTTCTTTAGAAAACGCCTACGCCCTTCTTAACATGTAGCTCTAAAGGGAACCAATTTAAGCAACTGGCCTTGGTTGGGCCTGAACGAGTTAATACGTTGGCACCTACAATCAACAACAGCACGCCAGACGTTTGCGCTGAATTTGTTCTCAAAGAAGCATATCCTTGTGAAACGTCACTGTTCCCGACGGTTGAAAGTTATTGTTTATGCCCCGGAGGTTTGACCAATAAGCGACCAGCTCTGACGCTTAGTAATCCCGAGACTGAATGTTTCGCATAAAAGTGGACATACTGCGCTAGCTATTAATAGGAATTCTCGTGTTCCCTTCAGTTCAGAAGCAGCGTTACACTTTTTATTCAAGTGGTGTGAAATAAAAACGGTTACAATGCAGCGTTCGACCTTTACTCAAAAATGATGCTGGTCAGCGGCAACAGCAATGATACAATCATTGCAAGATCTCAGACATTAGTTATGAATCTTCTGGCTCGAGCCACAAGATTCATAATTAAAGCCCGACAAGACGAGCACGACCGTCTGCGTCAACGCCATCACATGGGCCAGCAGCCGTGGCTTCCAACTGGTCCATGTCTTCCTCTGCTTAGTTCTCACTATCATTAGCCTGTGTTTCAAACAGAACCAGAAGAGCCATACTCTTCTGGGTCCTTGTCATATGCGACTTCTTACAGAAAGTGTTCCATTCATGGATTATGCAACCACAGAAATTGGGCCAGCCAGGTGTCTCGGAAATGTCAATAACACTTGTCAGTATCGTAGGCCAGATCGTTTTCGCATTTTTCTAACAGTTTTCCCTCAGTAGATTTTGGCAATGGCGGCTTTTCTCAAACAGATTCGAAAGGCATAGCCCGTGTGGATATGATGATGGCGGTGCCAGTGATAATGCCTCGTTTTGATTTACCAAAATGAGTAAATTACCGTACGTTCATTTCGGGTGCTTTTTTGACTATAACAACCATTGTAACGTGCGCGCTCCGTGGACGTTGCGTTTCACGTTACAATATATTGAGCAATATCGAGCGTAAAATACATTTAATAAACAGCATCTTCAGGTGACCAGTCTTGACAATACGCTGTTGCGTACTGCTGTAAAACGTTGTATAATATCCCCCAAAAGTAGGCGGCCACACGAACCAGTAACTCAAAAATGTTAATGACCTGGAGGCAAAGTAGGTGGTCAGTGACCACCGGGCAAGCGTATAGTTCGAACGCTGTTACAATGTTACAAGACACGAGCAGCGTGCGGCTGTAACAACTGTACAACGACGAAGCAGTTGCGACGCCGAAGAATTATAATTTATTGATCACTGGACACTCACCTTTCTCGGTCATCCCCATGGATATACACACATCCCAATATAGGGAACAATAACATGGGACATTTAATGAGGTGAGAAATAACATTGTATGCTACTGAAGTGACGCAAACTGGACCGAGTAACCAATGAACTGGGAAACTTATGCTATGGATAAGTGGCGCCACCGGTTAGATGTGTAAGAACTAGTGATTAACAGTTGATGACGTCAGACTTTCTATCAAAATGGCGTGGTACACGAAGTATATGTTATGTGTATTCAATAAGGTTTATCTAGTAAACTAACTGCGTGATATTCTTGATTGTAATTGTAAAAAGGTTAGTTTTTATGAACTCTAAGATGCACAGGCCCAAAAAAAATGTGTTTCTCTTTAAGCCGACCTACTATATTTGAGTAGCGCGCGCGCTTGTGTGGGTGAATGTGCGAGTGTATGTGCGTGAGTGTGTTTGCGTGAGTGCGTGCGCTTGAGTGAGTGAGTGTGTGTGTGTGCACGCGTGAGCATGTGTGCGTATATGGTGTGCGTGTATGGCCCGTAACAAACTTTTCACAATGGGGGGGTTCACATTTTACAAATTCAGACTCCAGGAGGCGCCACAAGTTCATGTGGGGTTATATTTTTCACAATGCAGAGGATCCCACATGTTCACGTGGGGGCTCATAATGCAGGTTACATTTCTAACTCGAAGAACAATGAAGTGGGTGTGAGATTGGTGGACCATGTGGTTTTGTCTTATATTCTTTCATCTTATATACAAATACCACATTAGCATCCCAAGCAGGCCTATAATGAGGTCGTTTTGGTGTGGGTTTTCATACAAAGTGGAACTCATATATGGTCTGTGGAGATTGGTCCCATTGTGTTGCTTGATTAAGCCTAATTTACACTCAATTGTATTCACAAAAGCCAACACGCAGTGATAGTATATTGTTAATATAACCGTCCTCTTGAGGAATTTGAATTAAATTCTAGATGTCAAACAGTCAAGTACCATATCCTCTACACGACACTGACTCCAGGAAACACTAACTGTATTTTACAACTATATGGAACGCGAAATGGACATAATAATTTATAACAAAAGCTCTTCAAACATTCCTGCCTCATCATCACCGATAAGGCTAACCTTTCTGAGATCTACAAACAAGCAGTATTTCGGCAACCATACAGCCACGCAATTACACGATTTCCTATCAGCACGCGCATTTTTAAATAGGTGAAACTAAACTTTATTGTGTACTGGTCAAATACAATTATTCATCGAAATTCGCGTACCAGCGCAATAGATGAAAATTATGAATTGTGTTAAGCCAGATGAATTTGTCTACAGGGTTTGTAGCTTGTAAGAAATACACTCGCTACACATCTTAAGTTGGTGATGGTTGAGAATAGCCTCTTTAACAGTCGGTAGTTACCTTAATCATCATATTAAATATAAAAGCCGCACCTCTTTTAACAGAATTCTGATGGGAAATCATGAGTTATTTTTATGGCTTAATTGGTGAGCTCATTATTATTAAATCATCGTCACCCGTTCATTCATAAGTATTTTGTCTGCATATGTCACCTCTGAGTGACTATAATTAGGACTCAAAATTTTACGTTTGGTGTAAAACTGGCTTTTTGTGTACGTGTTACCCCATGCGTTTACATGACAGCAAACCTTGGATGCAACGGTTCTTTGACACACATTCCTCTGGTGACTACCCTTTTCATACATGACATTGGAAACAGACCCTCAGCCAGGCTCCCAAACATTCAGTAATGATCACTTAATAGATAAGGGTTCTCCCTTTAACATATGTACAAATCAGGCTTTCTTGGCATTCCTTGTAATGCTCGAACATTATCCAGCAGCTTCTAGGAGGGGGTTAATGCTTTTGAGAAACATGGAATACAATTAGTGGTTCACATTTTAAAGATGTTAATTTTGAGGGGGGTTCACATTTTTGAGAAGGGGGTTCACAAAAAGGGGGGTTCAGGTGAACCCTGTGAACCCCCCTGGCTACGGGCCTGGTGTTTATGTAGTGTCATCTCAACGTACACCATATTCGGCGACAACACTCGACCCGGACGAAGAGATAGTCTGCACGGCCGTTTATTTTTATTTCTACATATCATTACTATCAATAAACATTCGGCACATCGTGACGTTGCGTTGTCGAGTTCACCAGAGATCGCCAGAAGACAACATTGCTCGTTCCACTGGGCCAGCGCGGGGGTGCGCGGTCTCTGCCGCTGAGCTACCGGTAGACCGAGCGTGCAGTCCGCCGTCATCTCCCGTCATCGACCGCCCCCACGACCGCCCGGTTAACATCTCGGCGATCTCGCGCATCAACACAAGGCCGAACAGAAGCCATATAACGTCGACCACGTCTAACAGTATCTCATCTGTGACAGGCCGTACAGGTCAAACGGGGGACGGCCGTTCTGTTGCAGGTAGCTGATGCGAACATTTTTTAGTTGACCTATCGCAGGGAGGAAGTAGAAACGGCTGTTTTATCGTGGCGTCAACCTGGTCGTCCGACCTAGCTCCACGAACGAGGAACTTGGCGGGGTTTGCGCTAGACTCCCGCTGCTTGAGTTAGTTTAGTTTACCCGCCTACAGTCATTGCTACATCGTTACAATTTTACTGGGGAGTATCGGAACCGGAAGTAACACCTCGCACGTGAAAGCCAGTTGAGACATATATATTAATGCCTTAACTTAACTTATTAATATCTAAAACATCCCAACAAGCTTAACTATCGAGGTTCCAGGAAAAACCAGCACGCGTAAGGAGCAGGACTGCAAAAGGAGAAAGATTTATATTACTGTTGTAGGTTTCGGATAGGAGCTACAGAATGCACACGTAGTGAAGACGACAACAACAACCCGTACTGTATATCGCTGCCTTCTTCACCGCCATCTAGGTGAAACATTGAAAGTTAACTACGTTGCAACACAGGTGCAATAATACTGGCGCTTTGATGGAGGTGCGATAATACTGGCGCGGTAATATTGGAGGAGAGAAACAGCTCCGGGGTAACGTTTGGCACGCGCTGCAAGACGATGTACAGCCACTGTCAATGGAGGCGATGTCTCGGGCGACTAGGTACGTGGAGCGTTGCCGATACCAAGCACTGTCTTGTAAGAGCCAGTGCCGTACCTGCCAACTGCAACAAGACGAAAGACGCATGACAGACTCCCTAAATAAGGGGTGGTATCATCAGTTTATAAAGTCCTGGAAAACGGAATGCATTTAATTTGGGTTCAAATCAAAAGCGACCACCATCAATACATTATCCAAAATGGCTTCCTAAAACCACAGCCCGCCGAATCCAACGTGGTTGCCGATATGTTACCGACGACGCAGCATGGTTCTTTGGTATTCAATGTGTGCATTGATATTTATATACCCGATAGGCGACACAACACCTCTGACTCAATTTATTTTCCACATGCTATGCGGAGATGACCATCCCACCATTTACCCATATACGCATAGGCGTCGGAACCGGGGGAGGGGTTGACGGGCTGAGCCCCTCCAATGTTTTTGTTGGAGGCTGGAAGTAGGATTAACCCCCAATATTTAGGGAAACGGTGTCATTTTAGGGAGGAAATTGTTGGGGGGCTGATGATAGGACTAACCCTGCACTATTTAGGGAAGGGGTGCATCATTTGTAGGTGCTATATATGATGTTTTGGTGGGCCTGAAGGGGTTTTGCGGCGAGCTTTAAGGGGGTGCAAATCGAGGTAGTTGGTGAGCTTAATCAATTATTATGATTGCCGCGACATTTTTTTTGTTGGGCCCGATCTCTGCAAACAGTTAAGACAACGTACGTGCCATCAACCTGTGTATAATTAAACGCCAACTGGTGTATAAATAAAACGTTCCGCGCGTGGGAACAGTCCCTACATGGCCGCCTACTTACATGACGTTGGTTTGGGTCGTTCCCGATACCAGTAGTGGAAACCATCCTTCGCCCGCCCGCTGTACGACGTCATCAGCACGGACGGCTTGGCCGATACACACGGCCGGGTACTCCGGGGAGTCGGCGTCGGACCACATAAGTCGCGGAACTTGAGCAAGTCACACTCACGCGGGTCTACAAACAGAACCGGGAGCACGTGGTACATTGGCGTATAATCCCGCTATGAACGAGGCAAGGCTAAGTCATAACCTTGCGTATGCACCAATGGCATATTTAGCGGGAGCCGTATGACCATGGCCCTATTGGCATTGTTTTCCTATCAAACATGTTGTGTCACTACATCTTAGATTGGAAGAAAAATGGGTGATTTAGGTTGGTCCCTATTCGTCTTTCCCATTCCAAAATCGTTGTGTGAGTGAATACACTTCACTTACTCACCCGTTCACTCAATCACTCATTCAATCACCGAGTCACTCCATCCTTGCAAGCCTCGTTTACTCACAGCTTGCTCTTTCCCCACACGTCGACACCCGTTTCGCCTCCGCCGCCACGACAGCCTGTGAACGCAGAAACAGTCGTCAAGGTCTCACATTTCGTGCCCGTGCGTCAATATGCTGTACGATTTTTATGTAAAAACTACCTTTGCGAATATCACCAAAACGGTGGCGTAGCAGCATAAATAATCGGTCAAAACCGGTGGCCGCAGCCGGATTATTTGTGCGACTCCGCCAGCCGTCGAAATGGTTACTGCGGCCTGCGTATCACAAAGGTACCATATTCAAATAATTTAGCATGTCTAATTGCTTTAAGCAAATTCACAGTTGTGTGTCTCCCCAGTCGGCGATTATTCAGTTAAGTACAAAGTCGCGCATATCAATAGGGTTCCATGCACAACATGCTTAAAGTGTGGGAATTTCTAAACATTATGTAAACTCCTTTTTCCCAGGTAAATGGGTATTTGCCACTTTTTTTAAAGTTTACTTGCAAACGACGACCACATCATAATATAAAATAAATTAGTTCCTTCGTAATCGTAAACGTTCGATTACGAAGTCATAATCTCATTCCGGAACATATTGCGCGGTTCTTTCATGACGAGTTTTCAAAGAGGCCTTACTATTAATGTCCATATCAAAGACGTATGGGATTTACAAATGTGGCATTTATTAAATGTTCACGACAGTGGCGCCGCATAGTGGGCAGGGAAACTACCCTACTTCAAAATGAATATGCCCGTCTAGTATACACGACGAGTAATGATTCGACGCCACTTGTGTTTATTGACATACACGACCGCAGACGTACAGAACGCCGCTCTTGTTGCGTAACAGATAGGCCTATTATTCGTGACTGCTGATATGGAATGACATAAGACATGCCTATTGGTTCATGAACTTTACTGTGCGGCACAGAATAAAATTATGCATTGCGAACTGACACTGGATCGTATCAGCCGTGGAGCGGACATTGATCGATATTATAATAATAGTGCCATATTGTAAAAAAGAACTTCGTCTGTATTATCTGGAACTAAACCGACGAATTAGCCTATATACGATATATAACTCCCATTAGTCTTAATTTTAAGTGATATGACAATACATCGTTATGATGTTGAATCTTGACTGATAATGTGACTGAGACTTACAGTCAGAATACTGTTATCAGATCATAATAATTATGATGCCACAAAATATATTGACTAACCGAAATATATTTCAATAATCCACAAGTTAAAAAGTTACCTGTCTCTATAAATATCAATCGCACTAGTCGTCCCATATTCAATATAAACATGACATTCTTGAATCGAAACATTCAAACCAATAAAGGTCAAATGAAACAATTATGGTTTATTAAGATGCATTTTGGCGATGAATACTTAGAACAAATATATGTCGTAGTGTGTGATTTTAAGAGAAACAAAATCAGAATTTGTGTCTTTACGAAAGGCCCTAAGCGTACTTACTTTCATCTTCATTTTAGACCAGTGTTCACACGTGTCGAGCCGCATGACTGCGGGGTCGAAAGGGCCCCAGTGGGAGATTCTGTAAGCACGACGACAATGCAAGTCAATCTAGTAACTTGAAAAACCAAAGAATTAATAACAATTTAACGGCTGAACATATCTGACGAAGTGCGTTTCAACATGTTTACTAGTCCTTCTTGGCATATTTAACCCGACTATGCTGCATGAGATACGCGCACGCACTCAAACAAGTACGTACGTGAGCACGTACGTAAATAAATATGCTTCTTCTGGTGACCCAGGTCGTTAATGACCTCTCGGGTTTACGACCAACCGTCGCCGTACCAAACAACCATGCGTGGCGCCCCTCGCTCTTGAGAAGACCTCCATTCAAAGACTTACTTCTACTTGCGGTCATTGTAGCTAGGGATCAATGCACACTGTATGTTTAAAAAGGGAACGCTACCGTTTGTGTCGTCCGATACTTACTTGTCAAAATAAATGTAGTGTTCTACAGCACGAGACGAAGTCGTCTAGTCGGTGTGCAACAGCTTTGGCCGAATGATCGTAGACGTCGACTGAGCTAATACATTAGATTTATGAAGTATCACACCAAGAATAGCGTCGCTCTACGTGTTCTCAGCAACACAGAGAACACATTGTGCGCATATTAAATACGCAATAGTAAATCCAATTAAGACTGTTTCGGATTAATAATTATTGTTCCAACACGTTCCGTTCAGTGACTGTCTAAAGCCCCACTGATTCACATGTGGCTGCGATACGACGACTCGCTAATTAAATCTGCCAAAACGATCGTAATAATGTCATTAGATTGGCAAGGCCAGGATGAATTAATTGAATCTAAGACTATGTGACCCGGTCCATTGGGATGGTCTGCGTTGGCCGTAATAATTAGAACTGTAACCACCGTGTGTAGAATGGGCCAGAATAATTTAAGGTGTACCAGTGCCAAGAATGTTGGCTTCAATCTTTAGCCATCTCTCCATGAATTACTGGTGTCATTCTTACAATATCATGGCCTTACACGAACAGGCTGGCATATATATACCGTTTTATAAAACTATATTGTCAATATACCAGACTAGAACTCAAAGCGTTAAAACACATTCGAGGCGTCAACGTATGGGCAAACACAGCGAGTCGTTTAGCAACAGGCTTCAATGCGTTTATTGATTCCGCTGACTTCGTCCATTCAGATAAGCCATGCATTATTGACTAGGTTATCTGCGAACGCATCTTACATGTCCATGAGATTCCCAGTAGTTCACACGAAGACCATTAATGTTGTCCGCTAATTTAATGTTTATTTGGACATTACGCTGTGTTTAAGAAAGATACCAGATTCAACACTAATACACTATAATTATGTATTACATTATTTTGACATGCTAGGAATGGTCTTCAAGTTCGCAAAGTTCAATTTCCCCGCCCCGATCACCAATATAATACGTGGCGTGGCACTTGCGATTTTTCGATCCAGAATGGCGATTAGGGTTTATTTGCATTAACATGTGTTGCACTCGCTATGTGGCGCCTTTGTGGCGCCATTGTAGCAATTTATTTTCCTCGCGATACGTGGTGACGACCACCCGCATACGTACACAAAGTCCAAAAACGAAGAGCATCGCGTATAGATGCGAGGCGGTTTGATCGCGTTACCAATTTAAAAAAAAAAAATCAGCTGCTCCAGTGATGCCACCTGACGAATGAGAGTGGTATTATTGCCAATTGACACGGTTACGGAAAACCTGGCGAGACTACGGAGAACTGTGCAGTGTGGTGGGCAGTATCTTGGTAGCTATATCCTATCAGTTATATCGAATTAAACTGCCAATTTTATTGTTCTTTCAATATACGGCACACTCTCGCTATGAAGAACATGTCGGAATTTAGTCAAACTACACCAGTGTTTTGATGGTTTGAGAGTCGTTCCTAACAAAAAGTTGTATTTACATGAATTAGATGCATTATCCGTGTGCTAGGCATTAATCGCACGCCAGCAAGCATCCATGTGTATTTGTGCGTGCACACACACGCACGCACATACACACGCACGTACGCACACACTCACACATACACGACCATACACACATACACACACGAACACACACACACACACACACACACACACACACACACACACACACACACACACACACACACACACACACACACACACACACACACACACACACACACACACACACACACACACACACACACACACACACACACACACACACACACACACGAACACACAATCGCTCTCTGTCTCTCACACACACGCACGCACACAATATCTCTCTCACACACGCACACACACATCACGCACGCATACACACACGCACGCACAATCTTTCTCTCTTTCTCTCTCTCACATACACACACACACACACACACACACACACAATCCCTCTCACACATACACACACACGCACGCACGCACACCCACACTTTCTCTCCCCCATGCACACTCTCTCCCCCCCACACACACCCATTATCTTTCTGTCTCTCGCACACACACACGCGCGCAGGCACACACAAACACACACACACAAACACACACATATACACACAAGTACCTTAAAAGCAAGCCACACATCAATGAGGAGAAGTGCTGCTATTTCTTAGTCATATTTATTCAGCTGTCACTAAAGGTGGTGCCTACATATTATTCAAAAGTATTGATTGTCGAATGGATTCGCCTATGAAACATGAATTAATTTACATACTTAGTCAACAGTAGTCGACATTGGATATGGCCAACGCGCATTTTATGGCCAGTAAACATTAGAAGAACGACCACTGGGAACAATTAGTTCCCAGTGGTCACATGCATTACAACTCTAGAAGATAAATTAAAGCAAATAGCTACGCATTTAATAATCAATGTCAAGCAAATGTGTCTATCGAACCGGCTAATGCCCTCTACGGAAGCCATTATTCAGTTTTCATAGGTGTCGGAACCGAGGAGGGGAGCTGGGGTCTCAGCCCCCAATATTTTAGGTGAGGTGCTGGAGATAGGATTAGCCCCCGAGACTTAGGGCGTCAAGGTTCTTTTTGGCGAGTTTCTAAAGGGAGGGTACAAACGGAGGTATTTGGAGTCTCAATGTGGTTATTTTTGGCGAGCGCAAGAGGTGCAAGTGGAGGTTTCTATAGAGACCCAAGGTTGGTTTTGGCAAGTCTGTGAGGTGCAAATGGTTTTTAAAGCCTCGAGATGGGGTTTTGGCCACTCTGAAGGGAGGTGCAAGTAGGGGTTTTTACAGAGCCACAAAGTGGGTTTTGGCGAGTCTGGAGGGTGCACATGGAGGTTTTCGGAGAGTCTCAAGGTGGATTTTTGAGGAGCCTCAATGGAAGTGCAAATGTGGGTTTTGGAGAGCCTCAGCACCACCACCCCCCCCATATTTACTACGTTCCGACGTCAGTGGCTTTAGTGCAATGCACGTCATCATACCAATACGTTGCTTGGGAGCAACTGTTTGAAATCCAACCGTTAATCATAGTATGCAACATCAAACACCTATTTAGTTTGTAATGACAAGATTGCACGTACGGGCACCGATGGCGCAAGGGGTATGCCCGTGACCCCATCTTGCCGTCGTAAAGTGGGGGCGGGAAGCCTCGTTTTGAAGTGTGGGCGACGTCGCGTAACCGGAAAGCCGACTAGCGCGTTCGCGTGAAGGCGGATGTTGGCGATTTTCCTTGGTTGATAGTTGGTAGCACTGTAAACACAGGGTTAACTAAGCTTCTAATGATCTGGAATGATCCGAATAAAGCAATACGTTTGCACCAGACGCAATGCTACTGGCGGTGTGTACCTGTTATGCCAGTAAGCACTGTGGGTAAGCATTAGAATCGTCTTGCATCTAACTTAATTAATTAGAGCCTAACATTATAGCGTATTAATACTCCTTACGCCAGGTGTCACGACACGGTCAGATTAAGTAAAGCAATCGTATTCTGCATTACTGTAAGATTCGTGAGAACATAAGTAGAAGATCATAGATTAAGATCGGTTGTCAGCAGTGAACAGTTGCGGTCATGGAGGGATGTAGAACAGTGGTGAAGCTGATAGCTAAAGCTTTCCGTAACAACTGTCATGTTGTTTGCAATTGAAACGTGGACATTAAAAGGACAATTCACGCACCGTATAGAAAGAGGCAGACAGGATTTAAGGAGATGATACACGCATGATAAGACATGATAAGAAGGGTAGATGGTGATGATAGATGTTCACAAGAGAACGACTACAGTAATTAAACCATTAGTGGAGTTTGCGGTTGAACTTTATACGAAGCATGTCTTTTTGTTTTCAAAAAAATAACAACATTAGAACTCATTTCGCTTTGCCAGTTTCGTAATGTGTGACGAAACTAAAAAGGTTGCCGTATTTCGATGCGGTGACACGCATAAGTGAGAACGTTTCACATTGCAACAACGCGGAGAACAATACTCGGAATGATAACGTGTTTACGCATAAATATAGCGACCTACAACATTAAATCGCAAAACAAGATTGTTCAGGTTCTGTTTTTGGAAGTTTGGGATCTCCCAATGCAAAAATCGTTTTGCTGGACACAGTTACCTTTAGCTCTGGTGTGTCTTGTGGCTTCGATCTCAAACAAAGGCATAATATGTGCTTGACTGAATCACGCGCGTTTTACAGTTGCAAGATCATGGAATTGCTATCCCTCACTTGAGTTACACTAAGTCGTGAGTGTAACTTTGAATCATGGTTGTTACACCAAGTCGTGAGGGTAGCTTTGAATCATGGTTGTTACACCAAGTCGTGAGTGTAACTTTGAATCATGGTTATTATACCAAGTCGTGGACATTATTCAGTGTCACGACTCACGAATGTTACATGACATCAGGAGTGTTAGGAAAGATTGGTGTTATAAACATTGTTACACCGGGTCAAAAGCGTCACCCAGAGTCGCAAGTATTACACCGAACCACAGGTGTTACATAAAGTCACCAGTGTTACATCGATTCATAGATGTCAGTCCAGGTCATCTGTATTGCATCATGCCACGAGTCACAAGGGTTACACCGGTAGTACTAACCGAGTCGCCATTGCTGCACATATTTTTTTTTTAAACTGGGGCTGTAAAAACTCACGGATATTACAGGGACAAACCCGGCAGGGGGCAAATGGACGTCATGTTTTTTGTTCTTGCAAAACATTATCGAGTTACCCCCTCTCTGCTTGTCAGAAACGTTTTTGCTCTGCACATATTTAGCGTAACGCATTCCCTGATAATAATAATATTATGTCGTATATCAACATCTGCCGTAGTAGTATGTAATGTCCTTCACCAAACACAAACATCCACACGAATCACTCCTTCTGACTTTACCCGCCTCTAGCATTGCGTTCGATATATCACTCATACGAAGCCACCGAAACGATGTCCCGCCAAATCATTAACTCAATGTAATTTTCGGCGGTAAAATCACCCAAGAACCTACCGCACGGACGACTAGCACTTCAGCAATCTCGCCGCAAGATCAGGCCTGTAGACAACTCAACCAGACCTCTCTATACAGACGGCGCCGATCTATTCACCGTACCTGAACTGTGTCTGCTACCACATGTGGGCCAGGGGTCAGAATTGCTTCGTTCTGTGAGTGCGTCATTTCATTGTCCACAGTTCTATTATGAATTGAACTAATAAACCAGATCAAGTTGAACTATCCGGCGGCGCGACCCGATACGTTAGTTGGTGTCACGCACGCGCCCTTTCATAATCTTTAGACGCGGATTATTGAATCAATATTCGCTGAATGCATCGGTTGGTCTTTCAGAAGCACGACATTTGAGCGATGATTGTTTTTGATCCAGGTAACGGTTAAGTGCGTGTTCACTCCAGGCGGCGTTCATGTCGTTTGTCCTTGCCCTCGATCTCGCTCACACGAAGCAGGTATGTGCGTGTGTCAATACGTAGACGCACACGCACGTACGCACCTGGATTAATTCGCTGTATTTTCGCGTTATCATATCAATGTTTGTTTCAAGAAGACATCGACGCAGTGGCTATAGCCCCATAAAGGGCTTACTGTATAATGTGTCACCCAAACCCTACCTTTGCCGCTCAATACTCTTTAGGTAGCCTGCCCATTGACTATACTCTTTCAGTACTTCGTCTGCGATGTGAATATGACCAGTCTCACCGGATTACCGTGTACACAGAACACAATACAAATACATTTAACGCGCTGTGAGCAATCAGATCGTTGTAGCACCGGCACGAACAGTCAAATCAAATATTAACTGGTGTTTGTGTACAAATAACATACCTGTGGCGTTATTGCTGATCCGATCGCATTGAGTCGTGTGACACGGGTACAAATTGTCCAAACACAAAAAGAACGGACAAGGCACAGTCGATTAGTTTATCGTGGCTGTTTGGAAAATACTAAACACACACGTATTAGAGTCTTATATAAAAGAACATTAAACATTAACATGTACGTCAATCATTGGGTTCTGTTTATTAACATAATAACTAGTCAAGACCTTAATTCCTTAAAACTGCTGGACACAAAGTCGAGGAAAGACAAGTTTGAAAATTAATCTCGGACTGGAATATCAAACCTTTCCCATGGATTAAACAGACACTGTTATGCACTGTTTTGCACTTACGGAGTGCTGCATGATTCTGCCATAAAGGTGCTTGTAGATGTAAAATGGGTCGGCGATCAGAGAATGTGCTAAGCAATACAGTATCATAGAATACGCATATTTACTACTCCGGCTATAATAACAGACGACGGGGTGGATACTTATGCCATGTTGGCTTTCCGCAGCCGCTACTGGTCATAGCAGACTTTGCTAAATAGGTGATCGAAGTTAATCCATGTTTTATATCCGGATGATGGCACGTGTGCGTAAGCTGTCAGTGCACAACATCGCCTCTGTATCAGCCAAAGGGGTTTTGGCTGATGCAGAGGCTTTATGTCATCATGTCGTTCACAGTCAAGCCGTTGGGTTTTTACGTCTTAAATTGTTCTCACTAGGCACTGTATGCTGGCAATGTTCCAATTGAAATCATTTGTTAAAGGGTGTTAGCCAATTCCACACTGTTGCAAAGTTGCATTTTTTTATTTACAAACTGTTCACTTTACAGTTTAGTATTTGATTTGTTACGGACCTGCAGCAGCATTTTTTTCAAATCCTACAATAAACATTTTGAGAGAATCAACATGCAATATGCTTCCCGTCATGTGGTGCCAAAAACTAACTGTTGATTCTCTTTATACACGGAGAAAACACTGCCAGCCATCAACGCGAAACTTAAACCAACTAGCTGGAGCTCTTTTAAAACATATCCTATCTTAAAACTCTTTATAATAATTTTGTCTGCCACAAACGTGGAAGTGAAATAATGATCGACGGTTAATGGCATAATATTAATGGATATCTTTCTGCACTAGTGCCCGTTGTAGCCGGTGTGATAATACCGCATTAGCTCTGTCTATTACGTATGTCCGCAGCGTTGTGTCCATTGCTCATTCTGTCAATCACTCAGACTAGTTTGACTGCGAGATCAAATGGTCAGCGATAGAGCTAAGATTCAAATCAGTTAAGTGTTCCCATTCCGCCTCAATCTGTCATAAACAGTTTCCCGACACCAGCACAACTTTTGACCTCACAACCTGATACTATAATACCTTCGCAAAGAGTCAAGAAGCCACAATTATCTACTTGGAAATCAAGCTCGCGAGGCGTCACACTGGTAATAATTTACCGGCATTGGTTTACGCAGACAAGCGTTGTCTCTCGATACAGACGTTGCCACTACTACTATTTTAAAATATAAAATAGTTTTGCTTTTCAACGATATGTTTTATGTTTTGGAAGGAGACACTCTCAGGCCAAGTCCCCCTATTATTCAATTCAACTCTGACATCAATTGTCGTGTTCCACGGCTGCACATCATATCATTTACACACTTAGTAAGGTCGTACCTTATATTTCTTTATCGCTTGTAGTCCGTGAGACCGCTCCTAGAACGGCGGACGGGGCAGGTAAGGCAACGCTACGTCGCAATAAACATATGTGGCTCCAAGACTAGTAAATGCCAATCAGGTCCCCACCATATTGCCGACCTATCGAACCCAGAAACAAGTCGCCCTGCTTCCAGTAGCCGATATTGCCGCAATTGCGGCAATATCTGTACTGGTGACGTAATTGCGTGCGTAGACATTTTCTGCGATACATTGTGACGTTTCGCTTTTTATAAAATTGCTATATATTGCTATATGAAAATTAGTGAGCATGCATTTTGATGAAGCTGTGATGATCAAACTGATCAAGATAATTAGCCAATGGACGTCGCATCGCCAGGCTACGCATCAACGCACCTGGGCGCCTCGCATATTCGTTCTACAATTATTCCAAACGACATAATTGTCGTACACGTGTAGTTAAACCGCTTAGGTAAACTGGCGTGTGTGGGGAGCGGTGTCGGTCGAGGGGACGGGGGTTCGAATCTTGCCGACGGCAGTTTCGAAACTTGGACCATTTCGTTCACCTCACTTTGTCTGTGTCTTTCGGAAGAGACACTGCACGCAGTTGGGTCCTTCTAGCCTGTGTTTATGCCAGGTGAAATAAAATATCCCACGCACGAGGTAATTATGAACCGTGTACCGGACGCACTATACCAATGGCCAATTCTGAGCGGTGCTCGCTCACAATCTGACATAGGCCTACCACCGAAAAGGATCGCCTCGAGTCGATATTGTTGTACGACTTGATGATATGCCATTCTGGATCTGGGTGCACTATAGTGCCCACTCGGCAGTCCTGTTGTATTGTCGAACAGATAGGCCCTATTTGGTTCACCTTCCAGAATTATTAAGAGTCTGGCCAATCAGCGGCGGGTCTGTGTTGATGGTCAAACTCCGCCACGTCCACCCGCAATGCGTCAGATGTGTTTCCTGATACATAAATGGTCTGGTGTTGATATTGGAACTTGTTTTAGGCTAGAGTTTTTAATGTTGTCCGTAAGACTACATTAGTTGGTCATTTAACATGAGTATAATAATGTTTGTATTGCTTGATATCACATTCATTCATATCTGGCATGGAGCAACATTAAATACGGCATGACTCAATTCAGCACAGTAGCATGGTGTTAGTTGGAAGTTGATGTCGGAGGAGAACAGGGGCGACCATGACAGCTTCCTTCACGTGTGAATGTGGTTGTGCACACAAGGACCTCCCTGTATCTGAAGCACCTTCGTGTGTAGTGTGTAGTGCATCCGCAACTAGCCAGTTCTTCCATGGCTTTCGCTGCTTGACGGAGTGCAGTCGAATGGCACCCAACCAGGTTCAAACTCTACACACACCCAGGAGCCTGGGCTAGGCAAGACTTACTCGGCCACGAGATATTGCCTCCACACGTATCCAGCTTGATAGGTTGCTCTCTCCACTACTCTGTGAAGGTTGCCTAGGTTGGTGGCAGATATTCAAACGAGATGACTGTGTGAATATTTGCTGGCGTGCTTGGCTAAATTTCGTCAGAGGACAGGACACATAGTGTAGTGAGACAACAGTACTCTCAGTGACATTGATATCACCTGAATAGAGTGTGAGAAGCCTTTCCATCATGTGGCATAACGAGGTTGTGAGCTCTGGCCTTGTGTTCAACTTTGCATACGCTAGTTTCTTCCCCGTGCCCGAAAAGAAGGATGTGTTGTCGGAACCTGTCATGGGAAACTGCGGGAAAAATGTGTGCCTTGATGGACGACATTGTGTTGCAGATGTCGTGGATGGAAATATATTTGAACTTCTTGCCCATTCCAAACGACAACCACATATTCACCGCACCGATCTCAGTGAAGAAAGAGAACCACAGGACAACGATGCCAGTGTCGTTTCCAATGATCAGTAAGCGCTTGTAGCCTTGTGACACTGCGTTTGCCGCATGCAACGTAACTCTCGTATCGAACTCTTCGTGGTTGCATGGACTGAAAGGATACTACATTCGAATCCAAGTGTCGTCATTGCATGATGCAGTATTCTGTAGGATGTTTTCATCGCAAGTTGTACTAACGACCTTTCCCTCGTAGAAGATGGATTGGGCGATCAACCATGAGAGATCCTGGAACAGTTCCATCTTATTGGTTTCGTTTCGCTCCTAGCTGTTCTATTTCTTAGGCATCTTCCCATTCCCATCACTTTGTAAACGCTGTCGGATTACTATTCTCCTTTTCTCTCTGGCAGACACCAAGGCCCTCGTCGCAGCATTCCAGGAGGCGGGGACTGCTTTGATGAGAACAGCAACGAGGTCATCATTCTCGACACCAAAGAGGTCAAGTCAGCGAAGATCGCCAACTGTATCTTGCGCGCCAACGAAGAGTGAAAGAAACAACATTCAGCTTTTGTGAAGGAGCGCCTGCATTCTGAAGCAGTCGTCTACCGTGAACAAAAATCAAGATGAAAAAGCCCTCTTCCCAGCAATCGACAAAATACCAAAAGCATGCATGTCAATGGCACAAAAAATTACCTGCACCTGCTAGGACAGCTCTACATCGCGCTGCCGTCTGTGAAGGCAATACCGACTACCTGTTTGAAATCGAGAATGCTGATTATCCACAGTTCTTATCAAAATACGGCAACCTGCGAAGTAGCCAAAAGTCCGATCTGCTGCCGTGGAAGCAGACTCGCCATCCAACTTTGACGAGGCTGATGCGAAACTGATTGATGGTGCTGGTGCTGGTGCTGGTGCTGGTGCTGGTGCTGGTGCTGGTGCTGGTGCTGGTGCTGGTATGGTGCAGTTCCTGAGACCGGATCAGAGAGAAGCATCAAAGCAGGTGATTCCCTTCATTGAGAAGCACTTGCTCACGGTTAAACGTGTTGATGTCATCTGGTACCGGCATCTATCAGGCGGCCTGAAAGCGACGGCCAGAGGGAAAAGAGGAGCAGGAATCCGACAGCGATTATCAAGTGATGGGAATGGGAATATGCCGAAGAACTGGAACTGCTATTTGTGCAACGAAACCAAAAAGGTGGAACTGTTCCAGTGTATATCAGGATTGATCGCCCAGTCCGTCTTCTACGAGGGGAAGGTCGTTATTAAAACTAGCGATGGGAACGTCCTCCAAAATACGGCACCATGCAATGACGACCCTATGATTTGAAAAGAGTATCCTCTTAGTCTATGCAACGACGAAGAACAATGCAATGTCACAAAGCTACAGGCGTATACTGATCATTGCAAACGACACTGACACCGTTATCCTGGGGATTCCTTTCTTCACTGAGATTGGTGCGGATAAATTGTGGGTGTCACTTGGAATGGGCAAGATATATATTTCTATCCACGACATCTGCAACACCCGCCAAGGCATGCGCTCTCCCCGCATTCCATGCCATCACAGGGTCCGACAACACATCCTTTATTTCGAGCACTGGGAAGAGATCGGGGTATGGAAAGTGGAACACAAGCACGTGGCTCACAACCGCATTATGCCATCCGGTTGTAAGGCCTCTAACGTTATCTTCAAAGGATATCAATATCACTGAGAGTTTCGTCGTCTCACTATACTCCGTGTCCTGCCCTCTGACGGAATTCAACTAGGCTCGCCACCAGATATTCGCTCAGTCATCTCGTTCGAGTACCTGCCACCAACCAAGGCAGCACTGACAGAGCATATGAAGAGAACGATCTGTCAAGCTGGATACGTGTGGGGGCAATCTGTACAAACTGTACAGGAAGGTGCTTCTGCTACAAGAAGGTCACTGTGTGCCCAGCCACTTGCTCCTGTGGAGGTAGCTGTTATGGTCGTCCCGGTCCTCCTCCGACACCAACTCCCAACTAACATCACACTACTGTACTTAATTGAGTCATGTCGTATCTAATGCTGTCCACGCCTCATATTATTTTTCTTTCCTGAAACATGATTGAGTTTTCCTACCTCCGATTCAATAGTGGGCTTCCTATATTAAAAAGGGTAGTTCCCGATAGTTTCCGTCATTTGGGATTGTATTACCTTTAGTAAACTTTTGGTTCATCTCAAAATGTACGCCATTGAATGTTGACGTTGATAGACTCGACATTCTTGATTCAGACATGATCACAATATTGTGCGGCACTTACCAGTTTTACCTTGACCTTCTGGATTTGACCTTGAAGTCGTGGGCCATTTATTTTAAGTAGCATGATCTTATCTATCATGGAATACGTCTAACATTAGATAAATATCTCCAATGTCAGTTGTATTGGCAAATTACATACATTTTAGGGGAAAACTCGTGACCTTGACCTCGGATGATGACGAAAACCTATTCTACCTAACGGGCATGCCTAAAACTATTATAACGCATATTAAACTCATCGGAATCAGCCTGTTATTAGTTGATACAAATCATATCGGGTTTTATAGCCTATATCGGCGGCGGCCATTTTGTATTTATGCTAATTATGGGATGGTAACTAATCCCAAAATGTGTGTCCTATATCAGCATTTGATGAATACCTATTGAAGGTCACCTATGCCAAATTTTTTGATTTCTTCCAAAAATGAACATTTAAAACCCCAAGAGAGCAAATTAATAGTGTCGTAGTGTGCCGCCAAAGTTTTGTAGTAATGATGGACTGGGCATTACAGAGTACACAGAACGTTATCACGACCAGACGATCAAAAAGAATGTCCAGAAAATTAGCACCAGTCGACGGACTCTCGACAGAACTGGAACTGAATGCCAAAGAAAAACGGACAACATACTTCCTGGACGTTGATCACCAAGGTTCATCCGATCTACGAATGTGGGAAGAGTATAACATACAGATTCGGATGGGACCAGTGGCGTAGTGATCCAGAGGCAGGGTGTGAACTGGCATCCGGGCGTCGGGTCAGGGGACGCCAAATCGACGGTCAACTTACATCCACCAAGTGGATAACATAGTATAACATATATGCGATTCTGCTCTTCAGTTGCGACAATCACAGTTTACACTTGGCTAGTAGTCAGGCGGCCAGTCAAGAACCACTAGTTGTGATATTGTTTGGAACAACTGAGACAGTAGGCCATATCTCTTTTTCGCAAGTTCAACTCTGCTATTAGAGAAAGGCAGACGGGGCCCGGCCACAATAGTTCGAAACCGGGCGGACGCTCTGAGTTGCCAGAGTGGAGACTGTCATAGTTATTAATTTAACGACTTTTTCAATTACAACGTGGGCTACACGAGAGGCTGTCCGAGAATCTGAATGAATCACCAGAAACTGGCGTATGCGGTCAACTGATACACGGCATCGTAACGTGCCGTCAACGTTTTGTCGAGAAGGGCAACAAGCACTGGCGCGGGAATGAAATTAATGTTGGACAAGCCGAGAACCGGAGCGTCAGCACCAATCTGCTCCTTTGTCAGATCATGGGGGTGCTGTTGAATTTATTTCGCCACTACGCCGCCATCATTTCAACTTCTCCGCTATCTCGGCTCTCGATTAATACGTTCACAACTTTTGAAGCTCACCACAAACCTCCAATTGGACCACCTTAATGGCCTTGAGACTCGTTAAAACTCCTTTCCGGCTCAGATTTACTGGGGGCAGAACCATATGTCTGCCCCCCAGCGAAATTCAAGGGGCAGCTTCCTCCATTTCCCTGTTCCCGCGCCTATGGATGACCTTATGGAGTACTCTACTTTTCGAAACCTCAATAATAGAGGCGCCGCGCAGACTACGCACAGTATAAGCTACAACAGTGGCGCCACACGATGGTCTAAGGCATCGGTCGATAAATGGTACCATCTCAGACAATGCATGCAAAAGTAGATGCCATCGAATGAATGTCTACGTTTGTAGTCAACATATGAATAACAGATCATCAGTTTAACTACAGCTCGCCCATGGATTTTTGTGATTTGCCACATTATTAAGTGGCAGAGGTCTATTCTGCACGCGATCAAAAAATAGCTGTCATATCCCATCAATTTAGTGATTTTACCAGAACATGTTAGTTAAAAAAAAAAAAAAAAAAAAATTTGTACATTTGTCAATGTCCGGTTCATTTTACTTGACAAATAATCGCAAACTAATAAAACATTAAATGTGTGGTTGATACAGGCATTTGTTTTTCACATAGCCCAATTTTAAAATAACTGTTTCCCCAAAATGTCACCTTTTTAAACTTTCCTTCATTTTTAGTATTAAATAACAAAATTACTGAAGCTATTTCAACAAATGTCACTTAGCCCAATTTCATTAAAGGTTTAAAATATGCTTGTACGGAGAAAACAAAATTTTATAAAGCATTTATTGTATCGAGATATGCTGAAACAGAACAAAATTACAAAGCTTACAAAATTAAATTAACATCTGTATTAAGAATTACTGAGAAAAACTACAATAGCACATTGCTAGAAAAGTAGAAAACAAACGTTAAAGAAACCTGGAAAATAAAAAAAAATGTAATTAACAAACGCCAAAATAAGCCAACATAACCAGAATACATTATAAAAAAACAACAAGCGAATCTCAAACAAAGAGGATAATCCTAGTGAATTTAATAGTTTATTAATTAAACCAATTTTAGTCACATACGTAATAAGGATACAGTTATTTAGAAAATAGAAAACAATGTCAATTTTAATAATCGTGATTCAGAAATACTAAATGTATCGTGTGGGGTTCCACAGGGTTCCATTTTGTAACCAGTTATTTATCGTGTACATTAATGACATTTATAAAGTTTCAAAGGTGTTTTGGTGTGATGTGTGAATTTTTCGATCATTTTGACATGTGACATATTGGTCCTGTGAATACTGAATGTACTACTGCATAAATTAAAAAACATACATCGAATGGGAATTAGTTTTTACACGCTTAACTTACGTAGTATTTTATTGTAACTTACGTACGCTAGTTATTTGTGTAGCTTGATATCAATCTAAGTTCGTGAAGATTTGCAATATTAAGGACATCTATTTGGGGTAAGACCACATTAAGGATTCGTCCGCCATTACCCTCTGAAAGAGTGCTCTTGAAAATACTGTTTTTGTTTTGCATGAATTTTTTCGAGCACTTTAAGATAAGACATGTTGATCCTGTGAATACTGAATGTACTACTGCAATAGACAAGAAAAAACATCAAATTGGAATGAGTTTTCATACCCGTAACATTTGTGGCATTTTATTGTAACTTACGTGACGGAGATCAAAGGGTCAAATAATTTCCCGGACGAATCCTTAATGTGGTCTTACCACAAATAGATGTCCTGAATGTTACAAATCTTCATGAATGTTAGATTGATACCAAACCACACTCCTAACTAGATTAATCACAAAGGGAATTTTGTTGACCTTTTGATCTCTGTCACGTAAGTTACAATAAAACGCTACGTAAGTTACGCGTGTGAAAACTCATTCCCGTTTGACGTTTTAACTTGTCTAATGCAGTAGTGCATTCCTGTATTCATGGGGCCAACATATCCTACATCAAAGAACTTGCACAAAAATCACACATCACACCAAAACGGTATTTTCAAAGGCACTTTTTCAGAAGGTAATGGCAGACGAATCGTTCATGTGGTTTTTCCCCCAAATAGATGTCCTGAATCTTATTTACAGCTCCTTATACCAGGTTTGTGCAGCTGTGCACATCATCAAGAGGTCTTATACCGGGTTTGTGCAGCTGTGCACATCATCAAGAGGTCTTATACCGGGTTTGTGCAGCTGTGCACATCATCAAGAGGTCTTATACCGGGTTTGTGCAGCTGTGCACATCATCAAGAGGTCGAATCAATGTATGCCAGATTGTCTGATCCCAGCTGATGACAATTGATTCCCTCTAAAACATGATGTGTTTCTTGCACATTTCAATGCTAAAATACTGAGAAAATACAAACGCTTTCACTTAATAGATAAATGATTTATTCTTGAATAGCGAAAATCTAGTGAACCAACGCTCAGATGGATTTGTAACCCTGAACCCTTCATAGTTATCAGCATTCTACCATGCAATGGTAGTGCCATTATGAGCGAATGTCAGTGAGCGACATTCTATAAGAACACTGGAACCCTAAACAACACAACGTACATAAGACGACAACTCCATCACACGAAAGAAAGTCTTCAAACAATATAAAAATTATGCGAAAAATAGAATACTGAGATTCTTACATATGTATTATTTGTTTCACTCCAAAATGAATATGTTTTGTTTAAAAGCTGAACAGCACCCAACAACATCATATAAAGAATGGTGTTCATGCATTAAGTTTAATAAAAATGTGTTTGACTTAAAAAACACTTGTCTTGGGATCTGCAACATTTTAAGAGAAAATGTGCATGCAAAAACAGAGAAAACACTAACGCTACCAGGTGTGCATGTAGATGTTTAGAAGCACACATATAGCAAAACAATGGCAAAACAGTAATAACAGTTATAGAAAGACTCAATTTAAAGAATATTTCTGTGGCTGAAAATAATGATGCAACTCTACATTATTACAAACAAATATGCAGTGAGCCATGCTTTCATCAACTATTAACAACAAATGTGGTGTAACCATTTACTAACTCCAGTGCAACTAACAAAGTTACAAAATCGTTGGCGTCCTACTTAAGTCTGATAACAAAATTGCAATGTTTTGTTTATAACAAGCTGTATATATATGTTAGAAGGCTGACCTTCTTCCAACAATTTCAACACACCTTACAAAACGTAAAAGTACCAGGTAGTAGGTACAAAAACATACTCACAGTTACATACACAACATACATTGTACACATTTGTGCATGCACAAATGAGACATGGCGACGGACAAAGAATCCCACTCTTACGTAAACTATATCACAAATTGTACACTATATATTACCTTATAGAAGTGAAGCACCTGTACAAAATTAACACTCTTCTGTGTGTGCATAATTCGGTGGACATTCAAATACATACCAACACATATGCTACACAGTCACACAACAAAAGAAGCAATTTTTAGGAGAATTCATCATACCGTATTATAATGTACAGAAATAACTGTGCATTGTCTCATAGTCTAGGGGTAATCTCAAAACACTAATACACACCACTACATAAAATTTGTTTCATGAGTGAAGGCTACCCACTGTTTCCCTTAACATCGTACACTGATGTATTTGTCCTTTAAACAATTATTTTCCAATCACAATTCCTACATGTGACGATTCTGAATGCATGCAGGCAGTTTTTCGCTAGTGGCTGAAGCGCCACCTAGTAAATATAAAGTCGCACATGGGTCAATAATCAGCATTTTGAGACCATCCCTTAGAACTGAGGCAAAAGCACAACAGTCTACATAATTTATGTTATGTTGCCATGGATACCACTCCAACGTATCACAGATAAGCCCCCAGAACAAACAGCCAGATAAGTCGGCTGAACCGGGCCTACCGAGTCCTCAAGTTGTGATAAAACTCCACCTGAACAAGGACAAGTTCAAGGTCAGACTGAAGCTCCATAACCTCAGTGTCCTTTTCAAAAACAATCATATATATAGCCTTGGACCCCAATATTTTTCTCAAAGCGAGGTTGTCTGTTCCATTACCTGGAATCAGCCGTGGGTGGCAATTATTAGCAGGAAGTTCACTTAATCATTTGTACCTGGTCCCACTTTGTAATCAGGAGCATGGCAACCAGCCAACTTCAAAAGTTTACCTCCGCAATAAGTGTCTTATTATTTGGTTGATACATTCAAAACATTTATTCTAATATTAAGAACACTGTATTTAAAAACGAGGAACACATAGCCTCGATTTAAAAGCACATCCATGACCACGAAGGAATATTATTGGCAATATATTGTGACGTTACTATAGTCCAGTGACTTTTTCATTCCATTGACCACATCAGAAAATAAACAACTTCTTAAAATTACAACAATAATGCAGCCACCTGACATAGAAAGGCCAAAGAAAATATACATGGAATTCCAGTACAACATTGGCAAAAACCGTGTAGGTAGATTGGAATATTTAACTTATTTACTATCCTGGCATATATACCCTGGTAAATGCAAATTTCTGGTTTCATTTCTCAAATATACCATTTTATGGATTTAATGTTTTTTCTGCAGAAACAGCATGTTTCCTAATGTTAATAGATGTATGACTTTTACTACGCTGGGCTACAAACCAGTAAGGCAAATTTTCCTGTGTTTGCAAATTACAAGAACAAAAATAAATCAAAGCGTTTTCCTACTTCAAACAATACACTGTTTGAACGAAATGAAATTATGTGCTATGGAAACATTACTTGTTCTTCTGTTTAATCATGAATATTTACCTTGACAGTAGTCAAAAAACAAATAAGTCAAACATTCCTGGAATATAGTTGGCAATTACTATGTAAACTGCTCTATGTACATTAGGCTGAGTAGCTGGAAACCCAACCATTTTCGATTTGTTTTATCAAACCCGTACTTTGGTCCACTTCATTCTGCAATCACGCTGTAAGTGCTTGTGTTTCACTCATCATTGGGATTTACAAAATATGTACAAAGTTAGAGAAGTGCTCATCTTACATAGTATCGCAGTAATCAAAACTGACCACCATTCATGGAGAATGTTAACGTCCAAAAGACACAGAAGATTCGCCGGTCACATGACCTAAATCTGTGAGAAACCTGTCGGGCACTTGGTCCATCAGGCAATGTATCATAGTTCTGTGGCTTGTGAACAATATTTCTATTATCATTGAGGAATGTACCACAATTTTCACTGAATGAACAAGAAATTGCCTCATTTAATTTATTTATATCTTTACATCTTGGTTAGCTACCATCGTGGTCTTTTAAATCACAAAATGTTTGAAAGTAAATGATTCGATAACAAAATTAAATATGTAAGATTAACGACATATCATGTCATTAAACTTACATCTCTATTTAAAACAGAATCTGGGCACAATAATTAAATGAAACGCACAACTAAATCCAAAGCAGTTCAACCAATGAAAATGGTGGTACGTTCTGAGGAATCTCAGCAATTACATAGCATAAATATCAGGGTTAGGTGTCACTTGTTTGATGTACTGCACAGCCCTGCCAGTTACTATATCAGCAATATATACAAAACACAAGCTTTGGCAGAAGCAGAGCAAATACTAGACTAGACAGGAAAACACCTCTAAAGAATTGCTGCCTATGTTTATAACTGTAAACAACAAGCTCAAGGCAGAAAGAAAAACACTTATCCCTTGTATATTATAAGAAATAACAGACAAGCTGCATTTTAAGTAGCAATAAAAGGAAAAAAAAGGCATTTAGAAATGCTGTACTTAAAGATATAATGGTAGTACATATACATTCTGTGAAAGAGAGGTAAACATCTGGGAGGCAAGAATCACTATAAAAACTGCAAAGTCAGTGGCAATAACAGAAAATTATTCACCGATAAATAATGCACGACAAAAATGCATAGCTAAAAATAAAAATAGCATAAATTTGCAAAAAGAAAGTGCATTCATACACTGGCTGTGCTTTTGAAAATTTTCACATCAAATTGTTTTTTCCACAAAATTCTTAATACATTTTGGGATATTATAAATCCTGGACATCATTCATATATGTAGCCATGTTACATTTACAAATGTAACACATCAAATTTAATTAAATTACTTTCAACACTAAAACTGAAATGGATGGACTGGACGATTTTGAGCATACTACCAATAAACAGTATTCTAATTCTTGTCATCTACAGTACACCACCCAATAGGCTAACACATAACAATGTAATCGATTTTGCATTTATTGGGATGACATAACATCACCGGAATTCAAAAAATCAATATTCACAATATATTATTGTCATGTAAAGTTCTCTGTCTTTCTATGCATGGTCAAAGTCACGAGGTGTGATATCTTCCACTTTGATTTCATACAAATTTAATTATGTTAAAAAATACACTTGAAATGCATGTTTTATACAAACCACCCATTTTTCCTTTCACATATTTCCCATTACATTAGTACTGAATGAGAGATCTATGCATTTATACTATTAACAAACAACAGAGTTAGACCAGAACACCACATTCTTTGTAACGTGCCATCTTGGTTTTCAAAATGTAATTGCCATGGCAACAGTGACTAACCAATCAGTCAGTGAGTTTGTGCAGAGACCTTTGTTGATGCCTATGAGGTCTAGATGCCTAGCCAGGTCTTACTGCGTTCGTAGATGACGTAGCTTATACTAACGGCTGGCAGCACTTTGAGGAAGTTTGGGGCGATGCCGCGATACAAACCACGCAGCCCTTCTGCCTTCCAGATGGAGGCTGCGAGGGTGATCATGCCACCCTGGGCCTCCACCGTCGCTGCAAACAACAATAACCCCATGAATGGGGAGATACGACGAATCTAACTAAAACCAAGCTAGCGTATGTCTGTAACACTGTGTATGCATGTCAATATGATAACATTTTCTTCTCAAACGGGAGCCAAACTTTCAGGGATTAATCGATGACCACATTGAACCAAAGTAATGCCTTTAGTTTTTCAAAATTTCCCATTGGTTAAGGGTTTTGTAATGGTTTTAGGGATTGTACTGGACGCTAGACAGATGTCAATCGATTGTTAACAATGGTACGTGTGGTTCTGGGCCAACAGATGGTCTGCCGAACAGTTGAGCGAATTACATCAAAACAAACGTCATTTATAGACTTCCAGAAACCATCTTCTGTATCTGGGTATGTAGCGCCACCCAGAGGATGGGCATTTTTGCAAGTGTCAATAAAGATACAAAGTCTGACTCTTTTTATTGTAACATCCTGTTACGAAAAAATACAGTGGGAAACTCGCTGTAAGGATATGTGAAGATTATCTTTAATTAAAAGGAACACATTTTCTGGTTTACATTGTGTTATGTGCCCATGGATGTAAGGAACATCAGAAAGGAACAGTTTTTCTATGTCCCAACATGCGCACACAGTAACATAATTTTTCTGAAAAAATTATTATTTTATTTTGTAAAGAGAGGGTTGACTGGTTGTGTAAAAGGATTGTGTAAAAGAAATGTTGTTTAATGGGGTTAAGTTGTGGAAATGAGGGTTGACCAGTGGGCTGTGTCATGGAAACAGGGGGTTAACCAGTGGTTTTGTTAAGCAAAGGCTGACAGAGCACTGTGCCAAGAAACGAGTGGTTTGTGTTGTGTTCAGGAAGTGATGGGTGGTGAAGGGTATAACAGGACAATACCACACAGACAGTTTGTGGATGTAGACCTAGACTGACAGAGAGTACGCCACCAACCTTGTGCCTGTAGCCGTGTCCTGACAAGGGCCAGGGGGTAGCTGGCTAGTTGACCACACGTACTGCTGAAGGTGCCACAGGCCATCAGCACCAGCACCCCGGGGTCTTTGTCACCTCCGTTCTTGTTTATATAAATCTGCTTCATTGTCTGGAACATCGCACAAACATTGACACTTGTCAGTTGTGTTATCCATTAAAACCCAGTATCTCCAACTGACACTTAATTGTTTATTTATTTATTTCAAACATTACGTATGGCAATAGGAGACTATCACAGAGATCCCTGGATAATCTAGAATGTTTTGCCTGTATCTCTGGTGACCTGCATCACCAGAGATACAGGCAGAACGTTCTCCTATTAGTTCCTGTAAGCTGGATCTTGTCCTCAATATGAGTAACAAATTAAACTACACGCTGGTACAATTGGTGTCTGAATTACATCTCTTTAACGGCTGCACCAATGATGTGAAATCTTACCTCATATATTGTGAGGTCGATCCCAGCGTAAGGTATGATTCCTATGAGGTTTGGAAGGTATCCACGGAACAGGGCCACTGGACCATTCTGTTTGACGACCTTTATGCCGCAGTCCAGTATGCCCTTGTACTGTCCAGTCTGAGACACAGCTAGCCTCGTCTTGATCACCTGCAGAGAAAGGATACAGTCCATCTGCGCTAACTTGGAGGCACTATAAATGTATCTCCCCCCAGGCGCTAAGGTCCCCTTGCCTCTTTCTTTGTTAATTTATGTCCTTGCACTACTCGTCACCGATCTACCTGTTGGCAATGCATTTGAAGACACACTAAGGTAGTTATTTTGAGGTATTTACCTTTTAGTGGACACACTGAGTTGTCAGTCATTCCCCAGGTGGCACCACTGGAGTTATGTTCAATTTATCAGGAAATGATTACCTACTGCATGCAGTGCCGTAATTGGCGACAGCAGAAACTAATTGGTGATAGGAACGTGTTTAAGTTTGTAATACTGTAATGGTGAGATCTTTTCGCCTTGGTTTGTTGCTTCACGGATGGATGTCATCTACCGGTAGTAATTATTGTATTTGTATCTTAACATGCTGATTTTTTTAACTTGTATTTGACTTTTTCCAGAAGCCCATATTTACAGTTGATGTCCATACTTGTGTATTTGATACAAATACACACCGAATCAGCAACATGTACTTGGCCTGCCTGAGCATACATCAACATAAACAGCACCAAATGATTGGGACAGACAGTTTGAACCTGTACAGTTATAGGTACCTATAAAACAGACTTCACAAAAATTAAATAATAAAATGAACTACATAAGTAAAATAAACATTTAGTAGATTTGCTATTATTATGAGTTTCAACATTAAATAAAAAATTTACTATAAAATTAATTAAACAACTCAGACTTATTGCGGAATCATGAGTTTCCTCACTGCCTACAACTGTTTGCACCTTGCAAGAGAAGGGCGGCGTGACTTACCTCCAAGGGGTAGATACAGGTCTGTGCTATGGCTCCAGCTGATGAACCAGCAGCAAATCTCTCCACGATAGAGATCTCACTTGAGTCTCCTTTGAACATCCTCTTGATCTACAACAATCACGCCAAATGTACAAAGTCTGATCACGTTAGCGTAACGTCTTGTTTATATAGAAAACAGCGTATCTATTTCTGATATTTTAACTGGCCAAATACGAAACATTTGCAGATTACAAAGTGACACGTGTCAAAAAAGTGACATTAGGTGCACAAATAGTGACACGGGTGATCTGAATCATAACATGTCACTTGAAACAAGCACGCATGCCTGCAGGCTCACATAAACGCACACCTATGAAGACACACATATGCACACAAACACACATACAAACAAGCACGAACCATACCATGACTTTTTTTATCTGTATACACTTAGATATTTCCAATTCCTCCCAAAATTTCACAAATCTGTACAATGTGTCATGACTAACTTACTAGACACACATGCCCCAAATCAACAAAAACTCTCCCTAGACTATGTGACAAAGGTCACATGACATGCACCCTTCTCTACAGGCCTATATGCAGGATTAGATTTTACCAGTCCAAAAACGATCCCGGTAGATACGTGCGTCTGCACGCACACAAACATAATAAACATATAAATAACACTGAGATTCAATACGTATAATGTGGTTTTGCTCCTCAAATTTCAACATTCCAAAACAAACTCAGCCCGTTCAAAAGACAGGTGAACTGTTCTCTAAATAAAGCATTGCTCCTCTATCATGACTTGGTCAGCTGACCCACTCACCTGTTCATAGACGGCAAACTTGATAGCTGACTCCGGGGCAATCTTTATGACATTGGTGCCGTTCCCTCTCCATAGGGACTTCACTCCTCCTTCCCTCACCATTTGCTTCATCCCACTCAGGATGCCCATGTTAGCCTTAGTCCCATGCACCTGGACAACAGAGGCTGACAATTCACGTGGTAGTCACTAGTATACATATAACTATAACGCAGCTAGCGTATCTTATCGTTTTTTCTCCTAGATGGTACGCATCTCAGGTGCCAAACTTTCATGGATGGATATATGATGCTTTGGAAGAAAGGCAACACCTTCATTTTAGCCAAAATTCACATTTGGTTTACGGTTCTTAATTACTGTCTTAGGGTTGATCCTGTATGTTAGATGGCTGTAAATTGATTGAACATAATGTTGTGTGTATTTTCTGAAATAGTTTCGAGGATGCGAGCAACACTAATTGTTTGGGGACATTATGCATAACTTGTAAATATCATAACTGTAGGTCTTTGCTGCAAACTTACCATTACCCTGTATCATTTGGCATTATACATCGAATCAATCGATGTATTATTTTTCAAAACCATTGTTTATTATCGGAATACACTTCAAAAGGCTGTTCAGGGAGTCAGAGGTCAAATGTCATCGCTTTTATAGTTTCATCTCTAAGGGATCATTAAATACTGCTGCTTAAAATGTTTTGTTTGTTTACCCATGGGAATCTAACTATAATCGTGCTAGCATAAGTGTTTATGTATGTGGGGGCATGTTCACATTTCTCTCCTAGATGGTTTAGTGCCAAACTTTCAGGCAATAATCAATAACCCCTGGGAAAAAAGCAATGCCCGTATTTTTTTTAAATTCCACACCACTTATGAGTTTTGTAATGGTTTAAGGGTCAGTTGCGGATGTTAGATGGTTGTAATTTTATAGTTCATAACGTTACGTTTATGTGATTGATCCGTGGACTGTCAATTAGTTGTGGACTTTTTATATAAATACATCAAATAAATTTCATATATATATATGTTATAATAAACGTTATTTACAAAAACTCTGGGAAACTGTCAGCATCTGTGTGTTGTGCCATCAGGATGGAAAATGTTGCTAGTAGGTATAACAAAAATGCTCAATAACCACACCTGTAACATGATCTTGACTCGATCCAGTGGTGCGGTGAATGACCTAGAAATGGCACCAGCAAGGCCACCTGCTACGAGATGTTTCCACGCCCGGCCTGTCTGCTTCTCTTCCGACGTGAAGTCTGGCGGACACGTCAGACTGTCACCAATGTCAATCATCTGTGACACAAACAACATGTCAACTCAACAGGTCTACACATTAGTGACATAAGTTCTCCTCATACCAGTGATACCACAGCATCTGTTTTTTAACATGGTGAACAACATTTAACTATAACTGACAATATATATGTGCACAATTAAAAATAAACCCCCAGGTCATGACACAGCAGGTGTACCTAAGGATCCAATAATGTAGTCATTTTTATCAGAAAATTATGTAGCATAATAAAAATAATAAATTAACTATGTCTATTCCAGCATTGGCCGGTTTCGTGAAGCGTTCTTAAAGTTAACCGATTAGTTAACATCACTTGTTTGTGTAAACATTTATGATCACTTATGTGTTTAAATATGTCATTTACTAAGACAATCATTTTAGCATTAAGAATGTTCTTAGCTGCTTCTTGAAACCGGCCCCAAATGTTGCTTAATGAGCCACAACTGTCTAATATAATTTTATTTTTATCTGTTTATTTTGACTGTTTCATCAGAATCATTTATCTTACAGATAATGGTAAAAAACTAATTGTAGTACAATAAAACACATTTGAGCAGTCAAGATGGTAGAATAC
Source organism: Escarpia spicata (assembly GCA_963995525.1). Classification (NCBI taxonomy): domain Eukaryota; kingdom Metazoa; phylum Annelida; class Polychaeta; order Sabellida; family Siboglinidae; genus Escarpia; species Escarpia spicata. Next base: position 11,480,076 of record OZ023205.1, on the reverse strand, counting down.
ATATGGTTTATACTGTGTAATTTTTTTTTTATAAACCCAGCCACATTATGTGCCTTTCAGAAGGCACCGTACAAAAGCTATTTGGATAATTGCTTGATTTTATGACAGTCTGTCTGACAGCAGTGCAGCTTTAAGAAAGGACTGCAGCATAAACCATTAACACACTATAAACTCACCAGGCTCTTCCTCCAGTAGCGAACCATATCCTCAAGGTGCGTGCTGGGATAGAGAGCGAAGAAATCTCGCCACTCGGTCCAGCTGAGGGAGACACTTCCATCCTTGTCAATCCTACAGCGGGGAGGAGGGGAGGGGTAAGAGTAACCAGAACAACCACCTGGTTGAGAATTAAGTACTTATTATTAGTCCCGAATAAAGATTAAGTTTGAACTTTGAGACCATCCATCTTTTATTTCCACTGAATCAACACGAGCCCTGCGTACACGATGTACCACTTTCCTCAACACCATATCAACTTTTGTTTACATAATATGCATTTAAAAAATAAAAAAGGTGCAAAAGATGAAAATGATATCATTTATATGTTTATTATTCCGCTGGCTGGACATGACGACTGATAATTTTGCAAAAGCATAATTTATCGAATAATATACTGTTGTATACTAACTTTCCAGATTGCTCAACTTCTTTGGTTTTATGGGCCTCTGAGCTCAGCTTTCTAAGGATTTTGGCAGGGTAGGTGTTACAGTATTATTATTATAAAACAAGTGGACATACCCCGGCATTGCATGCTAAAAAAAAACATCTAGATTGCTATCAATATTATCTAGTTAAAGCCACCTCAAGATCAAAGAGATGACACTCTGCCCATGTTACTATATGCGTGGCGGCCTAGGAAAACCAGTCGGAAGTCGCCAAGCGTAATTGCCCGCAAACACGTCATAAAGTTGATTTTGCGTCATCGGGTTGATTTTGAGATTTCGCTGAGATCTTTTAGCTAACATACTTATTTATAAGTTCACCAAGTAGTTTCCTGATTACGTAAGTGAAAGTTGTACTTTTTTTGTGTTTTTGTAACTGTGAAGTTCGTCCTAGGTTGCAGCGTTTTAGAATTAAAAGCGCACTATTTTGCGAACGCTTAAAACCTTCCCATGCCCATATATGGCATACCGTTCGAAAGCTATTTACTAGCAGCAGTGCGCATGAATACGTTGGAAGAAAATTGAGTGCGCAGAGAAAGTTAACAGGATTTTATTTGGAAGTTGGATTGGAGTTGTTTATGTAGTTTGATTAATTATTAGTTTGATGTTGCTGTAGTTTATATCTGTACATATTTCTTAACAGTTTAACGTGTTATCAAACCGGATTTTGTTGGAAATACAGACCATGGGACGAATTTTGTTTTGTGTTTACGATCTTCGAAAAATCAAAGATGGCTATGCCCATGGACATGGACGGGCCGAAGTCGAATGATGTTGCTCGGTGTTTCAACGCATTGGCATTGGTGAATATGCAATATATCGCAAGTGGGGACATCCTCAACGAACTTGTGAACGACTACTTTGTGACACACCTGATCGGCAATGATAACAGTGATTCGGACTTGTCTGATTCGAGCGAGGACGACTTTGACCCGGAGCTGGCAGAGGAAGTCAGCGGATCTGTCAATGGTGACACTCAAACTGTTTATGACGACCCGAGGCGCAAGATGAGAACATAAACGCCTCTCTTCAGTTCTTTTCAGAATTAACCACATATTCATGGAAGACTTTGTTACCTCTTGTGTGTTGATTAGTAATAATTATAAAAATTAATATGCATTTTTGTTAACAAACAACTACAACTTTTTTTGACGGGTGCTCTGTAAATTATTATAACTTTAAAAGTAACCATCAGAATTTGATAATAGTTTTAGTGTTCCAAAGCTAAGATACATAGTTACACTTTCTTCACTACATTGGACATGGTAATAGCACTGGATATTTTGTTATAATTTTAGTACTGCAAATTTTTTTTATTTTGACATGAATGATGATGATTCCAGACACTACGAGTACTTTTCTCCTGCAATAATGTTTGATGGGTGCCCTCTTTAAATTCTTGTAACTTTGAAAGTAGACATTAGAATTTAATAATTATTTCTGTAAGCTAAAGCTAACAAACACAGCTACATTTGCTTCACTGAACTGTATAAAAAAATCTGGTAAAAGCAGCAGATATTTTGTTATACCATCAAGTTTTTTTCATGTGAATAATGACTGGACTTTAAAACAGATTTTTCTCCTGAACTAATTTTTGATAGGTGCCCTCTTTAAATTCTTGTAACTTTGGTTCTGGTGGGAATATTTGAATACAGTAAACTGTATTGGAACTGGAAATAGTGTTGCTTTCCATTTCTTGAATAAAAATACATATGATTTTTTGTCAATGTGACTGGTTTTCCTAGGCCGCCACACATATAATGCTATGCTGATGTTTGTTGCTAGGCAACCCTGCCAGAAATAACACATGAATAATCACTCAGCTGGCCACTGCTAAATGCCAATGCAATCAGAGACCAGCAGAGTTGATTGCCATTGGTGTCTAAGATCCCCATCTGGCCAGATCTCCCAGTGTGAAATTTTAAATAACTAAATTCATGAACCACCCTAATGGGCCCGCTAGCATGCCTATAAAATTACATACATGCAAAACTGGTGGGGCTTGGACATACAGAAAGAGACACACTGTGTTCTTTACTATGGATCTATACAAATAAAATCATGGTTACTAACAGATAAAACATGGTTACAAATAGTTAATAGATTACATAAGAACGTTTTGATCAAGAAAACATGTAAAGTATATCAGATATTTTTTATTGTGACAACAGTTTACTGGTTTATGAACCAATAACATTAAATGTGCTACATGAAATAATGTATGTTAAATAATTAAATGACAACTAGCACTGGCATTAGATCACTGTTGCCTTGATGTCCATGTAATCAGCGTCATTTACTTTTAATCCAGTCTTTAAAGGCCGTGATATTGATTTTTATTACAGTAATGGTGCTGCATGTTTAGTTGGTATAAAAGAATCATATTGCATTCAGCAAATATAAAATTAACAATTCAACACATAAACATACCCCAAATTGGTTATCAAATTATTGAAAAGGGAGACTGACTGACTTATTCACTGTGAAGCTAAGTAGTCAGCCTGGAAAAACCAAAGGATGTAAAACTACGGCGAACAATTAATTAAAATTGTCAATGATGGTAACTGCGAATTTTCATTAATTAAATAGCAGTGGTGTTGTTGGTAAAATGTATAACTTATTGACTTGATAATTAGTTAAATATTTTCAGATTAGTATCAGGCACACATAGTCGTGGGTGGCTAAAAAACTGGCTATAGTGAAAAAAAGTAATTGCTAATGTCAAAGGAAGCGACACCAGAGAAAGAGGCTTGTGAACATAGGCACCTCGGAGGAGACAGGTCTACAATGCTCCAAAGTATTAATATATACGTAAAATAATTATTTACTTTATTAAGATTATTCTTTTTTAGCTTATTTTACAGTGCCACAGCGCAATATGTAGTTAGCACTACAGAAATATATTTGATTATTTTTATTTATTTATTCAAGTGAAACGGTTAGTGAGATCTCAACATGAGCAATGTAAGACTTGTAAACAAGTGAATACAGTCACCTCTTTGTCAGGTTGATGGCTTCCTGCATCGTGACACACAGTCCCAGCTTGCTCAGTGCGGCCTTCACTTCCGATGGCTCTATCAGGCCTGCAACAAAACACATACAATAGATTTTATTTCCATAATAACATTGTAATATACATACATGATTTTCTAAATTATATTCAACATTATTGTGGAAAAGGAGAAAACAGAAGTTTAATACGTATGAAGTGCTTTCCCATTTTCAAAACACATCATATGACATCACAAAATACATAAACTCTCTATTACGTCTATTAAAGGGATTCTTTGTAAGCTAATATACATTCGAGGTGTACCGTATCAAAACCCATAAGTATTTTCTCTGCTACTTATGTCTTGCATGTTTATGCATAATTTGGGTGTTATCTGCGCAAAAAGCCGATAAACAATTGTGTTTACGTGAATCATTTTGAGCTTGCTGCCACATCGATGATTAATTCCGCAGCCCGAGTATAATGAATATTCATGCACGCGCAGTGAACCACACAAAGACCGTTGACGTCACACACACAGCTAACATGTCTGATTCCGAGGTGAGTTGAGTCAAGCAATGGCATTGTAAATAAGCAATTTGTAGATATATGTATATTGACAGCTATTTTTATAAGTGTAGGAAGCGTATACATTGTTTATTTATCCTGCTTCCCAATGCAGTCAGCCGAGTAACGTTTCGATTAAATAGAATTATAACGTCCGCAGACGCGGATGGTTGCAGTCGGTGTCAGCTGCCGCTGGGACTGTCACCGAGTCTGTCGAGCCTCTCTACAATAAATAACATTGTCATAGCCTTAGTCAGGGTCTCCTTAGGCAGGGTCTCGCCTTTCTAGTTAGTAAAACTGCATTGTTCGGTATTTTACATGCAGTGAACGAAAATGCACCTAAAATATCAGTATATGCAACCATAGCAAGAGGATTAACCTGGTCGTGGATGTAATTTGTTTTGCCTAAATCTGGGATTTGGGTATGTGTGTCTACAGGTCTCGCCTTTTCGAATTCCAGTCAGCCATTTTTTAAAAGTCCCCGTTTCCCCATTTATTTGAACCAAAACATAAAAACGTGAGATTCGTACGTTCACAGACTGTTTTTAATGCTACAGCTACGATTGTTAGTAAACCTGGCTGGCATGTCATCATTCAATGTAAATGTTTTAGGTTTGTTAAAAAGTACTCAATACCGTGTTGCCACGGAATTTTGCGATACACAAATTTTGGAGACCAGCAGATCTGCACTCTAGTATACAGAAGTATTTATCCATGAATATATATTTTTTTAATCTAGTAATAGATCAGATCAAGTTGCGTTGCTTCGTATGAATAGCACTTTTGATAATAATAGTACTCCCTAAAAACAAATTAAACATTTATTATTGACATGTTACTTTACCGTTACTGTACACTTTTCATGAGAATGGCCCATATGCATAATTATATAGAAAGTTATCAGAAGGTCCCCTTATTGGGACCTCTGCCCTGGACCGAGGAAAAGATTGACTTAATTTAGTGAACATTCACTTATGTGAGTTCGAGTTATCTGGAATGCACTGTATATGACCAATGCATACAGGCAAATATGTAGAAGCAAATTAAAAGTTGGCCAAATAATGGATTGGAATTTTAGTCTGACTGAATCAACATAACAAGGTTCTCTTGTATTTCTTTTCCATTTAGCTAGCTGTAAACTTGGTGATAAGTCCCATAATTCAATATCTAAACTGAATTAATCTGCACAGTGTTGAGTTAGCTAACTCATATTTAGGCTTAGTTTCCTAAATTCAACTTTGTTTATTTGCAGGAACATTGGAAATAGCTGAGCTGATGGAAAGAGGAAATTGAAGAGCTCTACTTAACACTGCCATTAATTGGACAATGGGTCACCTGACATAAGATGATGTCTGACTTTGTTCTGCCCCATTCTCTTCTGGGAAGTTGTACCTCACTTCGAGTTTCAAATGGATGTGTACGTCTGATAGCTTTGTGTATCAAAATACATAGCAGTGCTATTAGTAGGACAATATGTTAACTGACACAGTAGTGAAGAAGATGTCTGACTTTGTTCTGCCACATTAGTTCCATGTGGCTTCTGCTGGGAATATGTGCATCACTGTTTCAAATGGATTTGTGCAATCGATCAATTTGTGCATCCAAATGCACATCATCTCATCATTATGTTGCAAAGTAGGAGTACATCATAAAATTTATGATTTCTTATGCTCATCATGTTTGGATTGTATTCTACAGCATTTTCTTCAAAAAATTTTGAAACAAGTTTGTGTTCAGGGAACTATACTGGGAGTAGTGTATAAAAAGGTGTCGACAAAGTTGCTTTTACAATAATTTAGAAAATTAATAAAATATAAATGTTCCACACCATTCAAAATGTTTTGGGGATCTTCTTGAACTAAATACACCAATGATGACTGAAAACAGTGTTTTAAAATATGCGTTACTTTTAAAGTTTTGTAATTTTATAACTTTAGTTCCATCATATTATGGCCATGTTATTTGTTATCGAAACAGGAGTTCGAAAGAAACAAATTCAATATCTTTTACTGATAATGATGGGCAGAACAAATAATTAGTGCACTCCCAGTACAAAATAAAACATGTTTTTACACTGATGCAGTATATTTTAATATTTTTTAACATGATGTTATGCTCTTTATAGATCTACATTTTTCAAACTAAAATTATGTAGATAGGAAATTACGTAACCACCTATCCTATTTTAATACTGTAAATTACTTTAGTGATGTATAATGTATTTATATTGCTTATGGAAATAGCAGCTGGATTTATGGTGCAAATAAAATGGTTTCATTATTGAATGTTTCTCGGCTTCAGTAAGTTTCTGTTATCTAAACGTTTCATTAAAACTTCACTTCAAAATGTATAGCCAGATGTACCTAGTGAAAATGAACATGATAGTACCATAGTTTTTATATTCCAACAAAAACAATGCCAATCATTCACTATGACATCGGCAGCTTCATACATGGAGAAGTGGTGTATTTTCTTTTAAATCAATCTGTCTGTCATGAACTGTCGCTATGTTCATTCTCCGTTTATTCCATATATTTTCCTTCTTTTCTATGCTGAATCTGTGACATAAACAGCAGCTGGTCGACGTTTCATTTTGATAATTTTATCGGTCAGGACTCGTTCGCATGGCGGTGGCTAATCCCTATACACACATGTTGACGACGTATGTCTTGCATCTATTAACTCGGCGTAGCTAATCGAAGTCTGACGGACAGTCCCGAATATTCATGAGCATGCCTTATACCAAAGTAGAAACTCTGCGTATGCGGAGTGATTTTTTCAGTATATTGTCAGGGTCATTAGTGATTAATAAAACATAATTCTAATGAAACAAAGGCATAGTTATATTAACAGGATTACCTAATAATTGCATACATTACAAAGAGATTAAAATTCTCAAAGAATCCCTTTAACAAATGAAAGGTTAAAATGGTATGGCCTTATATACGTTTGACTGAATCCTGTCCTAACGATTGCTCAAAGCACTTCCTACTTCAAAGTCTTCAGGCCTGTTCATTCGGATCATTCCAACACATTCAACTTTTGTGTGAATCATTCAGCCATGATGCAAGGGCAGTTATTTGTTATTGCACTACTGTTTAAATACCAGTCCCAAGGTACAGAGTGGGAGTCTCCAAACAAATTTGGGAGTTAGGACTTTTTGACGACAAACTCTGATGGACTCTGACTAATTTTCCATTAATGTCGACGCATGGAAAGGATGCTAAGATGACATACCATCCTTGTTTTTGTCAAGGTCGGAGAACGCGAGATGAAGACCTTTCTCATGTTCTTCCATGTAAGCTGCGAACTCGGCAAAGTCGAGCACTTTGTCTTCATCCTGGTCAGCGTCCGCAATGATTCCCTGTCGCAATAACACTCAACTGATGTATCCAATTCGTTGCCGTTTGCCTACGTCACAATAAAATTTTGTACGTAACCTCCGTCAAATTAATGTTTGCCAACAATGTTGAAAATGGTTATACATATATATGTGAATTATATTACCATTGCTGCATAACATCTCATAAATCAAACATTCCACCATATCGTTGTCATTTTAGAAACGTTCCCTTACATTTTTGTCATAAAGAAACATTTTTGTGGCCAGAATTTCAACAAAATACACAAGAGAATACACAAATGCACCACATGTTCCAATCAGTAACTGAACTGATCAAACTTAATAAGTTTATTTAATTATGATGAAACTTAACTGGAATTCAATGATTAAACTTAAACGTTTCTTCAAATTAATAATTTTCAATTATGAGAAGAAAACTTAACCTTAGGATGAGATCTGTCTCGTCTGTCTACCTACCTCTGGGAGATGTGGGAATAGCAGCCTTATCTAAACTTCTATTGCTGAGGGTAAGCTTGGCACAGCTTCTGGGAGATGTGTGAATAGCAGCTCTATACTTCTATACTTGTATTGCTGAGGGTAAGCTTGGCACAGCTTCTGAGATATGTGGGAATAGCAGCTCTATACTTCTATACTTCTATTGCTGAGGGTAAGCTTGGCACAGCTTCTGAGAGATGTGAGAATAGCAGCTCTATATTTCTATACTTCAATTGCTGAGGGTAAGCTTGGCACAGCTTCTGAGAGATGTGGGAATAGCAGCTCTATATTTCTATACTTCTATTGCTGAGGGTAAGCTTGGCACAGCTTCTGAGAGATGTGGGAATAGCAGCTCTATACTTATATTGCTGAGTGTAAGCTTGGCACAGCTTCTGAGAGATGTGTGAATAACAGCTCTATACTTATATTGCTGAGTGTAAGCTTGGCACAGCTTCTGAGAGATGTGTGGATAGCAGCTCTATACTTCTATTGCTGAGGGTAAGCTTGGCACAGCTTCTGAGAGATGTGTGAATAGCAGCTCTATACTTCTATTGCTGAGGGTAAGCTTGGCACAGCTTCTGAGAGATGTGTGGATAGCAGCTCTATACTTCTATTGCTGAGGGTAAGCTTGGCACAGCTTCTGAGAGATGTGTGAATAACAGCTCTATACTTCTATTGCTGAGGGTAAGCTTGGCACAGCTTCTGAGAGATGTGTGAATAACAGCTCTATACTTATATTGCTGAGGGTAAGCTTGGCACAGCTTCTGAGAGATGTGTGGATAGCAGCTCTATACTTCTATTGCTGAGGGTAAGCTTGGCACAGCTTCTGAGAGATGTGTGAATAACAGCTCTACACTTCTATTGCTGAGGGTAAGCTTGGCACAGCTTCTGAGAGATGTGTGGATAGCAGCTCTATACTTCTATTGCTGAGGGTAAGCTTGGCACAGCTTCTGAGAGATGTGTGAATAACAGCTCTATACTTATATTGCCGAGTGTAAGCTTGGCACAGCTTCTGAGAGATGTGTGGATAGCAGCTCTATACTTCTATTGCTGAGGGTAAGCTTGGCACAGCTTCTGAGAGATGTGTGAATAGCAGCTCTATACTTCTATTGCTGAGGGTAAGCTTGGCACAGCTTCTGAGAGATGTGTGAATAACAGCTCTATACTTCTATTGCTGAGGGTAAGCTTGGCACAGCTTCTGAGAGATGTGTGGATAGCAGCTCTATACTTCTATTGCTGAGGGTAAGCTTGGCACAGCTTCTGAGAGATGTGTGAATAGCAGCTCTATACTTCTATTGCTGAGGGTAAGCTTGGCACAGCTTCTGAGAGATGTGTGAATAACAGCTCTATACTTCTATTGCTGAGGGTAAGCTTGGCACAGCTTCTGAGAGATGTGTGAATAGCAGCTCTATACTTCTATTGCTGAGGGTAAGCTTGGCACAGCTTCTTAGAGATGTGTGAATAGCACAGTTCTATAGTTCTATTACTGAGAATAAGCTGGGCACAGAGAAAGACTGACATCTCGGTCAGCTGAAGAATGAGGAAGAAGGTTTGCTATGCTGATGTTCCACCAAGTTCAAGAGAAGAAAGAGCTCCTACTAAGCAGGGCCATTGGAAAAGCAGACCTAGAAGTACGGTAGTAACTGGCATCTAGACAACTGAAATCTGACTGCCCAAAATTTATATAAGGAACCACGTTATAACAACTATATATCTTGACTGTTATCTCTTTTAATTTGATTCTTTCAGGGTGAATAACATGTTTATGTCGCATGCCAAGCAGAACATAATTTTTACCATTTTAAGGGTGGTAAACTGTTAATTAATTGTATGCCCACCACACAAGTGATCCTGTAAATGACTGAGTCATAAAATAAAATAAAAAACTAAACTTCCGCTCAAATATTCATAGAAACTCAGGACAAATTTGGTCATATTAAATTATGACTATTAACTTTCTTCAACGTGTCATACACAATAACATGGTAATGTTTGAAATAAAATCACACAATGAGACAATACTTTACAATATTCCATATCTTATCATCATTGATGATTTAACAACTTGTCACAGAAATAAAGTGAAATCTGCAGGAATTATACGATTTTGTTGTAAACATCCTTTAATTAAAATCAGGAGTGTGAATTAAAGTCAAATTCCTGATGCACCCGACTGGTCTAGGACATACTGATTAGTGTTTGTGTTATTTGGTGGGTTTCCGATATATGGATTTCATGGTACATACAATAGCCAAATTTAAACCTTTAAGTAAACATGGTAATACTACAATATTGACCAGAATTTATCAATTTGTTCCAAATTTGTCATTTTTTCAAGTCCTTATTTGGTACAAATGTAATGAAGGATTCAACCTAAAAAGAAAAGGTTCCAATCTCAGACACTGGCCAACATTAATGCATGCATTGAAAAAATGCACACTCAGTAAAAATGCAATGTAAGGTGTTGCATGGCATTATAAAATATGACTTTGTTAATTCACACAACTCTAAAGGCAGTTAGTAACTTACAAGTTAGACTAAGACTTACACTACAAATCACGGTACAGGCTGTATTAGAAACTCATATCACAGTCAGATGTATGTATACTAGGCATGGAATCAATTCCATTCCGGAATCGACTCTCAGTTGTTCAGTTCAATATTCATTTGTTGTGTCCCTGTTGAAAGTGGGCGAAGTCAATGTAATTTGTTATATATATATGTTTATAATGTTGTGCAAATCCCACCATATGGATTAATAATGGTTATGATCAGGATAATATGTATTTACATCACATAGAAATTGCATAAATATTATCAAACAGTTTAAAAATTTGACCCAATCAAACCTGGTATATGGTGTCAGTTGTAGGGGGTGTCGGATGTAGGGGGTGTCGGATGTACAATTTTTATGTATGACACCGTAATTGCCAGTTAATTATTATATAATCAAACTAATTTTTTGTTTACTCAAACACATGAAATTAACATTGTATCTCAGTTTGTATAATCTTGTAACCATCCAATAGCAGTAGAGGTTAAAATTGTTTTGGAGTCGGACGTACGTAAGTACATACCCGTTACTATTTCAATTAAAACTCAGTTCAAACTACAGTTACAATGTTTATACTTTGCAAATTAGCTAAGTATGTAGGAGTATACTATATAAAAACGGGTAATCCTACTTTAAAATTTATAGCAGATATAATGATTTAAATGTTTTAGTAAAATTGTTCATAAAACATTCTCATTAGCACCGTCATATTACATACCTATTAAAAAATTACATAATACCTATTAAAAAGGAGTAACATGATATATAAATATATGGAATATTACCTTTCAAATGATACCTCACTTGCCAAATTTGAAATTTTTTCAAAAAATAACTTGTTGGTTTACCAGAACACGGAACTGCCCGGTAGCAGGAAATATTAAGGACCGGAGGTTAACCACAATTCGTAAGTGGCTTTGATATGTTATGTATAATATTATTGTCCAAGTTCAACAGAATGACAAAGAACCAAGGTGTACCTTACACAGTGAAACACAAAACTAGCACTTTGTACTGCATGGGTGATTACAGCTTGCTTGGTCAGCATTCTTACATAGATCTAGTCAAAGTTCTATGTCCAGTAAGACACTCCCAGTTTAGCTTACAATCCACACTTGCATAATTGGGACTGTTCAGACAATTGCGTGGAACAAACAAGAATATTTCTCTGATATTGTCTGGTTGGGTTATCTCGTGTGCGATCTTGTACAACTCACTCAATGATTCATGGACCAATGAGCTCAGGGCATTCTCATTCACCTACTAATTACTAGATTGGAATGAACAAAAACACAGAACTGGAAATTGCATATTTAATATTGCATAATTAATAAGCCTGAACATCCTCCCAAGCCCTGGGTGTGATTACATACACCATCCCTGGCAGATCTCCTACGCATTGTATGGAAGTTAGCTGAATCAAACTCATAATTGACTTCACCTTACCACCCGAGGTGTGTGAACAGTGCACACACCTGTTCAACTTGCACCCCATTTCCAGGGGCTGCTGAGTGGTGTTGTTTATTTAAATAATGACATCTACAGCACAAACACCCCATGAAGGCCACCCAGGAAACCACTGAAATTTTACTGCAAGCAAAATTACTGGCTGAGTTTCTGTTGAGAGTTTGGCAAGGGGGTCTGCCAAGGCCACAAGGGTACTGACACTAATGTAACCAGCGTCATCCTCTGGTGGGAGAGTTTCTGTTGAGAGTTAGGCAAGGGGGTCTGCCAGGGCCCCGAGGGTACTAACACTACTGTAACCAGCATCATCCTCTGGTGGGAGAGTTTATGTTGAGAGTTTGGCAAGGGGGTCTGCCAGGGCCCAGAGGGTACTGACACTAATGTAACCAGTAGGGTCCCCTGGTGGGAGAGGATCAACTAGAAACATTGATCAAAATTTTTATGTACCAGGGTAATTGTAATTGATATGAAAATGTTAGAAGTATAAGGAAATTACAACTGAATTTAAGCGGCTGTAATTGATTTGAAAACTTTAGAAGTGTAACTGAAATAACAAATAAATTAAAGTAGTTGAAATTTGTTTGATTATGTGTGTTAAATCTCTTTCCCACATGCAGTTCTCCCTTAAACAACTTTGTCTTAGATGTTTTTTTGCAACGGAAATCACTTCGAACCAGCATTTCAACAAAATATTTGACAGAATGTCTGAGAGCAACATGTGTTCTCCATCCAATTTTGATGACTTGACAGACCTTTTGTTTAGCAACAGGTCATGTGATGGATCTAGGTAAATTGGTATTAAAAAATACATAATACAAAACAAAGAGAAACAAATAATTATATCTCACCTTAAAGCAGACTTGTATGAAGACTCCATCTTCCTCTAGTCTAGTATGTAATTCATCTAGTAACCAGGTGTTAGGCAACCTTATCATTATATCCATGGTTTATCTCATGACATACAGCAAAAATCTAATTATAATAATTGAGCTTGCATATATACAGGTAGGTTACCGTTTTCCTCTTAGACAGCTTGAACCACGAGTGCCAAAGTTTCAGGGATTAATCTAATACCCCTAGAATAGGATGTAAGACTACATCTTTTCAAAATACCACACACACATATATATATGAAGGGTTTCTTGGCAAAAAACATAATTATATATTTCCATTTTCTTAATTTTGAGAAAAGGTAACTTTTGTGCTTCATCCTCAAAGTTTAAATACCAACTTGTAAGTTAAGTTGATATATATATATACATATTTAGAATCCAAAAACATAGAGAATGGTGGCAAACTCTGAAATGTTTGTTGCATATTTGTTACGCAAAATGTGAATTTAAATGATTTTGTTATCAAAATGTTGTATATTCACAGAGCGCGTGCCGTCACTGCGTAGTTGCACGTGCAGCACAGCGGTGCTGATTGGCTGAACATGGATATATCGCGTTTTGAAAAAAAGACGGATGGCGCTTATTGCATTTTGAAAACAAATGCTCTTTTGTGCACGTCGTTTCGTGTGGATTTGTTGCATTAATTAGGTAGTATCCTAGCTTAACCTTTCATATATATATATACATGTAAAGATTCTCACCTCTTTATGGGGTAAATCAGTTGTTCGGAACATAAAATGCACGTAATACATAAAATGTAACCCAACAATCGCAGGAACCAGGCACGCGCAGCAAAAACTTTGGGAAAACGGCCTTTGGCAACATGGAGAAGGTATTTCACAAGTTTACACTATCACAACTAAGGCCTATCAATGGATGTGAACTTCACATTCTCTCTGACCTTCGACATTTTGAACAAATAACGAGTATCTGTGAATTTAACGCGTTATTACTTAAGTTATGGTATTTATGTAACGATGCTGTGTGTTTTCTAACACTTGGTAAATATTACTATCATGACTGACCATCTACCATTACCAAGGCATCCCGTCAGGTGACGGTCATTTTTGTTAGTATTCACAATTGAAAGACATGATGATGATCCTCACTGACACTCTCAGTCTCAGACTCAGTCAGTCAGTGTCACTGTCAATCATCATGATGATAGGCCTAGATAATCTAACTTCTAAGACAGTCCACCAAGCCGAAATCGCACAAATACTTATCGGCTTGAGAACGAACTTTTGCAAAAATGCGTGCATATTAGAAACAGGTAAGTCTAGAGTTGCAGTGGCCCTTCACCCCCAGCCTCTGACAACTAAACAAGCAAGCAAACATCGAACCTTAGCGAATACCTTCACTTCGTCTTCGCTGATCCCGGCGGAGGAAGCTCGAAGGGCAATCGCCAGCTCGCTCGCCTCGATGCGTCCATCTTTGTTGATGTCGAGCTTGTCAAACAACTTTCGAAATCGCTTCTTCTGCGTCTCAGCCATATCCAACCTTGGAGTGAGTGTGGTATTTATGTCGTCTTCATCGAATATCTCTCTCCCCACAGTTATTTTACGACACGTCCCACGAATAGGTTATACGATTATCCATAACGAGGCTTTGGGAATTCCTTTAATACTGATTGGCGGGTTTACTCCATATATTGCTCATGATGTGGCGCCACTAACAGTAACACACACCTGTTCACCATGTGGAGCCACATTAAGGTGCCGTCACACGATGCAACTTAGTCGCATGTAATGGTTGCAGCGACTTAGTTGCATCGTGGGACGGCACCTTTAGAGTTACGATTCCAAAGACTAGTGTTCGAGTCAAAACAGTATGTTGGATAGCTCTATTATGTGATATATACGGCAAAACATTAATTCCAACCTTATAATGCTTAAAATGCAGTTATTAATTTAATTTAATATGCCTACATTTCTTTTTAACAAGCTCAACAGTTATTGGACCTATTCACCGCGTGATGCCGAGCAGTGGACGTTTTCCGCCACCGATTCCGAGCGAGATACCTGTTGGTGACTGAGAATGGTAAATAGTATAACATTAATAGTTAGGACCAGTCACGTAGTCACCTCGGCGCAATATCCTAACGGGATTTTGCCGAGTGTAATTAGATCCAGGCTCAAAACTGTTTTGTTTATGACAAAAAAGTGTGGCAATGTGATATAGGCAAAGCATGACATGTATATGTTTGTGGGAATGCTTGATCCACCAGACCCTGCCACGCTGCCCAAGTAATGTACTGCGCATACACGCACGCATGCACGCATGCACGCACGCACGCACGCACACACGCACGCACGCACGTGCGTACACACACATACTCACACGTACAAACACGCACACACGCACGCGCACACACACGCACACATGCACGTACACATGCACGCACTAGCACACGCACACGCACACACACACACACACGCACACGCTCACACGCACACACGCACAGAAACACACATGCACGCACGCACCCGCACACATACAAACACACTTATGTATCCAGTACAACGCGGTTTGCCTACGTCAATCATAATTTTGAAATGTTGTACATGACCTTCGTCAAGCTTTGCCTTTGCCAACAGTGTTGATAAAGGTTAAGTTAGCATTCCATATGTACGGAAACGGCGTGCGGATGCGGCATACAGCAAAACAATGAATATAGTGCCTATCGGAAATTACTAGATCTAGTTCCGTAAGTACATAGGCAGATGCGTTTTGACATGTGGATACGAATGCAGCAATACTACTCGCTCCACGTAACAATGCGAATCGTATGCGCACAGGAATCGCATAAGAAATTCTCAAACGTGACGTCACTCAGTGGTATTCCCCATTACGCCTGCAGCATCCGTACACGTTTCCGTACATATGGAGTAGTTTTATATGTGTAAATTAAATTACTACTGCGGCATGACATCTCATATATAACAACTAACCGTAAGCAGTTGTCATTTTTAAAAACTTTGCCTTATAGTCCATTTTATGGGACGATATTATGGCCATAATTCCACAATGCTACATTGTCGAATTCTGAATTTCGCTTACCCATTTATGCTGTAATTGTGCAAGATTGTTGTCAAATAGTTCACTAGAATGACGTTTGGTCAAGTCTGTTCAAATACGTTTGCTCAAAAAGTCTGCTCAAATAAGCACTCGTTAACCTAAGCTAAGCTTGAGTATAATAGTAATTTCGAATTTAAGTTAGGGGCTCACCTACTTCGCTACTAGCATATGGTTTTGTGATTAAACAATGTCAACGAATAGGCGCTCGGGATCAACCACGATCGCGGCCGGCCCAAGCCGCCACCCCAATCCCGTGCGCTGGCTCGAGCCGATTTGTGAGCGACGTTCCAGAATTCCCGAGACGATTATACTTTTAGACTTGTTACGTTGTCTGTCTATCTACGTGAATCGTTGCACTCACATAAACCATTGCCATTAGGGGCAAACAGTCATTTTTTATTGTTTAGTCATCGAAACGTATAGCTGAAGGACATACTACAACTTGGGTTGCGATCGATCTATTGATCAGTATAAATTATAGACGTTGTAGGCGAGTTGTATCACGTATGCGCATGTGTAACAGTATATGTTTCTATTTGTTATTTTATAATTTAATTTATTTTGGTGACAAATGATTTAAAATCTATTTTTTTAAATAGGCTCTGTTTCAGAGCTATAGAGGCCTACTTAACATGCTCAGTGCACCACAGCAAAGGAACTAATTTTAAAATGAACCAAGCTAACAAACACTCGTTTCGCTGGGGAGGGATTGATTACACCTGTCATCCACTGGGGGGTGGCACTTGGCTGAAATGAAGTTTAAGTCCTACCCTTCTCACGGACCCTTATCATTGAAATAGTGCCCCCTTTTCAAGAAAACGGATTCGTACCTTCCAATCTAGATGATGGGAATACTACCTCCAACATTTTCAACCCCAATCTCCTGCCTCCCACATTTAGCCAGCAGTCTCAAATTTCCCTTGTCTCCCACCTGAAAATTACCCCATGGATCTGCCAATAACCGTATATTAATATTGAAATTATTTAATAAAATAACACATCCCTAACATTTTGAATTTATTTTCCTCCTTTATTCAGGGACAAAACCTCTGTTCAAGAGACTGAAGAAGACAGCTATTTCCTTGGTCAAAACCCCCACACCGGCAGTTGTCAGCCGGGTGGTAAGGGCGAGAAAATGGTTGCAGCTAGAGACAGAAGCTGGAGAATAAAGATTGTCAACATTGAATGAAGTATGTGCCAAAGAGACAGTCAGTATGGAAGACATCCAACATGTATCAGGTGGGCGGCATTATTGTTTATTAACAATTGAAAATAACATATCTGCATTGAATGTCACATGTGTATAGCTACTTGGAACTATAACACACAACAGCTCTATATAAGGCCCACAATATAAAACTCCTGTCTTAATATGTTTTGACTATAATTATCATGAACAAGGGTGCAGATTACTCATTGCAGTACAAGTCATAAAAACATCATCACAAAGATTTCTTCGACAATATTCAGAGGTAGGCTTGATGAGTGGTTTTCGTTAAAAACTGGATCAAAAGGACTGACAATTATATTTGATAATTGTTATTGTTAATACTTGATATCTGACTTTGTTCTTTCATATTTGCACACAGAGGTCCCAAGTGACACATCTACACAGACACCTAGAGTCTACGCTGCCAGTGCAACAACACAAACCAGTGACTCGATGTTGTGGAGTGCAAGAAAGTTCCCTCACGATCACGAAGGAATGCACTTTTATACAGGCCTGGAACATTTTAAGAAGTTTCTTTTTGTTTTACAATCACTTAGCCCAGCAGCATATAACCTACGTTATTAGCATGGTGTGATACCATCTATGTCGGTGGAAGATTCTTTGTTACTCTTGTTAATATGCGCTAGCACAAAACTAACTTTGAACGGAGTAGAATGTTTGGTATAACTGAGGCCACTGTGTCGAATATTTTTATTACTTGGATAAATTTCATGGTTTGCCAGTGGGGGAAACAGACTGGTGGCCGTTCCAATTTTCACCAACTAACTTTAAGGATAAGTTCGTGTGCGTATTGTGCCTTGAATGGTCTTGCGCCGGACTACATAAGTGAGTTAATTGGCTACCGTCCCATCAACAGAACTCTACGATCTACCTCGCAGCCTCGCCTTTTGTTCGTACCGGCCTCACAAACTGTTACTCATGGTGATCACCGTTTCGCGGTTTGCTCGGCGGTTCTATGGAACAATTTGCCTCCTACGCTCAGGACAGCAACATCATTACAAGTGTTTAAAATACTTTTGAAGACTCACCTATTTAAACAAGCGTTTTTATAATTCATCGACTAGGACATTTTATGTGCTTTCTATTGATAAATGTATTTTTTTTTAATTAGTTTCTTAACATATTTATGATTCTTCTTCTTGTATAAATGAATGTATTTCTAGTAGTTTTTATAAATGTCTTAATTTATGTAAACGCTTTTTTAATGATCTCTCTTTTTTAGTAACTATATTTAAGTTAATGTTATATTTTTTTACATATTTATTTCTTAATTAGCATTTCTTTTTATGTAATATACTATTATATACGTGTGCATGTATGTAAAGTGCCCGAGGGCAATTTTAATTGATTGGGCGCTATATAAGTACTTTTATTATTTTATTTTTTTATTTTTTTATTATTTTTTTTACAAGTTCCCTTCGACAAGATTTTTTATATTGATGGCACATAGCGTCCAATAAGAAAGCCAAACGAACCATTAGTGCAACAAGCTACGTTTTCTACCTATAAAACAAGAATACCGTCAAAGTTTTATTACGAGCTTCACTTGGAGGTTTTTTATTCTTGTCACGGATTAGCGAGGTCTCCGTACACTAGATGGCTCAGGTCTAGTAGGATTCTTATATATCAAGGTCAACGCATATGAGAAAGAAGGGTTATCGTGAACAAGCAACAAAGAACGAGGAATTTTTTTAAAACTTTATTACCAGATATCTTCCTTTTGGTAAGTATCTCGATTAGCAAAAAATGAAAAAAATAAAGAAATCCCGTAACCAAATCTTAACAGAACATATAAACAATAACACTGAATTTTTGATTCTATTTAACTAAGAAAGTAAATATACAATTAATCTTTCAGTTATCAAATTCCACTTCCTTTCCAAGGTGGATTATTCCACTACACGACCAAACACTAGGCGCCAAGTGTTATCTAAGAATAACTCCATAGCCTCAGCATATAGCGCGGACTCTCATTACAGTAATCGGTTACAACAAATATATATATATATATATATATATATATATGAATACTTCAAGGGTAATAATACCTCACTTCAAAACCACAGATAAATACCATTAATAATACAGCAAATAATAAATACGTTCAATTAGAAAATAGACATTTACACTGGGCTAGTCCCATCTCGAACCTATACGAACATCTGTTGAAGTCAACACGCCGAGCTCAGAAAACAATCATAACGGTGTATTTCGGCGCACGAGTGATGATGTCGGGCCATTGACGCTTGCCGTCGTACGCCGCGAATTCTCGAGTCGTGTCCGTTCTATGGTCGATTTGTCTCGCACGGTCGCAACCGATCGAGAAGTCGGATGAATGGGTTCGCGCTAATGACGACGCCGGGCAGTATACGCTTACCGCCGGCCGCTACGGGTCGCATTCGGTCAAGCTGTTGGACGATGTGGCTGTGAGACCGCTGTTCGAGGATGGCCCGAGCTGGGGTGAACGCGTCGCGATTATCGCTCTTCGACGCAAATACGTTCGGGCCGACCGGAAAATTGCTTCAATAAACCGCTGAAGTGGCGACATGGCTTCTTCGAAGCTCGAACTCTGGACGCTGAATATTGCACACACAAAAGCGTGGTAACATAATCTACGTTAACGATTCCCACCACGTTTAACGACTTGATTTGCCATTCACTAGGCAGCAGGGTAACCTGTGTCGTTCAATCCTGGATCCGTCCCAGTCTTTCGCGAGCGCCCAGATGGCGAAATGCGTATGACAGACGTTTATATAAGCGGACCTATTTACACATCATATGACAGGTTTCCAACATTTCTATTGGCTAATACAATATACAAGTCACGCTACACATTGTGGAACACCCTCTAAGATACAGTGAAACCACATGCTTGCCTAGAAACGCAAGCAACAGAATACCACGCCCCACTGAGCGCATATGCAACCGAGTTGCTGTAATTACGTAACTAAAGCGGTTGGTCAACAATCTGCCTATCTATTGGCTTGACTTTCCTCACTTACCAAATTAAACCTAAGGAAAGTAGATTTAAACACCCACAAATAGCAGAAATGCTACAATCCTATGTATCACCTGCATATGGTGGATCAACCATGCAGTCATCGACAGATTTGTGACACGAAGTCGACGAACTATTCGACACGCTGGTCGTGCCTGACGTTACCGATGACGTCAATGTTTACCAAGCAGCCGCCAACGCACTGACTATTTCACGCCGAAAACGAACACCGCTTTCGAGATCTACAGTTTTCGCCAAGCTGCACAAGGTGAGACGGAAACTATTGACAATTACGCAACACGGCTACGCAAATTGGCAAAATCCTGTGACTTTGCCAACGTTGACAGGGAGATCGCTAACCAAATCATGTTTGCATGTCAATCTAAGCCGCTACGCAGACGTGCACTGCGGGACGATCTATCGCTAGACAGGCTGATCGCCGCCGCTAGAGCGCTCGAGTTGAGCGAACAACAAGCAAGCGCCGTCGAAGGTGGGACGAAAGCTGATCGTCCAATCAACGCAACTTCTTCACAGTCATCCGCCAGGGGAAGACACACGTCAAGAAATCGCAATTTTGGCAACAGAGGTGAGCGTTACAACTCGACCAATCGCTCCAATGCTACAAGCAGACACGCTAAGGCCTGCAATTACTGCGGTAATCAACTACCACATCGTTCTGGTTGCCCGGCGCGAGGCAGGACGTGCAATGCGTGCCACAAGGTCGGCCATTTTGAATTAGTTTGTCGATCACCACAGCGCGCTACCCAGCATGCATCACGTCCAATGTCGCGACATCCGGTTGCGAACACGGTGACAACACACGCTGCTACCAACGATGACGAACGAGAGTAATTGTTCACTTCGTGCACAGATGAGCAAGTCCACGTCGCTCTGGGAAGGCAGCGCATCCCAAAACGTCTCATCCAGGTTCAAGGTCAGCAGGTAGAAATGATAGTCGACACAGGAGCATCAGTTAACATTCTTGAATCGCACACGTATGACAGCCTACATGTGAAGCCAGCATTGCAGCCCACGACAACTCGCGTTTTCCCGTACGCCGCGACAACGCCGCTGTCTGTGCTTGGCATGGCGAACTTCGAATTGCAACATAATGGTGAGCAACTAACAGTGCCTTTTCATGTTATTGAAGGCAGCAGTGGAAACTTGCTTGGCTATGCAGCAGCCGAGAACCTCAAGATACTGACGATGGCGAGACAAATCACGATAGCTGATGGCGACAAGGTCAAGGTCATAGAGGACTACAGCGACATATTCGCAGGAATGGGAAAGGTCAAGGACAGGCTGATCACACTGCACATCGACGAGACTGTCACGCCAAAACAGCAAAAGCATCGCCGCATACCCTTCCACATACGTAAGGACGTTGAACAGGAACTAGCACGACTCGAAGCAGACGACGTGATCGAGAAGATGGACGGGCCGACGCCGTGGGTGAGTCCGATTGTCGTTGTGCCAAAGAAGACGGGAGCCGTGCGCATATGTGTGGACATGCGAGAAGCCAATAAAGCGGTAAAGCGAGAGAAACATCTAATGCCCACCATCGATGACCTAATTACAGATCTGAATGGCGCGACAATGTTCAGCACACTCGACCTGAGAGCCGGATATCATCAATTGGAACTCGACCCTGAAAGTCGACACATCACAACATTCAGCACACACGTCGCTCTCTACAAGTACAAGCGGTTAATGTTTGGCATTAACGCCGCTTCGGAAATATTTCAGAATACGATCGCAGAACTTCTACACGGCCTGAATGGATGCAGAAACATTTCAGACGACACCATCGACCACGGCAAGACGCCTGCAGAACACGATGCGAATTTGAGAGCAGTCTTAAACAGATTGCGAGAAAACAACGTTCGCCTGAACCGAGAAAAATGCAAATTCTCGCAGCCAACCGTCACTTTCTACGGACGCGTTTTCGGTGCGCATGGACTGCGTGCTGATCCGAAGAAACTTGATTCAATTTCGAAGGCGAGTCGACCAACAAACCCATCAGAAGTACGCTCTCTACTTGGCATGGCGCAGTATGTGTCTCGATTCATTGCCGACTTCGCCAACATCGTTGCACCACTGCGAGAACTGACCAAACAAGATGAACTGTGGAATTGGCAGCCTAAACACGAACAATCGTTCCAGGCGCTAACACACGCGCTGACGAACACGAGCACGATGACCTACTTCGACCCCAACACGTCGTCGGAAGTATTCGTCGATGCCAGCCCTCTCGGCATAGGGGCTATTCTCACGCAAAGTGGAAAGGTAGTCAGCTACGCAAGCCGAGCACTCCTCAGACGTCGAACGAAGGTACTCTCAAACAGAACGTGAAATGCTAGCAGTTGTTTGGAGCGCAGAGCATTTCCACCTATATATGTACGGTGCAAGCTTCACGATCTACACAGATCACCAGCTACTACTCGGAATATTCAAGAGTCAGCGTCCTGCGTCCGCACGGATTGAGCGATGGAGATTGCGTCTACTTCCCTACTAGTTTGAACTGAAGTATCGACCCGGAAAAGACGACCGGAATCCAGCCGGCTACATAAGCCGACACCCATATGCGAAAGGAGCAACTGACTCGACCGAAGAGTACGTGCGATACATCTGCAATGCAGCTATCCCAAAAGCCATGACCGCTGTCGAGGTCAAAGAGCTAACGGCGAGGCAGAACGCTTTATGGCTCCTCTAATCATCAGAGCGGCACATGTGGAATAACGGAGTTGGAAACAGGAGCTGTACAACTTCCTTCGGCAATATCGCGCCACACCACACTGTACGACAGGTGTATCGCCCGCGGAAGCACTGTATGGAAGGAAACTAAACGTCACACTCCCACAACTCCCACAACAGACTCGCGCTTCTGAGATTCATGAGAAACTGCGACGTCGCGACACAGACAACAAAGCGAAATCGAAAGTTTACACTGACAAACGACGAAACGCAAAGCGATCTCAACTACAAGTTGGGGAAATGGTTCTCGTCCGACAACCTCGGAGAAACAAGTTAACAACACCATTCGACCCGCGACCACTCGAAGTCGTACGACGTACAGGAACTCTCGTAACAGCTAAAGGAGGGATGTACACGATCACACGAAACATCTCGCACTTCAAACGATTGAATGCGACACATTCTCTACCACACGACACGTACCATAACGACGCCGACGATTTCAGCAACACGCGCGACAACACGCGCGGCAAGACGCGCGACGACACGCGCGACGACACGCGCGACGACACGCTCGCAAGACCAACGCTGAAGCCGTGCCTGTCATCGCAAGTCGTTCGACGTTCCAGCAGGTTTCGTAAATCGCCCGTGAGGTTCAAAGATTTCACTGAATAAGAAAGAGTGATGTGCTAGCAACCTCTCCTCTAGTTCTATTTCACGTTTGTACACACGTCGATTATGTGAATACGCTTTTAACACTTCATCGAAGAGTGATGTGCTAGTAACCTCTCCTCTACATCGATCGTATAATTAATTATTGTATTTTTAACATAGTATAAGCGTATTTCGAACTTTAGTATTTGCATGAGCCCAGTACTGACTTTAATTCCAAGTAGGGGGAGAATGTTGTGTTTACAATATTATTATAATGAGCCACCTGTCACCTGATGGATGACGTAATATTGATGACGCGGACACACGCGTCCCAAGATTTTAAAATTATGTGAACGACGCAGTGCGCGGGTGCGAGTCAATAAATGAACAGTTATCGTTCTGCATAAATACGACTTTGACTGAGTCTATATCTAAACCATTAGATACAACAATAACTAACCATTTAATCTTTCAAGTACTGATCTTGTGGAGTTAACTTCAAGTAGTTGTGGTCATTGGCAAGGGCATGTGGATTGGTAGGAGGCAACAGCTGCATCATTGGCATTGGTTGACTTTCTTGAAATGTGCATATGTAGAGATATATGGATGCATTACAATGCTGTTCATTGTATTATTTGCTTTATACATAAAGCCAGAGACTGAACTAATGCCCATGTTTTAACAAGTAACTATTTTCAATGGGTCTGTAAAAGGAATATAAGATTTCTTTCGTCAAGTCCTCCAGTAGAAATACATGCAATACATTCCAGTTATCACATTGTAAAATGACCGAGGATAGGATATGATGAACTTTAAATATCTCATAGAGTGGAATAATTGTACTCTATTTGCAATGAGTCATGCATTACACTTACTTGACTCATATAGTTTAGGCATACACTGCGATACCTGTCTGGAGTGGAGTCGTTGTTCTGCAGTTGCTCTGATCGAGGATCATATATAAGGTCCGCATTGTCCTTCCCACAAATTGCATGTAATCTGCTGGACTTGATAGGAGTTCCTTTAAAAGGTATAGCATGATGGAACGTCTGGAGGTCCTGCAGGTCAAGTCAAAGTGTACATTCAGCTACATATTTATGAATTGTATGTGCATTTTAACCCTTTAATTTATTTATTGTTGCTGATGTGTTGACAGAGCTTGTCACATTCTTTAATCTACCCAGCTTATTTGTACAAAATTGGGATAAACTAACTGCCATTTTTGGTATATTGACAATTGCCCCAATATTTGTACATAATACATTGGATGCAGAAAATAAAAGTGTTTTTTTGAAAAACATCTTACCTGTGTACATGTCACTTCTGTCAAGATAGTTCCTGTCTGACAGTGTGTGTCAGGCTGAACACAACTGCTGCAACCTGCTTGCAGTGAGCTGTAGGGCCCTGCCCAGCACCACATTCACATTGTGCTTGTTACACCACCGCATCATTGTTCATGGACACATCTACTTTATAAGAGGCAGACTTCCTCATCTCTGCCCACACAACAGCTGACACGAACCACTTTCCTTGTGTGTTGTCTGTGGTGGTACGCATATACCGCAATAACCTGAAGAAAACAATGTACAATATTTATATATTTACCCAGACACATATGTAATGTAATATCAATAATAATTCACGAGTAAGAAGTTGTTAGGTTTCTTTTAAACTGGTTAATGGTCAGTGCAATGGCCGGTTGCATGACACATACCTAAGTCCAAATTCCGCCCAAGTTAGGGTCATTAGCTCCTAGGTGGCACATAGCTATTAGGGGCGGTTGCATGACACGCACCCAGCTGAGTTCGCGCGCAAATTAGGGCGCAACTCCCGGGACAGCCCCGAGGAGCCCTAACTCCAGCTAGATGTCACATAGCGCGTTTTACTAATGGCCGCGATCGTTCACGACTTATACTGGCGCAGACAATTAAGAAGAAATCGCATTTTTAAAGATCATTTAAACCCCCTGGATACGTACAACGACGTTCAGCTGTTTGAAAGGTATCGGTTCAGAAGAGTTGATCTATTCAGAATCGTCGACGAAATTCGTGGCGACTTGGAAATAGCCGAAAGGGATTCTGGTCGCTCGAACCTCAAGTGTTAACTGCGTTGCGATTTTTCGCGACTGGGTCCTTCCAGAATGTTGTTGGCGATACAATTCGGACACATAAATCGGAACAATTTATCGCGCGAAGATGGATTTTCTTTCCCCGACAACGTGAAGCGAATCGGCAGAAACGGTTGTTTTATGCCATGGCAAGTTTCCCAAACATCATCGGTTGCGTTGATGGGACGCACGTGAAGTTGCAGGCTCCGGTCGTAAACAAATACGAGTATGTCAACCGGAGCGGCAGACACAGCATTAATGTGCATCTCATTTGTGATGCCGAACTGCGCATTTTAAATTGTGTAGTCAAATATCCGGGATCGGCACATGATGCACGAATTTTGAGGGAGGGCTCAGTTTGGAGAGTCTTCGAGGGGAATCATTGCCCTCTTGACGGCTTTATTCTGGGAGACAGTGCGTACCCGTTACGAGAATGGCTGCTGACGCTCTTTACAAATCCACAGACAGAAATCGCGTACAGCCGCGCCTTTGTCAGCACGAGAGTAACAATAGAAAGGTGTAATGGTGTCTTAAAACGACGATTTCACTGTCTGCATACATAATTGCGGTACTGTCCAGAGAGGGCATGCAAAATCATCACAGCGTGCTTGGTATTGCATAATATGGCTTTGGAATTTGGCACACCCGACCCCGACCCACAAGACAACAATGATGATGATGCTGATATCACTGTCTGCAACGACAATCCCACCAGTTCAGGAAGAGCTATGCGTCAGCGTATGGTTCAACAACACTTTACAAGAAGGTAAGTCTTTATCAACATGAAGCTTTATTAATTAGATAGCACCTATTATATAAATAAACAACATGCTATATTAACATCCCATAGCTTGTGACTTGCTACTTACATAATAAAGTGGATGTACCTGCAAAATCGCAATGGCATTTACGGAGATTTTATTCATCACCCGACAAAGAGCTGTTTAATGATATCTTATAATCTGACGCAGTGGCAAATCATCTGGTAAACTCACAATGCAAAATTAAGTAAACTCTTACGTATTTTTGAAGTATGTGTATACTTTGAATTTACTGACTAGTTACAGCAGTTAGTGATAGAAACAAAGTCAGATCAAACGCAAATGATGGTATGTGGTTAACTGTAGAACTGCTATGTTTGGTTACTGCTGTGCTCATTTCTTTTGCAGCAGTTGAATTTCAAGCTGAAGTTTTATTTTTTTAGATCTTTTATTTCAATGTCTTTTTGCAGGTAGATGGCGTAGAAGTCGTCAACAGTTGATGTGGACTGTCTCTTCCTCTTCCTGCTCGTGGCGACGGGCGAGACGATTGAAGGCTCTCTCACCCGCAACGTGTCATTGTCATCAACTCCCACAGTGGAGTATTCTAAGTTTATGAGGCAATGTATTCCACAATACTAGCCTTGAATAATTTATTGTTAGGTTTCGAATGCTTGTTCTTACATTTTTAAAACATATTAATTTGCCAAACCTCTTACAAATAAGCCTGCTGGTATCCATTGACAGAGAAAACTATCATTTCATCAAGGCAGTATCATATTTGACAGGGACGTACAAACTACTAAGCTCATATGGTTACTCGCATTTACCTTTAATCCTACATTCCTTTTAATTTAATGTTAAGATAACTCACCTTTCTTTGTATAGAGACTTGCTCTTTTCCTCCAGCTTCTTTCCGTACTGGGTTAAGTATTCCTCTAGTCTCCCCAGTGTAAATTTGGGTAGTTGGTGCATACCACCATGTACGTCCCTATACATATGTTATTCTGCGGCAGTTTCATGCTGAACTCCTCTTCAGGCTTTTGACTAGGCCTACCATGACAACGGCTAGCACCCAGAACTCTAACCTATAAAATGAAAAAGACAATGACATTATCCCTAGTTACGTTCAATATCTGACTAAGATAAAGTATAGTGGGTTCGGAGTAAGACTGCTCATGATATAGAAGAAAGCACTGTGATCAGGCTGGGCTGGTACCCCCGCATCCCTCTCGATAGTATATGTTACTCCAAGGTTTTGGGCTGGTTGTTATGAAATATAGAAACACACCTTCCCATCTTTAGGTAAGGCAAGGATGCATTGTATTTATCGCAACAGCAGAAACATACATTATACAGGGAGCGCAATTAGTGTAGTGGTTAGCATATCCGCCTGGCATGCCAGTTCGAAACCCGGACCGGGCAGGCATGATATTTGGTGTAAAAACCTGGCTTTCAACATTTGGGACTGTGTATCCTTCGTGACTCGGAGATCACACTAATGTCGGTTCCGTCTCAATTTGGAACGTAAAAGAACTACTGAGGACGACAAGCACCCTGGTAGTGACCACCCTCAATGCCAGTTTATAAAGGTCGGTTTGGCGATAATGTTCTGAAAAAGGCTGACTAGTTGAATAAGACCTCATAAGACCAAAACTTTGTAACCACAATAATACAGACTAGTCAGTTAATAGAACGTTGCCGAGCGCTGGAAACAACTAGCACATATATGGAAACAAATACTAAGATACACATTTTACAATAACAATTTACATAATGTCAACAAAATACAAAACAAATAACTGTAAGATGGGAGACTCCACACTATAACCTTTAATAATATCTACTTTAAAAACAGCCTCCCCCATACTTGACATAGACTGACGCTCACGCTTCATAGACGAGACTGCATTGACCGTTTTATATACATATTAGATGGGTGAATGTGTTGCTTTAACTGAATTGTACACGTTGTAGTATGAATAAATATTCTTGTTATTATTGACATTGACAGTTTACGAAACATCATGAATTATCCATCACACACAGTACCAACCTACCTGACAATCAATTCGCGTGTTATGCCAGATTGCTTGGCACTTCGCTTTTTCAGTTCATCTTTGAGTTCTTTTAAACTCCAACTTTGAGAAGACATAGTTTATAACGTGTGTGAAAATTGCTCGATATAAGTATTTTGTACACTGCGTCGTGCTGCTGGTGAGTGACAGCACAATGCCTGACTTGCGTATCGGCGCCACCTGGCAAAAAGTAAAGGATACTTCAGTATTTGCAAGTTGGTGTAGTTCGCTAGGGGGCAGCACAAGCTTAGCTTAGGTTAACGAGTGCTTATTTGAGCAGAATATTTTATGCAAACGTATTTGAGCAGACTTTTGTGTGCAAACGTATTTGACCAAACACATATATATTTGACCGAACGACATTCTAGTGAATTATTTGACAACAATCTTGCACAATGACAGCGTAAATGGATAATCGAAAGTAAGAATTCCACAATGTAGCATTGTGGAATTATGGCCCTAATATCATTCCATATATTTTTGGCTGAATCGTTACTTGCCGGATAAAAGCATGAACATTGGACCCTATATGTAAAATGTTACGTCGAATCCGATTAGAACCGGATCCTAGTCGCACGTCGTGTCTTTGACCTTGACATTCAAGGTCAAATGTCAATGATCGTGTATTTTCTAATTTTTGGGAGCATCGCTTTTTTGTACATGTATGTTTAAGTTTTTATATTGGATCCATTTCAGGCACTGTTGTTGCTGACCGTGAATGTCAAGGTCAAATGTAACTAATTATGAAGCTATAATGTCAAATGTGTACGATAATAAAACACATATATTTCAGTAGGATTATTGTTTTTTTGTGAGCGTGCATGTCGAATCCAAATATGATGTTCTGCTCTTAATCGTGAATGCCAAGATGCTAGTTTTGCGACTCCTGAAAGTTGTGCACATCACTAAAACGCGACATGTTCACAAAGTCACCGAAGCTGCTTTGGCCATGTTGAAGAATAAAACAGTTCCCAGTTCCTGTCAATTTACCTTCTCCACCTTCTCCCCGCTGTCTCCGCTGAAATGATGACATCCCAAGAAGGGGGGAGGGGGGATGCTTTCGAAAAAATGTTCGCCACCTAATACAGGTGGAACGGCAGAAACCAATATGTCTACCCTCCAACTGCACACACACTGGCACACAGTCAACACAAATACACATTAATTGCCTCATAAAATGTACATTTACATCTGCCATTGACACTCGCCACAAAACAAACATTCACGCTCACATTTAATGCCGGGGGGCAGAACCATATGTCTGCCCCCCCCCCCCCCGAGAAGTTCAAGGGATTCAGCTGCACCCTTTGCCCCCCTGTTCCTGCGTCTAAAGAGAGATAGAGAGAGAGAATGAGATAGAGAGAGGGGGGAGAGGGAGAGAGAGCGAGAGCGACAGAGAGAGAGATTCATAGGAGGAGATCACACTGAATATCCCAACATTGTCGTTCCATGACTTCATTTTGTCAATGGAGAAACTTTTATTCATTTTCAGCAAAGAACATCGCGAGAAGAATTGAGGTATCTACGTCACCTGCATGGAAGCACCTGTGTTCACATTCTTCAGTCTAGAGACCAAATTAACAACTGGCGATGGGCAGCGTGCACCTGGAGCACATGAAGATACTATTCCGTGCAGCGTTAGCAATATTCACACAAGGCCATTGGGTAGTGCCCAATATGACACAAATGCTCTACGCAGTGCCCGTCAACCAGACGCACGAACAAGCACATACCAGTGGGACTGAAAAAAGACCGGATCAGCAGTCTCACTGAAAACGCAACAGCTCTCCAAATATGGCTTATCGCGGGACCAGAGTTAGAATTACTCTTGCAGGAATTTGAATTACATATATCACCCGCAGCAAAAGCAGCAACTAGCGAGATACACCACGACGAAGCACTGGCTGGTCATCGAAGTTCAATTCCGTCGAGGTCATTCGCCAATATGGACAATTCTTCGAGCGTGAGAGCAACAGCCTGGGCTCCAGAGTCCGTGGTGGAGTTCATTTTGAAGCTGGAGAATGTGGACAGTCACAGTATGAGGCATTCCAAATGAGAGTCTTACACGAAAGGAGCAGACCATTTAGCACCCAGATCAAGACAAACGGGTTTTATATGATAAAAACGAAGCTGGAGAAAAAGAAAGGCAAACATATGTCGCGCATCAAGTCGGGCACAACAGTGTTTGATATGTTATACATTGCAAATCAAACTAAAAAAATATGGGAAGCATTCAGCCACGCTGCAATTAATGCGCGAAGACTATTCGTACACAAATATCCATCACTGCCTATAGCCAGGTATTCATTCATACAGCTGAGTGAACTGAAGCAATATAAAGTAAACGAACTTGCCCAATGTTTGACACCGCCTCACAGGATTCGAACCCGCGTCCTCTCAGTCGAGAGTCCGGAGCTCTTATCGCTGCGCAACTGCGCTCCAACGTAAGATATATAATATTATCCACATATATAATATTATGTCAATCACAGCTTGAAACCAACAGCCAATGAGAAGCGCGGACATAATGGAACAGCGCTAGTCATAAGACAAATGAAGGTTCTAAAGTTCCTGCGCGATTCTAAAAACAAGAAAGAGCTATTCAAAGTTGTCTGAGAGGCGATCTAGACAGAGCAGCGACCAGAAGACGAGATGGTGTGCGCGAGAACTGGCAACAAAAGTAGCTTCTCATGGAACAATCATGGATGTGACATGTTCACACGAGGAGGCGAACACGCATGTAGTGTATTACTCATGGCACGCTCTTCACGCTGACGAAGGCATCGAGAGGATGCACAGAGAGCTCCGTCTGAGCAAACAAGGATTGGTTTGGTTGGTAACTTACTACATTTCTAAATAATGAACATAACTGAATCCGGAAGCAACTTACATGCGGGCATGGTAAGATTGTTTGTTTTAAATAATATATTGGTTGGACACATCTACCAACCAGATTGGTTGAATTAACCAATATCTTTGTCGTTTCCGGCACTCTGTTTTAGAGTGTACTGATGTCAGGTGGTCAGTATACATTAATCCTCTCTACCTCTTTAGCAGCTTCACAATATAACTAACTGTTAAGTGTATTGTCACAATAGCCTACTTCCTCAAACATCTAACTAGTATGGTTGCTTTAAGGCGTTGCGCAAACATATCATTCCTTTTATTCTACATAACAGTATACAACACGAAAACGGTTTTTGGAAGGGGGTTTCGTAAAAAAGGGTTTCGTCCGTACGGGATCTGCGTTGAACAACTATCTGTCCCTTCCTCTAGTAAACGTGTTTCTTTCGCTTAATTACAACACGACTGTGTCATCTGGAGAAACGAGTTCTTCGGCCGATGAGCGGCACGTTTGGGGGGGGGGGTAGAACTGTTTGACCGGGAGAGAGGGGTATCGGAGGCGTTCGAAAGAATTGGATTACTCCGAATCTCTCCCTCTGCCGACAATATATTATCTTTACAATTATGATTTTTTTGCAGTTCTTACTGTACGTCTTACCATAATCATTGATAACCAGGTCGTTGGTGGCTTTGCGGGAAAACTAGACGGGTGGGGGTTGGACCGGTGGCAGGGGAGTCGTTTTCGAAGGGGGATGGTAAAAGGATGCATACTGATTATAGGCCTGATGCCTATATAGACAGATGCACACATAAACACATTTGCATACATACATACATGTATACATATATATATTCATGCATAAATACATACATACATACATACATACATACATACATACATACATACATACATACATACATACATACATACATACATGCATACATACATACATACATACATACACACATGCATACATACATACATACATACATACATACATACATACATACATACATAAATATATATATATAAACAAACACAAACACAAAACACATACATACATACATACATACATAAATATATATATATAAACACACACAAACACAAAACACATACATACATACATACATACATACATACATACATACATACATACACACATACATACACGCATACATACATACACGTGTTCATACATACACGCACATTTTTTGGCGGGGGGCTGGATACAGGCTTAGCCCGCAAAAAGGGGATACATTTTGTGGTGCAATTGGAGGTTTCTGGAGTCTGAAGATGTTTTGGGGGATTCACAAAGGAAAAAAATTCAACGACTATTTGAATGCGATTTTCAGGATTTTTATATAGCAACATATATTTCCAACACGTGGGATTTAAACAGGCCAAAATCTATTTAAAAAAACCAGTATTTACTATGCACTACCACAAATGAATTCAAAGGCAAAGTTCACGTTGTATTTCATTTTGTATCAGTACAGTGCATTAGTTTTTACGCTATTGGCGTAACAGCGCATACTGTCATAGCAACTCGATCGCGTCTGTGGTGCAGGATGGTGTTGACGCAGGGAGGTTCCGGTCACGTGATGCTAGGATTGTTCCGGTCATCGCACGCATGCGCTAGAAACACACGCACACAGGACGACCGCGGTGCAAACAACAGCACGAAGGCATCTCTCCTTTTACCGTGCACTCTGTATCACACGATCCTCTTGGACAGTTTGCCTTGCATTTCTCGGCGGCAGACACTGCAACGGAAGATGTTCGATTGCGTTAACTGGAATCCTATATCTCCATCTCTCCCACATTCACTATTTAGAGTTATTTAGGCCCCTATTTATGAATTTACGCGCTTGGGAGGTGATATTGTTATAGGTCCAATATTAGAGTATTATTACATCAATAATTGTATGTTTATATAGCACAGTCCATGTGTTAGCTTGCGTACTTGTGTGCGTGTGTGTGTGTGCATGTGCATGCGCATGCGCGTGTAGGTGTGTGTGCCCGTCTTTGTTTGCGTGCATAAGTGTGCGTGTGTGCGTGCGTGAATAAGATAGTGCCTACACGTTGGGTCCCGTGTGAATAAAATATATTCCAGTAATTCCTATATGCACATTTCCATTAAATAAGCCGTCTCTTCCTGGCGGACGTACATTTGCCATCTGCACAGGTTGAACTACTATACGCCTTTTTGTTATTGTAACCGAACCAAATCACGAGCGCAGTGGTGCATTTATGGATCCCGAAGAATAGCTAAGTCGACCGGATGCCCCCAGTTGTCGCTACCTGCCAAGTGTGGGAGGGAGAACAGTACAGACGGTGATATATATATATATATATATATATGTACATATATATATATATATCACCATCAGGTGTAACTACCTACCCTCGGTTGAAAGGAGAACCACCCAGGCGGCTATCACCACCAGGTCTCGCTATCTACCCTCGGTTGAAGGGAGAACAACACAGACGGCTATCACCACCAGATGTCGCTACCTACCCTCGGTTGAAGGGAGAATCACACAGACGGCTGTCACCATCAGGTGTAGTTACTTACCCTCGGTTGAAGGGAGAACCATACAGACGGCTATCACCACCAGGTGTCGCTACATACCCCCGGTTGAAGGGAGAATCACACAGGCGGCTATCACCACTAGGTGTCGCTACCTACCCTCGGTTGAAGGGAGAACAACACAGACGGCTATCACCACCAGGTGTCGCTACCTACCCCCGGTTGAAGGGAGAACCACACAGACTGCTAACACGACCATAGCGATGAGAAGTGTCGTCGACTTCATTTTCACAAGAGGCACCTCACTGAAACGACCAGAGTTACCAAGCTTATCTACCTAAACTCGAGCTAGCATGTGAGTGTGTGTGTGTTCGCGCGCGCGCGCGCGTGCGTGCATCTGTTTATGCGTATACAGTGTATACACATATATGTATGTAGGTGTATATGTATGTATGTATATATATATATATATATATATGTACATACTTATGTAGGGCCTATGTACGTGTATATATACATATATGTATATATATATATATATATATACATATATATATATATATATATATATATATATATATAGATATAAATATATATATATATATATACATATGCATGTATGTATGTATGTATGTATGTGTGTGTATGTGTATGTATTTATGTAAATACACAGTTGAAGTCAGTTTACAAAACAATATACAGATCACAATCGGTATCTGATGGTGATGTATCACTACTTAAAAGTCTTGTCACCAGAAAATAAAAAAATGTCGACTTCCTACAAAACGAATTGATCTGCCAGAAAAGTCGTCATGTTTGCGACATAAGGGTTACATCAATTAAACAGTTGTTCTCAACCGGTAAGACCGCTACGTTAATTTAATTTAAATTCCCATTCCATGTTGTCATCTTGTTGTGGAGTCTAAAATTAATCAGCTCTAATGCCAACTGCGTTTCGCATCATTTAGCGAAACCATTGTTCGAATTTATCACTGGTACTAACGATGATAGCGCATTATGTCAACTGAATCTCTATTACTCCATATAATATTAATGTTCTCATTTCAACATGTAATTCTGTTGATAAATTCTAGGTACTGACAGATATGCAGTTCTAGAAATCTGGTCGCTATTAAACAGCTAGTGTTTACCTTTTTGCTTTGTTATAACGGAGTGCAAAAAAACAAGAAAGTGCAGAGTAAAAGTTGCGTGATTACTTACCTGGAAAGTCTGTTAGGAGGACCGCGACCCAACCAAGGCGCAGGAACAAGATGGCCGCGCCAGTCAGTCCGCCGCTTATATGCCCTCCAGTATCGCCGACTCTCGACTGATTTATTGTCGACAACTGTTGATCGTTTACGCTTAGTGTTTCACATGTCGGTTTTAGTCGGCAAGATAATAAAGTAACTCGCCGGGAGATGAAACAAACTACACAAGTTTCACAGACGTCAAATGCTAAATAAGATGGATGACACCAGAAGATGTAAACTTTATCTACTCGGGAGATGTTGACGTCACAGTTGCGTGACTACAGTTAGTCCATTTCAAGCCATGGCACGTTGACGATTCACTCAGTGACATCGCCGATGTTTATCAATTGCATTTACTTTCAGCACGATAAATATCACAAAAGGTGTCGGTGACACGTTGCTACGAAAACAACTGTTTAAATCCCACGTGTTGGTGATGTTTGTAACATGCAAATGTCATTAATATTAGTTTACCTGGGTACCCCACATTTCATAGGAATATGTTGTAAATGGAACAAATAACGAATAGTACAATATTTTGCAGGAGGTTCTCTCAAATAAATGTTTTGTTTCGTACATAATTCCAATACTTTTATTTAGATAGTTTGACCTTCAACACGGCGATAATATTATGGTCTCTCCAGTTGAGCTTGTTCTCTGTCAATACACATAGAAGCTTAGCTTTTTACTCCACGTCAATCTTAGCATCATTGATGGTTATTTCTTGCATTTGTTAGACAATTTGTTTTGTGTAGATTTAGAGGTAGCTTGTTAACTGCAAAGCTTGTGTTCAATTTATACAGTTCACTACATGTGTTTTGCTTAGAAGAAAAAAAAATTGTATCGTCCGAAAAAAGGAAAACATTGCTAACAGAAAAGCATGATTAAGTATGTCAAAAGCCGGTATTTGGTCCAATGCTGATGTAGTTACGTATGTGAGTTCAAGTAGGGCTAATGCCGTGAGCATATTTGATCTAAAACCACACTGACTGTTGCTTAGGGTATTGTACGGACATTTCAGTAATAAACGCTTTTAGTGTAGTAGTAGTATATAGCGTTTCCAGGATTTTTTTAAACAGTGGTAAGAAGAGGAATGCCTGATGAAATTAAAATTGTTGTCATCACATCCATATTGAAAAAGGCAAGTCTTGATAGTGACTTTTTCAAAAGCTATCGGCCTATTTCGAACACGTGCTTTTTAACAAAATTAGTCGAGAGGATTGTGACAAACCGGTTGATTGCACACATGCGTAAAACCAACCTGTATATGCAGTTTCTGTCAGGCTATCGACAGGACTGTGGTCCCGAAACTGCGCTTCTGCACGTGCATGACAATGTGATTCGGCGCATGGACGAACGCTAAGGTGTGGTTCTGCTGCTAATTGATCTGAGCGCAGCATTTGATACAATTGTCCATGCCATTCTTTTAAACACACTGAGCAACACCATCGGCGTCGAAGATCACTGTTTGTCATGGTTCGCTGCCCACTTACAACACAGACAATGTTGATTGCCGGTGAGCAGTCTAAACCTCACAGACTCACTTGCGGTGTCCCGCAGGGGTCAGTTCTTGGACCTTTACTGTTCACCACACACACACACACACACACACACACACACACACACACACACACACACACACACACACACACACACACACACACACACACACACACACACACACACACACACACACACACACACACACACACACACACACACACACACACACACACATATGACTTATATGGCGTCGTTATTCAACCACCATGCTTAAAATCAACCTGCTGACGACATCCAATTTTTGCAGTTGACAGTAATTGAGAAATGACAACGTGTCCAACATGCATGTGCTCGTATCATAACGATGCGGTCGAAACGAGACCACGTCACGCCCATGCTCTTGGAGCTGCACTGGCTTCCTCTGAAGAGTCGCATTACTGTCAAGACCCCACTTCTCACTGTCAAATGCCTTCATGGGGTCGCACCTCCATCTATCAGCACTTCTCTCTCTGTATCGCCCGACACGTTGTCGACGCTCCTCCGACAAGCTTCTCCTTAAACAAACCACTAAAGCGTTGAGTCCATGCTATTGTGCAGCTGCAAGAGCATGGAATCAACTACCACTCACAGTGCGCCAATGCACCAGTATCAATCAGTTTAAAGTGGCACTGAAGACGCATCTTTTTATACATTATTTTAACTTTCGATGATCGACGATCGTAATTATTAATACCTTTAGTTTAATTAATTTAATATTATTATTAATATATTTTATTGTTTTAATAGCTTGCATACTTGTGTTTATTGATTTGTTTCAAGACAGTATAGTTGATTTTACTTAGTAGTAATGATTGGATATGTTGTAGCACATTAGTATTTTTAAATACATATTGTATGATATGATATTTAGTTATTTGCAATAACCATTGTAAAGCGCCCCAGGACAATTATTTGGATTGGGCGCTATATAAGAAATAAATTATTATAATTATTATTAAAAACGTACGTCTGTAGTTAGCAAAACATGTTTATTATTACTTCTAAAGAGAGGAATTACCTTTGCTATTTTCATTTTATCTGCACAGAATTATTTCATACAAGAATCCCTAGCAACACCTTCAAAATAACTATATTTATTGAGCAGTTCAAAGTCTTGGACAGTGCTATTACAATAACTTAATCGCGCGGTACCAGAGGGCATATCGGGGTAGGTCGGGTAAGGTGGACCCATCGGCCAAAGTGGAACCGCGACGATACTGTGTAATGCAGTCAAAACAACTGTACTAATGTTAAAATACTCCTGAGGAAATATGGAGACTTCCTTGTTTGGTTGTGTTCCCGTGACGTGATACACAGTGAGCGTAAATGAAATCGGAGGTGTACGATGTTCATGCGCTGTTTCTGCTTCGCATACGTTATCCAAGCGGCGCTCCCATAAAGAAGAGGGCTAATGACACAAGCTTTAGCGTTCCATATGTTCTAAATTGGCTTAGAACCAGTCAACATTTCGTATTCTCCGATTGCCAGATGGGTTCCCTGTTTCTACAGAACTTTAATCAGGTGAACCCTGGTGACTCGATCTGATCCATGAAGTTGGTAAACTACTTTGTTATCTTTGGGTTTTATTTTTGGCGTTGTTGCAACGTGATTACCATTTATCTGTTGAATGGTGTAGTTTCTTTGGTGGAAGTATGGCCATGCAACACCCCAGGGAGTGGTCAGTGTCGCATTGTGCACTGTTATAGCTACGAGTGGTCAGCACACAGTGAAGACTTGCTCGCCAGGTGATACTTAATATTAGGTTAAACTGGTGTCAGTGGCGTGACCTTGGATGCTTCGAGAACACTTTGTGGCATGACTTCGAGGAAGAATGAGTCGGCGATGCAGAGGTTGTTGTAAGAACACAGGGTCCAACACTCTCTGGTCATTTTCGGCCATTTTCCCAACCCCATAATGTCCGAGGCAAGTGGGTCACGTTCCACTCTCGATGCTTCTGCCGATATCGTCCTTAGCTTCCGCGGTAGAGTAGAGTGTGGGCCTGAGATATTAAAAATGTTGCCAGGGTCTGCTGTGTACGGTGGCTGGGAAAGGACATAGCACAATTTTTTTTTTCTTCGAAAAGATATATGGGAATGGATACC
Source organism: Escarpia spicata (assembly GCA_963995525.1). Classification (NCBI taxonomy): domain Eukaryota; kingdom Metazoa; phylum Annelida; class Polychaeta; order Sabellida; family Siboglinidae; genus Escarpia; species Escarpia spicata. Next base: position 11,441,242 of record OZ023205.1, on the reverse strand, counting down.
GCAACATTTTTATTTGAAATCAGATTTACTATTGTTTCGAGATCTCGGCTTTTATCTCGAGATCTCGAGTTATGAAAGCGAGGCGGATCAAACGAAGGATGGAAGGACAACATGGATGCTACCGTGAAAAGTCTGTTTCATCTTGGACTAAGTCATCATGAAATACGGTGTGTTCTTTCAAGAATATTCAGTTATATTTTAAGTGTAAGACAGTTGAGGCGTGTTCTCGCCAGGTTTAACAAGATTTAACAAGATCGCCATCCAGAGAATTAACTCTAGGTGGCAGGTGGACAAGGAAGCCTTTTGGCTTATCGAGAGTCCAACCCTTTTATCTATGTGTATCCCGCCCTTCTGAAGTACGTGTCGATTTTATTTTTAAACATATTCAAGCTACTAGCACCCACACAATCAGCAGGTAATATGTTCCATTCATTTACACTCCTTTATGAAAATGAGAACTTTTTTTATATCTAATCTACACTGCTCCTTTGCTAAGTAACTTCATGTCCTCTAGTCCTTCTATCTTTCTTAACTGAGAAAAAATATGTCTATCAATATTTTCATTTATTATTTCAAAAACTTCTATCTGATCTCCTCTCAATCTCTTGGTCTCTAGTGTTGTTAAGCCACATTCTTTTAGGCGAATTTCATAACTAAGATCCCTCAGTTTTGGTATCATTTTAGTCGCTCTCCTCTGTACTCTTTCTAGCATATCTATGTCCTTCTTGCGATTTGGCCTCCACGCTTGTATACAATATTCTAAATGAGGCCTCACTATTGTTTTGTACAGCGGTATTATTAGTTCTTTTTCCGTATACGCTATATTTCGCCTAATTAATCCAAGGATTTTATTCCCCTTTGAAGCTGCAATTCCGCACTGCTCTGAAACCTTCATATCAGCACTAACGGTTAACCCTAAGTCCTTTTCTTTTACAGTAGTACTTAATACAGTACCCCCCATTGTATATTCTACCTCTTCGTTCCCATGTCCTGTGTGGAGGCATTTACATTTTCCAAAATTGAACAGCATTTGCCACTTTTCAGACCATTTGATCAACCTGTCAAGATCATCTTGTAAATGCTGTCTATCTCCATCACTTTTAATCCTTCTAAACACTTTTTTATCATCCGCAAATTTCAACACCTTGCTTGTTATTTCATCATCCAAATCGTTGATATATATTAAGAATAATATAGGTCCTAGTACTGATCCCTGTGTTACCCCACTCAATACCGATTTCTAGTTTGAAGCCTCCCCAACAACTACTACACGTTGTCTTCTGTCAATCAGCCATTTTTCTATCCAGTTTATTATACCATTTCCTATGTCATGGGCCTTTAGTTTAACCAGTAATCTTTGATGTGGTACTTTGTCGAAAGCTTTTTGAAAATCTAAGTAGACGATATCTACTGGTGATCCCTCATTTACCCACTTAGTGATGTCTTCCAAAAAACATAACATATTTGTTAAGCATGACCTCGCTTTAAAAACCCCATGTTGAGATGGGTTTATCAAGTTGTGTTTAACAAGAAAATCCACCATGTGATCTTTAATTAGTCTTTCTAATAATTTGCAAATCACTGATGTTAAACTCACTGGTCTATAGTTCTCTGACTTGTTTCTCGAACCTTTTTAAAATAACGTTTGCCTCTTTCAATTTTAAAAGAACCACTCCCTCTTCTAATAACAAATTGAAAACTGCTGCAAGCGGTACGCTAATTTGTTCTACAATTTCCAGTAGTAGTTTGGACGGAATCCCATCCACTCCAGGTGATTTAGTATCCTTCATAGCCCTTATTTTCTTAGCTACCATTTCTGGGGTTACAATTAATTGTCCTAAATAGTCTGAATCTGCCCCCTTGAACTTAGCCTCTGCCATTAAGAATCCCTCTGATATTATATTTCCAGCAATATCTTCTAGAGGACCGACCTTATCTTGAACTTTCTGTTTGCTTCGAACATACGCATAAAAACTCTTGCTGTCATGTTTTATATTACTAGCTAATTGTTGTCCATAGCTTCTCTTTGAATTTCTAATTTCAGCTGTAGCTTGGTTAAGTGCTTCTTTATAAATGTTGTAGTCTTCATCATTTCCAGTACATCTATATGACTTCCACATCATTTGTTTATACTTAATTTTTCTAATGGCTTCTTTCGATAAGTGTTTCTTTTTGGACCGTTTCCCTTGTTTTCTGATGGTTACAAATTTATCGACTATGCATTTAATTTCACTCTTAAATGTATTCCAGCATTCTGTAGCTGTTTTATTTTTCAGTGTGTTATTCCAGCCTATCTTTGCTAAATATTTCCTCATGTCCTTATACTTTCCTTTGTGGAAATTTCTCCTATACTGCTTTTTAATATTCCTTTCTGATTTTACTTTGATGGTAAAATGTATCTGGTTGTGATCGTTACTCCCCAGTGGCTCACATATCTTGACATTGTCAACTAATTCATTCTGTGAGGACAAAACTATGTCTAACACATTCTCACCCCTGGTTGGTTCTAGCACATGTTGAGAAAGGAAAGTATCTTGAACTAAAACTAAAAACATGTGGTCCTCATTCCCCATACTCTGTAGAGATTTCCATTGTATATGCCCGTGGTTAAAATCCCCCATAATAATACAGTCCCGTTTGTTTACTTCCATTATAGTGTTTTGTATTTTTTCATTCTCTTCTATGCTTATGTTTGGACTTCGATAAACTAACCCAACTGTTAACATTGAGTTTCCTGTAACTATGTTACACCAAACAGCTTCTTCGCAATATGCTTCTCTTTATAATTTTATTTCACAAGCCTGGATAGATTCTTTAATGTATAAAATAACTCCACTTCCCTTTCTTCCTATTCTGTCTTTTCTAAACATTACATATCCTGTCAGTCCCAATTCGGCATCTGATATATTGGTGATGGTCCAGGATTCGGTTATACCTATTATATGAGGGTCAATATCTTCTACCATAATGTTTAGTTCATTTGTTTTGTTTACTATACTCCTTGCATTTAAACAAACACATTTATATCCAGCTTCAGAAGAGTTTTCTAGACTGTTCTTTGCTGATTTATTTGTGCTGTCTTTATCTATGCCTCCAGTTTCAGGCTTTTCTGTGAGTCCCCCCTGCGAATTTAGTTTAAATAGATGCAACCTGTCCCACTGTCAACAGATCGCAGCAGGTTCTCTGAGAAAACTGCTGCCCCCTTTCCACTAAGATGGAGGCCATCTCTCTACCAACAAAGTATCCCCATACATATGTGAATCCCACCCCCTCGGAATGCAGGTTGCAATTATATAAGCGGAAATATTTTTTTGATTTTGACGAGGTAGTTGACTTCATCCGGAATCAGCCTGCAACCTCAGGGCAATTACACGGATATACATATAGGTTCATGCATTTGATGTGCATTACCAATGGACTTGTGGTCAGTAAAGAGACGGTCAGAATTCTCCTTGGTATTCTTGATCCGGCAGTCATGGAACTACGAAGAGCGAGGAGGCTAGTTAGCCGTCGGTACTGTGTCAAAGGGCCGAATTAATTGTCGCACATGGATTCATATGACAAACTTAAGCTGTTTGGAATCTGCATCAATGGTTGCATAGACGATTTGTCATGGTACATTGTGTGGTTGGAAGCATATAGAAGAAGCAGTGATCCAGCAGTTATTGGCGGATCCGAACGGCTTAAGTTTGTCATATGAATCCATGTGCCACAAGTAATTTGGCCCTGTGACACTGTATCGAATTATAGCCTCCTCACTGTTTGTAGTTCCACGCCTTCCGGATCAAGAATACCAAACAAATTCTGATCGTCTCTTTACTGACCACAAGTCCATTGGTAATGCGCTTCAAATGCATGAACCTGTATCCGTATAATTGCTCTGAGATTGCACGCTGATTCCAGATGAAGTCAACTACCTCGTCAAAATCAGAAAAAATATTTCCGCTTATATAACTGCAACCTGGCGAGAACTCGTCTCAAATGTCTTGCACTTATACTAAAGCTGAACCACACCGTATTTCAAGCTGACTTAGTCCAAGATGAAACATACTTTTCACGGTAGCATCCATGTTGTCCTTCCATCCTTCGTTTGAACCGCCTCGCTTTCATAACTCGAGATCTCGAGATCTCGAGATAAATAGTCGAGATAAAAAATATTAAATCGGATTTCAAATAAAAAGTAAAAATGTTGGATTTCGTTTCCCATAAAAAATAAAAAGTCGAGATCTCGAGATAAAAAAATAAAAAGTCGCGATCTCGAGATAAAAAGTCGAGATGTCGAGATAAAAGTCGAGATTTAAAATTTTCCTGTGTCCTCTCCCAGCACCGTAGCTGTGAAGAAGCGAATGTAAGGTAATGGTTTTACGATATCCTCAGGTATATCAGATCATCTCTTTTACAAACACTTTTTGCTCCTAAAACCAAGTTTAACATTGGCAAACGTGCTTTTTCTGTTGCTGCACCCAGAACCTGGAATCAACTCCCCATCACATTAAAATCTAAAATCATATTAAACTATAGCTACATTTCGTAAAAAAAACTCAATACTTATTTATTTGAAGTCGCATTTCCACCCTAACTTTCGGCAGTCCCTTACTCTGATGGTGACCCTTGCTTGTCCCCGTTAACGATTTTGCCCCACGATTCTTGTATGTTGCGCCTCTGAGCTCAGATTCCTGGGGATATAGGCGCTATAAAAGTTTATTATTATTATTATATTTAATTATATTGCCGAGCCACTTGTAAATAGCTCGGTCGACTGAAATACGTAGTTTCTCTCCGCAAAGCCCACTCCACTAGAAGCAAGGTTTGCTTCCTGCACGGCGGCAATATCAGTCTATTGAGGTACAAGTGTACGACAGCAGTCTACCTTGAGTCATTGATCAATTCGATAAGCTAGGACACACTGTTCTTTCATTCCAGCGTGTTAAGCGAAGTGCAAGCATCTTCTCTGGATTCTTTAATCTGCCTGGTTATAGTTTGTTGATCCGGGCGGTAGGAAACCGGGAGGCAACCCGTAGTGCCCATTCCCTCCGCCGATTGGGTTGGGCTTATAACTCGTAAATGGAGCCTACAGTGTTCTGATGCCGCTGAGACCCCAAGTACACTTGCCCGGGGCTGCAAGATGCGCAGTATCCGCAGTATGTGACGAGGGGTTGTGCTGCAGTTTTGTCTGTGAAGAGGCTGTGTACAAGTAAGCCAGACGTACGCACTCGGCTTCCATTTCACTCAAAAGAGCTATCTATCGATTGTAGCTGGAAGCGAGATTACGACGCAAAAACGACATATTACACGCTGCACTACTGTATTAGACGCAGCACACCAACATGTGTGCACACTCGCACGCACGCACGCACGCACGCACGCACGCACGCACGCACGCACGCACGCACGCACCCATCCACCCACCCACCCCCCCCCCCACACACACACACACACACACACGCACACACGCACACACGCACACACGCACACACGCACACACGCACACACGCACACACGCACACACGCACACATACACACCACCACCACCACCACCACCACCACCACCACCACCACCACCACCACCACCACCACCACCACCACCACCACCACCATCACAACCACCATAGTTAGTATAGTTACATGTAGATACATAGTCGGCGCTCTTCCGTACTTAATGACACTGTTTTAATACTTCAAAAAAATTAACTCTTTGTTAGGAAATATACTTATATATTACAATTGCGTGATATTCTAAATGCTTTTTAAACAATGTGAGCGGGAGAATGAGAAATATCATTGTGATATTTTAAGGTAAACATTATTATGTTGTTACATGTGAACGTAATATATCTTGCTTATATTTACTTTATGGCAACACAAGTTGTTGCCGTTTTGCATTACCATCTGTCATAATAACGCTTTCCGAGAGATCTCTTTAACACATTTTGCAGACTCCAGAGTGTTTCTTTAACTCGTGTTTGGCGGTTTTTGATAATTTAAACGGTCGTTTAATATATCACATATATGTCACATATCGTGACATATAACATATTTGCCCACATAATGACATGGCGTGACTGACTCGCATTAACGCAAGCAAGTTTGTAGCTAGTCAACGTAGCCGCAGACGCAAATGAAAATGATTAATCTACATTTTAGAGACAGGTTGTTAAGTGCGGCATCAAGGACTAGGACCAGTGATGATTGTAATATATAATATTGAAATTTTGGTTAACACGTGTTTGCATACTCGCTAAATACACAGATTTAAAACAGTAAACAACAACAATTCTGCTGTACCATAACAACATACGATGACGTTTTCTTAAAAACTATTGTTCCTGTCGTTTAAGCGTTTCGTACTGCGTCACCTTTGCCCTCTCGGCAAGCCCCTACTGTATGCATGTATAACAACATCAAATAAACCAACACAACCAGTGGCATCGCAACTTTGACTACAAAGTCCTCAGGCAGTTACCACCGTACCCAGATGGCCAGCAGAAAACATAATTCTCACGATTTGATGATATATAAATATTTTGTTTGTCTTTTATAGTCATCATGCAGCCACGGCCGAACCGTTAAATGTTATTTCCATTTTTACTACTCTCCCAGTTGTTCTCCCCGTCATATCTCTAGCCCCCAGCTTTAGGTTGTTCACAGCGGCCTGTTTCTCGGTTACACTAGCATTGTGCTGTCTCCTCTAGAAAATGGATGGATTTTTTTCCTGACATTCCAGCGTTCCCAGAATTGCACTTCTTCTACACAATGAATGCATGAACGAACGAATGAATGAATGAAAGAACGAACGAGTGAACGAGCGAATGAGCGACTGAGTGAATGAGTGAGAAAGTGATTGAGTGAATCAGTGAATGAATGAATGAATAAATCAATCAATTAACCCCCATAAGGCGTTTGTATATCATTACAGTGCCCTCCGGATACGTCGAACCTACAGGGACCGATGAAAACACTTCTACTTATCAGACGTTCCACTTATCAGGATCTATGGGTTTTGTTTTGTATGTTGTCATCGGCTAACATAAACCGGGTTTTAAGGAAACACACCAATAATGATAAGCAAAATATCAACTCGTGAAAAGTATTAAAATAGAGAGACTCTGTCAGAAGAGAACTTAAAAGTGGAAGTTTTAATAACTGAGAGTCGGAGATTGTGGACAGTCCCTCATAATATATGAAGACCAACACGGTTTCAGGATTAACACAATTCTCTTTGATAACTCTGAATGAACGAGTGAATGTTTATTTCTCCATAATCAATTTGTGCAATAAATAGTTAATATTTCTCTCGGAAATGGAGATATTTGTTGTGTCATACTTATTAAAAATTGTCCCCATATCAGTTACAATTAAGGTTTTGTGTTGTTCTCCTCTTGTCTCATATTTTGACTTTTGTTTGTGGTATAGGCTGGGCGCAATCTCATCCTGAATAAATTATGTAGGTATACAGGTAGACATCTCTAGTGAGCCCTATACATTATTATAGCCGTTTTTAGTTCTATCAAATCGAATACATTGAATACAAGCAGTTCAAGAATTAACACATTTGAATGATGCAACTCTCACTGCATACAATTCTTACTGCCTTCTTTGTAACATGCAAATATAATTAATATTAATTTTTATGTGTTACCTGGACCCCATATTTCGTAACAATATGTCGTAAATGGAAAAATAACGAATAGTACTCGATCTTGCAGGAGGTTCTCTCAAATAAATGTTTTGTTTCGTACATAATTCCAATACTTTTATTTAGATAGTTTGACCTTCAACACGGCGATGGTGTCTCCAGTTGAGCTTGTTCTCTGTCAATACACATAGAAGCTTAGCTTTTTACTCCACGTCAATCTTAGCATCATTGATGGTTATTTCTTGCATTTGTTAACACAAACAGAAAATTAGTTTTGTGAAGATTTAGAGATAGCTTATTAACTGCAAACCATGTGTTCAATTTATACAGCTCACTACACGTGTTTTGCTTAGGTTCACTTCCTAAAGAGAAAACATTTGTATCGTCCGAAGAAGAACACATTTCAATAACGTTGAAGTATTGTAAATATCAGTAACATAACTTATGCCCTTAAATCATCTGGTGAGCCATTCATTCGCAATACCTGTTATTCCTAAATTATTTAACATTGCTAACAGAAAAGCATGATCAAGCGTATCAAAAGCCGGTATTTGGTCCAGAGCTTATGTAATTCCTTCCGTGAGTCCAACTAGGGCTAATGACGTGAACATATTTGATATAAAAACATACTGACTGTTGCTTAAGGCATTGTACTTTTTTAATAAATGCATCTAGTATAGTATTATATAGCGTTTCCAGGATATTTTTAAACAATGGTAAGAAGACATAGTTAGCGATAACATGTTTATAATTAGTTCCAAATAGATGAATTAACTTTGCTACTTTCATTTTATCTGCAAAGTATTTTTCATACAAGAATGCCTAGCAACACCTTCAAAATAAGTACATGTTTTGATCGATCAAAAGTCTTCGACACTGTAGATCACTATAAATTATACTATTACAATAACTTAAGTGCACGTTACCAGAGGGCACATATAGGAAGGTCGGGTAAAGTGGACCCCTCGGCCTAAGTGCGACTGCCACTATCGTAGCGATGCTATTATGTAATGCAGTAAAACCAACTGTACTGATGTTCCGATACACCCGAGGAAACATCACCCAACGTGGTATATGCCAGCTGGGACATAATCCAATGAGGCAAATATGTGCCACCTAGCTGCAGTTGCTTTGCACATCACGGCTAATGTCGTTATGGTGTCGACATTACAATAACGTGTGCACACAGGAAAGGCCGGGTCTCGTGAGGACGTCCTTGTTTGGTGTGTGTTCCTGTGAGGTGATACTTAGCGTGTGTCACAGATATCAGAAATGACCTGTTCATGCGCCGTTCCTGCTTCAGATACGCTGTTCAAGCATCGCTCCCATAGAGAAGAGTGCTAAAAATACATGCCTGGTATTCCACATGTTCTAAATTGGCTTCGAACCTGTCAGCACTTCGTTCCCTCCATTTGCATAACAGTGTTGTATACGTTGTGTCTCTGGTGACATTCCATATCTCTACAGAACTCTGACCAGGTTAATCATGTAGTCTCCGTTCCATGGCTACTTTGTTATCTTGGGGTTTGATGTTTTGCCGATGTTGCTATGTGGTTACCCATTATATTTTGAATCCTGTAGTTTCTTTGGTTAACGGCTGACGGTGCAACTCACCAGTGAGTGGCAACGGGTTACCAGCACGCAGCAAAGTCTTGCTCGCTAGGTGATACTTAGGTCAAACTGATGTCAGTGTGATGTCACTTTGGATGCTTCCGAACACATCGTGCCATGGCTTCGAGGATGGATGAGTTGGAGATGCAGAGGTTTTGATAAGAACACAGGCTCCAACAGTCTCTGGTCAATTTCGTTCATTCTCCCAACCCCATGATGTCCGAGGCAAGTGGGCCACGTTCCACTCTCCTACCCGACTCTGACATTGAAGTATTCTAACATAAAGATATGATCCGAAATGGGGACATTTCTGCTGATGTTATCTACTTCCCTGTAAGCTGGTCCTTAACTTCCGTGATGGAACAGATTGTGGGGCATAGATATTCGAGATGTTTGCAGGATCTGATGTGAAGAAACGAATGTATGGTAAGGAAGGGTACGTGCTGAGCCCCCTGTAAACTGCTCGGTCAATTGAAATAAGGAATTTCTCACCGTAAAGCTACTGGAAGCAAGTCTTGTTTCCTGCAGGGCGGCACTACAAATACTGGGTTTTCTGAGGTTCAACGTCTGTGACGGCAGTTTACCTTGAGTCATTGATCGTTCGATAAGCCAGGACAAATTCTTCCAGTTTGTTAAGCGAAGTGCTAGCATCTTCTTTGGTTTCTTTAATCTACCTGGTAATAGTTTGTCGATACGGGCGGTAGCTGACCAATGGAACATGATGATCCCTCCCACCGTCGGGGCAACCCATAACGCCCATTCCCTTCGACATACTACATACTACACTACAGTACTAGACGCATCACACCAACATGTATACACGCACGCCCGTACGCACGCACATACATACCACTACTACCACCACCACCACTACTAAGTTACTACTACGGCTGTTAATACTCGATTATAGTTAGGTGCATAGTCAGCGCTCTTCCGTACTTGATGACACTGTTTTAATACTTCAAAAAATAACTCTTTGTTAGGAAATATACGTATATTTTACAATTGAGTGATATTCTAAATGCGATTTAAACAATGTGGGCGGGAGAATGAGAAATGTCACTGTGATATTTTAAGATCAACATTATTATGTTGTTACCTGTGAACGTAATATATCTTGCATATATTTACTTTACGGCAACACAAGTTATTGCCGTTTTGCATTACCATCTGTCATAATAACGCTTTCCGAGAGATCTCTTGAACACATTTTGCAGACTACAGAGTGTTTCTTTAATTCGTGTTTGGCGTTTTTTTTCTCATTTAAACTGTCGTTTAACATGCGAACACATATCGTGACATTTAACAGATTTGCCCACATAATGGCATGGTGTGACTGACTCGCATTAAAGCAAGCAATTTTGTAGCTAGTCATAGTAGCCGCAGACGCAAATGAAAATGATTAATCTACATTTTAGAGACAGGTGGTTAAGTGCGGATTCTAGGGCTAGGACCAGTGATGGTGGCAATATATAATATTGAAATTGGTGTTAACACATGTTTGCATACATGCTAAATACACATACTTAAAACAATAAACAACAACAATTCTGCTGTACCATAACAACATACGATGACGTCTTCTTAAAAACTATTTTATTGTTCCTGTCGTTTAAGCGTCTTGTTCTGCGTCACCTTTGCCACCTCGTCAGGCTCCTACTCTGTCCGTATAACGACGTTACATAAGTCAACACCATCTACTGACACCACGGCTATGAATACAAAGACATCATCTAGTTAAATCCACCACCGTTCCCAGGTGGCCAGCAGCCAACCCGTTAAAATGGAAATGAAGCACAGCCGTGTTCTGCCAGTTCAATATGTACTATTTAAGTATGGATTGGTTGTGACAGAAACCTACTCATTTATGAAACAAACAGAAAACCTGAATCGGCAAACTAGAGCACTGTGTATATCCATCTTTCTTCGATGCAAGTTCCTAGCGGTTGGTTTAAGACGCGCCTATCTGTTCAATGGAAATGTTCGATGATTGTTTCGATTTATTTAATAAGTAGACATTTCCGGGCGAAAACAAAAAATAAATAAGCCTTATTATACATGGTAATTCTTGTACAGTACAACAAATAAGTTGTGTATGCGTTCGAAATTAAAACGTTAAAAAGTGACTGTGATTTAGCGAATGAAAACGTAGCTTGATTGCGCTTGCATGCAGGTGCACTCAGAAAGGGCGATAAAAGATAACAAATTCGTCGAACATTACTTCATAGATGCATAGTTATATGCAAAAAAAAGCGACCATAGAGGAACCTGTGGTTTTGACAAAAAATATGTTCGTCATATTCGCATTTAGTCTTGCAATCAATGTCCATACGTGACCACCGTAAACTGATTGTTTCTCTATGAATCCTTCCGCCAGTTATTCGACAGCCGTTACACTTACAGGCAGCGCGCAAGCAACGAACGCATACCGTAACACTATTGTTCATAACGCTGCCCGAGGAGCGCTGATCAATTAGGAACAATTTACGTAACTTGCGTTAACGCGAAAGACTCTTTCACGTCTACGTCGTAACAAACCTCATTTACAAATATCCGGGTAACCGTCTCTGCGTTCATGTAATGCCATCGAAGGATGGACATCTTTGCTAGTTTTGTTAATAGCCAAAGCGGATTCTAAAGAACGGTTTCTCACTTAATAGTTAGATTAGCAACTATCCTGTTGTTACGAATACATTAAACAAACTTTTTACTGGACATGATTGTTACTGAACCCGCCAGTGTGGGCGGTGGTTTCACCCAGGGACACAAACACCCTCTGAAAGCTTCATTATGGGAATTGCAGTACTTAGCGCAGTCGCATGCAACGTAATGTAAAGTAATTCTCACTCCTGGGTAAGCGCATTTCGGCATCCCGTATATTTTAACAATTTGGTATTAAACAAATCGGATGTCATTATACTCGCGTAGGAATGTGTTCTAGTTAATTAATAACATATATCTACAGAAACATTATTGTTAGAGCTACTGGCGGGGGCGGATCCCGAAAACATTGGCTGTTTATGTCTAGCGATTATGACATCGGAGGACAGGGAGGGATTGCTGTTTAAGATTTTTGTCGGAGTTGTGCTCCACTCCGCTGTCGCGCTGTCATTGAAGAAATCGGACGATGAACGAGGGATGCTGTTGAAGATTTTTTGCGGCGACATTCAACATAAAATGTTTTGAAGTTCACCAAAAACCTCCAATTGCACCCCCGAGACTTGCCAAAACGAGGGCATATAGGTCTTGGGTGCACGTCACGTTAGCGCTTGCAAACTATGACATACTGCGATGGCAAATGGCGCTTCGTCGTGCCGGACGTCATGCTGTTTCTCACCTTGATGTGTCGTTGAAGCAGCATAAACACATTCGTCTCGCAACGCCAGTTCTTCGAAATAAATCATGTCCTTCTCACCGCCCAACAGCCTACGTCATAGCAGGTCTTATAAGCCGCGGTCAAAGGCAGTCCCGCTATTTCTTCAGTAGCGAATCAACGTGACAGATTCGTAGACAGTAAGTACACAACACTGCTTGTTTCGGTTAACGTTTGCTGTCCAATGCGCTACCAATTGCAGCAGCCTACCCATCTTCTGAGTGATAATGGCAGCACGTATCAGGCGTACAACGTGTTGTTTATATAAATATTATATTTTTACATAATTAGTTGACAACATTTATTTGTTTGTAAACATTCCAATTGTGCATCTATTTTCAAATTCAACTTAAAAATGTGACTGATTATTCTTTGATGCAGATCAACCATGAAGACCCAGGTTCTGTTGGTCTCGCTCTTCCTCGTTGCATTTCTCGGAGTGATGCTTGTCGGTAAGGTGGCGCCACAGTAGCTATATTTGTATATTATTAATACGTTAATTGTGGATAATTGTAAGTGCATATCCCCCGATGCGCCGAGGTCCAGGCACCTTTTTTTATGTTCATTCACATTCTTGGACAAATTGGCCTCTGATCTATCGATTGGCGATGTTTTTTTAAAGAAAACAACGATGGTTATTTAGAGTTGTTTAGAATTAATTACTTCAAGTGTTTTTGATATGGAATGCTTTTTCCGATGTGAGGCAACTGAGTGGTGAATCACTCTCCTCCATAGGGCGCAACATTGGTAACGAGTTTTAAATTTAAAATATTGTATTGTTGATAACTGCTGTCTGGTTGTTGCGCCGTGGGTGGGTGTAAGCAAGTGGCAATGTTCTTGTATAATGACGAAGGATAAAATAAAAAATTGAAACAGCGGAAGAATAACACATCAAGTTACCTATAACTTACGTAATATGTTCTTGTAACTTACGTGACGGAGATAGAACGGTAACATGCATTCCCATTTGTGATTAATCTAGTTATGTGTGTAGCTTGATATCAATCTAGCCTTCCTGAAGATTTGTAACATGCAAAACATCTATTTGGGGTAAGACCACATTAAAGATCCTTCCGCCGAAAAAAGTGCACTACAAATACCGTTTTGCTGTGATATGCATTAATTTTTTTCGAACACTTTGATATGGGACATGTTTGTCTCGTGAGTACTGAAGGTACTGCTGCTTTAGACATGAAAAAACTTCAAATGGGGATGAGTTTTCACACCTATAACTTACGTAATATGTTCTTGTAACTTACGTGACGGAGATAGAACGGTAACATGCATTCCCATTTGTGATTAATCTAGTTATGTGTGTAGCTTGATATCAATCTAGCCTTCGTGAAGATTTGTAACATGCAAAACATATATTTGGGGTAAGACCACATTAAGGATCCTTCCACCGAAAAAAGTGCACTACAAATACCGTTTTGCTGTGATATGCATTAATTTTTTTCGAACACTTGGACATGGGACATGTTTGTCTCGGGAGTACTGAAGGTACTGCTGCTTTAGACAAGATAAAACTTGAAATGGTGATGAGTTTTCACACCTATAACTTACGTAATATGTTCTTGTAACTTACGTGACGGAGATAGAACGGTAACATGCATTCCCATTTGTGGTTAATCTAATTATGTGTGTAGCTTGATATCAATCTAGCCTTCGTGAAGATTTGTAACATGCAAAACATCTATTTGGGGTAAGACCACATTAAATATCCTTCCGCCGAAAAAAGTGCACTACAAATACCGTTTTGCTGTGATATGCATTAATTTTTTTCGAACACTTTGATATGGGACATGTTTGTCTCGTGAGTACTGAAGGTACTGCTGCTTTAGACATGAAAAAACTTCAAATGGGGATGAGTTTTCACACCTATAACTTACGTAATATGTTCTTGTAACTTACGTGACGGAGATAGAACGGTAACATGCATTCCCATTTGTGATTAATCTAGTTATGTGTGTAGCTTGATATCAATCTAGCCTTCGTGAAGATTTGTAACATGCAAAACATATATTTGGGGTAAGACCACATTAAGGATCCTTCCACCGAAAAAAGTGCACTACAAATACCGTTTTGCTGTGATATGCATTAATTTTTTTCGAACACTTGGACATGGGACATGTTTGTCTCGTGAGTACTGAAGGTACTGCTGCTTTAGACAAGATAAAACTTGAAATGGTGATGAGTTTTCAC
>OZ023205.1:11377300-11426220 GCA_963995525.1 Escarpia spicata | reverse complement strand
GTGACTGTGTGCGCGGTTGAGAAGCGTCAGTACACACCGCTACTGCAGCGTTCTGCGTCGTCCAGTCGCCCGCACATACACCTCCCACTCTCGCCAACGACCCGCCGCTCTCCGTCGGACACGGCCAGGGAACGAGATCCACATGACATAGGACTACACATGTTACAAAATACTTGAAATAAAAGTGTGCAAATGTGTACGCGTCTGTTGTCACTGGTGAAAAGCAAAATGGTGTAAAGCGCTTAGTACACATGTCGACGGTAACGGTAAAACCTCAACGGAAAAGCCATAGGGGAAGGTTGCCATTGTTCACGTTTTGCAGCGATAAACCAGAACTTAATACAGTTTTTAACATTAACATTGGTCTATCGTGTAAACATGTATGTCCCCCAAGAGAGTCGTGAAACTAGTAAGACAGTAAGACTGGGATGTGTCAATTTATAAATATATGCAAATCAGTAGAAGCATGTGAAGTTGGGTGAAATTTAATAAATATAAACATAAAAGATCAACGTGGATTACACAAGGATTGCTAAAATCTATTCAATATCGAGACAAACTCTATAAACAATTAAAATTGACACAACCAAATTCGACAAGCTATGAAGCTATTAATATTAATATAAAAACTTATAATACGATATTAAAGAAAAATATTCGTGCAGCCAAACAAGTGTATTTTGAACGATTTAATCGATTTAAATATGATATAAAAAAATACCTGGAAAGTTATTAATGAATTTCTTTCAAAAAATCGTACAAACCGTAGATTACCATTATTTTTTATAGAAAATGATACAAAAATAACTGATAAAAAGGATATTGCAAACAAATTTAATAATTATTTTACAAATATAGGTCAGACCATCGCACAAGGTATTAAATATAACGGTAACAAAAACTATAGTTATTATTTAAACAAAAACGTTAATTCTGTATTTACGTTTCAGAGTGTTGATGAAGAGACTATTAGGAAAACTATTAATAATCTTCCCACAAAAAACAGCTCTGGATTTGATGGCATTTCATCAAAATTGCTCAAGATAATTGAGCCTGCAATTATAAAATCATTAAAGCTTTTAATAAACCAAGTTTTAAAATCCGGGATATTCCCAGACAAACTAAAAATTTGCAAAAGTTATTCCTATATTTAAGAAAGACGATCCATCTTTATTTGAAAATTACAGACCAATTTCCCTTCTTCCCACAATTTCTAAAGTGTTAGAGAAATTAATTTTTATTCAGTTATATTCATATTTCAATGACATGAAGCTTTTATTTGATAATCAGTATGGTTTTAGAGCAAAATATTCAACGGAATTTGCTGCGCTTGAGCTAATAGATAGAATTATAACTCAAATGGATAATAATGATGAACCAATTAATGTATTTCTCGACCTTTCTAAGGCGTTTGATACTATTGATCATAACATTTTACTTAACAAAATTAACTTACTATGGCCTAAATGGTTCAACTTTGCAGTTATTAAGAAGTTACTTACAAAACAGGAAACAATACACTGAATTTGAACAAATAAATTCAGACATCTTACCTATAACAATCGGCGTCCCACAAGGTTCAATCCTTGGACCACTATTATTTATCATTTACATAAATGATTTCTCACAAGCTAGTCAATTATTTAATTTCGTCATGTACGCTGATGACACCACATTATCTAGCTCTTTAAAATGTCTTAACAACAACAACACACGCAACAAAAAGTACAGAATCCTTAATAAATGAAGAACTTTTTAAAGTTAATGAATGGCTAAACATAAATAAATTATCTTTAAATAAAAGCAAATCAAAATACATGATTTTTCATATGCCTAATAAACGCACGCAGACTCTTACGCTTAAAATAGATAATATAAATATTGAAAGAGTAGATGAATTTAACTTTCTAGGATTGACTTTAGACACTAACCTAAATTGGAAAAAACACACTGAGAAAATTTCAAATAAGTGCTCCAAAACAATTGGCATAATAAACATATTAAAATATGTATTACCTTTAGATATAAAAGTGTTGTTATATAACACATTAATATTATCTCATATCATTTATTGTACCATGGTTTGGGGATACCAAATAAATAGAATAAAAAAAATTATAAAAAAAGCCGTGCGAATAATAACCTTAAACAAATACAACTCACACAGGAACCACTTTAAAAAAAAACTTAAACTACTAAAAGTAGAAGACATATTAAAGTTACATGAATTAAAATTTTACTTTAAATACATCCATAAAATGTTACCTCCTTATTTACTTAACTGGCAAATTATCCCAAGTGTAAACATACATAATTATAATACTCGTGAAAAAAATTATATACATACTTTTAGAACTAAGCATGAATTTGCAATGAAATGTCTCAAATACAGCCTACCACATGCTATAAATGACACCCCCGATATAATAAAAGACAAAATATATACTCACAGTTTGCGAGGCTTCTCATTTTATATAAAAACATACTTGTTACACAAATATAATGATTCATGCACTCTATCAAATTGCTACACATGTCAACAGAACCATTAAATACAATACATTTGATGCTAGATTCAGGCAACCAGCACACATACAAACTTACATTCTCACATTAAACAAGCACTCCCAAAAAAACATACATGAGATAGACACCTTGTAAAATGACCACATAAATTATCACGTAAATAGGGTGGCTCCTATGATAGCGACAATTGTGTCTTAATAGGAGTCACCGACCCCGATTGAATAAGCTATATGATTAATATCTATGGTACACCAATACCATAATAGCTGCACATGCGTTTGTATGTATTTTCCGAATAGTATGTTGAACATATAATGATATTCGTTTATGTATGTCTGCATAATGTTTATATTTGTTGTTTATTACACATAAGTGATGTTCAAAAAACAATTAATTGTGTACCTATATGGGGTCAAATAAACGTTATGTTATGTTATGTTATGTTATGTTATGCTCAACAAACCCCAAACCTTGGGGGTCCCTTCAACCACAACGACACTTTTACATCTAATATAGATCAGTGTTTTCAACATGTGATTTTTAGTACAATAAACATGCGGTATATATGCGTATATATACGTTTTACGAACATTTCCATAAATGTTAGGTATTTACAATTTAGTTGTATTGTAATTTACCATATTTTACCCAGTCTATTTACTTTATTTATTGTCTATTATCACGTATATACTCCTACATGATGTAAGCGCATTCAATGTTTACAGAAACCTTTTAATTAATATCGTTCACTTTTATCGCTCAATAACCAGTCTGGAAGCAACGATTCTGCCACACAATAGATGACGTAAGCAATCCCTAGTTCTCCTCTTCTTTCGGATACTATAGCTCATCGAATGTTTGAAATTAATTAAAATTATGTAAAATAAAGTGACCTGTTAATTTGGTCAATCAACAGTAACGAGACGAATTGGTGTCGCCAATGTTTGTGTCAGTGACGCAACGAATTAGTCCATTCCCCATACACAACACAGGGACTACGTCGCCGGATTGGCGTCGTTTTACAAGCAACGCCCTCTTTGTCAATAATGCCCAGTTTTTCAGGCGGCATCCTCCAGCTGATATCTAAAGAACATCACAAAACAACATACTGTAATCGTCATTCAACTCATTAGTACCGCAACATCAACCAACCACACGATACGGTACTGACATCTTATTATTTGTCTGAAATAAAAACATTATTATTATGATGGTGATCGATCTTACGTATCTAGACTAAGGTTTCCCTCTTTGACGGCTTGAATCTTGAGCGGCAAACTTTCAGGGATAAAATACCCCATATATGTTAAACACATAAATGGGGTAAATCTGATCGTTCCTTAACGTTTCTGGATTTAAAAGTAATGAGCACGTAATACATAAAACGTAATCTAACAATTGCAGGAACTCTCTCGCAACTGAGAGGTATTGATGAATATTAAGAGTGTATCAATTCAATTGTAATAACGATTTGCAGCAATAGACGAGGAGGATTGATATAATCAATGTTCACGCATGCGGGGGTTACGAGGTGACGCCTCGCTTCACATCAATTCCAATCCGCCGTACCCACTGGTCTGTCTCTCTTTCTCTCTTTCTCTCCCCCCCCCCCCCCCTCTCTACCTATCTATCTATCTCTCTCTCACTCCCCCCCCCTCCTCTCTCTCTCTCGCTCTCTCTCTCTCTCTCTCTCTCTCTCTCTCTCTCTCTCTCTCTCTCTCTCTCTCTCTCTCTCTCTCTCTCTCTCTCTCTCTCTCTCTCTCTCTCTCTCTCTCTCTCTCTCTCTCTCTCTCTCTCTCTCTCTCTCTCTCTCTCTCTCTCTCTCTCTCTCTCTCTCTCTCTCTCTCTCTCTCTCTCTCTCTCTCTCTCTCTCTCTCTCTCTCTCTCTCCCCCTCTCCCTCTCCCTCTCCCTCTCCCTCTCCCTCTCCCTCTCCCTCTCCCACTCCCTCTCACTCTCTCGCTCTCTCGCTCTCTCGCTCTCTCGCTCTCTCGCTCTCTCGCTCTCTCGCTCTCTCGCTCTCTCGCTCTCTCGCTCTCTCACTTTCTCTCTTTCTCTCTCTCTCTCTCTCTCTCTCTCTCTCTCTCTTTCTCTCTCCCCTCTATCTTTGTCTGTCTCCAACCTTCGTTATTTTGAACAAATAACGAATATCTGCGAACGCGTTATGGTGTTTATGTAACGATGCTATGTGTTTTCTAACATTTTGTAAATATTACTTTCATGACTGTCTTTTACCAAGGCACCCCGTCAGGTGACGGGTATTTATTCTAGTTGAATTAATGTATGCTTACCTAACTAAGTACATTGTGGGTAATTTTGGAGAAATAACTAACAAATTAAGGAATTAATTCACCATCGTGCTTAGATTCAACTTCGTCGGGCAGTAATCACTTGACAGGCTTCTTGTAGTTCGCTGCAATATCCCTAGATGGGGCTCTGATTAGTCTGTTGCTGTATTGACACAAACGTTGGCCACAGAGCAGAAACGTGAAATATAAAATGTAACTTCAAGAAAAACGTTAATGAATAGATCTGCTTTGTAGAACAATAATCTAAAAGACGTTTCCAATCGAAAATTGAACTTGAAATATAGTATGTAAAAATTAAATGATGCCTTCTGTGTTACGTTAGGCCTACTGGCAACATACCAATATTAAGGCACCCCCCGCTTAAGTAAAGGTGAAATTACGCCAAACGATAATCAATATATTTCCCGTTGTATTTTTTAAATCGGGTGAATAGATTAGTTTGGATATCTAAGACATATATATTTAGCAAACAATAGCTTTCTATTGACCTAGCTCAAATCATTGGGGAGATCAATTTGTCTTTTCAATGGTGATTGACCCAATTACCAATCGATCAACAATGTATTAATTGTTTATTTCATGTTTCTCCACATTTGATAATGTAGCGTTCTAGTTTACCGGACACTGTTTAATTTAAGATCTACAAACCTTAACTGATCATAATATACAAAAATTCGAACACTACCAACATTAGCCTCGATTATCCATGCGCCCCGTTGTATAAAGAAAACAACGAAACACAAAATATTTAGTCAAACATTTTTATCGGTTAAAAGCGTACAGTCGTTACTTTGTGCGCCGTTTGTCGTCCAGGATTATTCAAATGTCCGTGAAGATGTCAGTAGCACAACCTGCTTCTTCAGAACTGGAAACATGACATGTCTGATAAGTATTAACAAAGATACAGGGGTGGCTTAACGTCCCTTTAAACGACCCACGACGTAGACGACGTCTAGCTAAACACACACGGTAGATGTTGCATTCTACATCGCATTCCGAGGACATAATGGCGAATTTACATTTGGGATTAGATGAATGGTGATATACACGATACATACTATAGCTCATCAAATACTTTGTGTTTGTCGTTGCGTGTCTTAGACGCCGAAATAGATTCGAAAACGTATACTGCTGTGAACTCGTTCAGCGCACCAGAATGCCTTTGTCTAAACACAAAGTCAAATCGGCAACGAGCAATATAAAATAAGATCAAGAAATGATTCCAATTGTGAATACCGACACCTTGGCTCTAACACTCATTGAACTGTTCTGTGACGGTCGGGTAGCCACGAAATTGAGGCGGCGTTATATTCGCAAGAACGTGTTGACAAGATTGATGACTTGACCACAGAGTGACTGCGTTAACCGTCGGTGTGAAAGTGCGCGATGACCGCATACAAAAACTGGAAAGCAAAGTTGCAGTCCTGGAGTGGCTCATGTCTAATGACATAAATGAAGTGTGGGTATACTTTTAAAGTTGCATTCTGAGATCATACATCGTACGCCACTGAACAACAACTTCTGGCTGTATGATAGCTGAGTACGCATGTAATGCGGTTCCTTTCAGTGATGGTATCTGCGTCTGTGCCTCCCTGTTTATCGGTGACACTGCCCAGGTAGATGAAGTCCTCTGCCTCGTCTAGTGCACGCCATTCCATCGTGACTGGGTCAGTGCTGGCTGTGTTAACCTTGAGGACCTTCGTCTTACCTTTGTGGATGTCGAGGCCCGCTTGAGAGGAGATGGCTGCCAGTTCTGTTGTCTTGTCCTGCATCTGCTGGTGGCTGTGGGACAGCACTGCCAGATCATCGGCGAAGTGTAGGTCTTCCAGTTGTGTCCATAGTGTCCACTGGATTCCATTCCTCCTCTGCATTGTGCACTTCTTCACAATCCAATCAATGAACAGGAGACAGGGGAACGGGGACAGCAGGCAGCCTTGTCTGACTACAGTCTTCACTTCAAAATGACTCGTGAGCTATCCTCCTCTGCCTCCTCTGCCAGGCTCTCAATGTAGTTTCGCTTGTCTGTTTTTACAGTCTTCTATACTTCTCTGTTGGCTTATGTACACTCTTCCTGTGCCTTTGCCGCTCTTGTGCGACTGTTGTTTATATGCTATTTTCTTCTCCTTCCGCACTTGGATCCTGCGCAAGTTTTCTGCTGACATTCATTCTCTCTCCTGCTGTTTCCTGAGTCCAACCATTTCTTGGCAAGTTGATGTCCGTGTCTCTTTGATGTTCTGACACCTTGTAGCAGCACTTGGAATTTGTCGGCAAGGTTCAGTTTGTATCCCTCTCTTGTCTGTGGATATTTCAGGAGGCAGACATTGTACCTTCGTCGGAGATTGAATGAACTTACCCAACGTTCGAAACTGCAGCAAGAGGATTCGAACCCGGATCCTCTCGTTTGAAAGTCCGATGCACTAACATTACGCCACAGGGCTCCACCTTTACATCTTGACGAAGTCGATTTCGTCATTAGTCTATACTGTTGTGTAATTTCGTGAAAATATGTAGATTTTGTAAATGTATTTTTTGGGAATGATTTTTGCTCAAGTAATACAAAAACCATAGTAGTCATTGTTGGCAGCCATGTTCGATTAATGGCGGCCATATTGAATTCGTAGATCAGTATGTGGGTAATGTTAATATAAATGATAAAAACTTGGCAGAGTTGTACATTTTCCCTTGCTAATATGTTTTTGATATGGATCCACCATGAAATAAACAATTGGTTACTGCCATATTGAATGAAAGTACTTGAAGTCGGCCACCGACGGCCTCCTGGACTCGCACCAGTTTGCATATCAAGCAAACAGATCAGTAGACGATGCGGTAGCTTTAAGTCTGCATCACATTTTGAAGCACCTAGAGAGGCCAGGAACCTAGCCCATGATCCTTTCATTGACTTCAGCTCAGCATTTAACACCATCATCCCATTCAAGTTGTTCGATAAACTTTCATTGTTGAATGTACATCCTGCCATGTGTCACTGGATCCTTAACTTTATTCTTCACATGCCTCAATATGTCAGAGTCAACAAGTCTATCTCCAGACCTCTTCGTGTCTCCGTGGACCAATCGGTCCGTGTGATAATTTTTTTCCGATGACACTACTGTGGAGGGCTGCATTGAGAATGCGGATGAGACGCTATACTGGGAAGGACTTCAGAGAATGGTTGGCTCGAATTGAACATTTTAAAGACTAAAGAAATTATTGTTGATTTTCATAAAAAGAAGACTCCCATCCACCCTCTTTCAATAAATGGCGTGGAGGTCGAGCAGGTTGAATCTTTTAGATTCCTTGGGACAACAATTTCAAATGATCTCAATTGGTGCACAAACATACTGTGCATTACAAAAAAGGCACAACAACGCCTGTTCTTCCTGAGGCAGCTCAGGAGATTCGGCATTGCTCAGGAGATTATGATGCGATTCTACCGCGCAAACATTGAAAGTATTCTCACTTTATCGATTGTAGTGTGGTTTGGACGCGCCAGTCAGGAGGAGAAACAACGGCTAGAAGTTATCGTGAAGGGCGCATCTAGAATCATTGGGTGCGAGTTGCCATACATTGAATATATTTACCATGCTAGCTGTGCGCGAAAATCCAAGTGCATTGTATGGGATACTACCCACCCAGCCAACCATCTCTTTGAACTTCTTCCATCTGGCAAGCACTATAGAAGTATTAAGACAAGGACCACTAGACTTAAAAACAGTTTTTATCCTCAGGCTGTGAGTAATTTGAACCGCGAGATGCCATGATAATATTTTCAGTCGGTTTAGATTTTATGTCGCCATGCAAAATTATTTATTTATAATTTTTTTTAGTTATTATTTTTATTTATTTTATTTTATGTACATACTTTTTAACTGTCAGCTTATATTTTATATTGTCAGCTAATTTATTTATTTATTTATTTATTATTTATTTAACTACATGTATACGTTATAACTTTTTAGGTAATGTTCAGACGGTATTAATATTATGTTACTAAGTTCACTTTATGTCAACAGATGTACGACTGTTTTAAAATAAGCTGGCAGTTGGCCTTGATTTAAATTTATACTAGTTTTAGCATAGTTTCATAATGTTTCTGATTGTATATTTTGCGTGTGCATAATGGGGGGCAGGGGAGACAAGCGTGTATGTATGTTGACGCCACGACGCCAAGAATTCCTCGTACATTTTAAATGCTACTTGGTAATAAACAGTCTGAATCTGAATCTGAAAAAATATATTCTACGGTTTCTGAGCTTCCATGGCACATAGAAAGTTTATTTTTTATGTCTATGTTATGGTAACACATGCAATGACGGTTAAATATATTAGTCAATCAAAATTATTGCCCGCCCACGACGGACTCTCCCCGTCAGAATGACGGTGAGATAGATCTCTTGCGGGACTCTAATCTCTTGATTAGATTATGCAACGAATGACCACCAGAATGAAGACTATTTTACTAGGTCCGCCATGCGGCGCCACTGTTCTGGTAGAGATGCCTGTGTCGAAATCAGCACATCCACCCTACCATGAAGTCCGGACTTCAGGCTTCAAGACGCCGCGTAACCGGCTCAGAGTAATCATGTGCCGAAAGTAGGCATTAACCAGGACATTGCTAGAAATATGCGTTGCTTCTAATATGGTTTCTGTTAATAATATATTTATATTAAATATTTCAATTTTTAGAATACCTCAATAGCATGTGCAAAAACATTCTTGGTACGGAAGCTACCTTACGGTCAATGGTCGCGAGTAAACGACCACTTTTGGCACGGAACTACTCTCGGCCCGTGATACCGGGTCAGGCAGATATGGTTTGTGTGAGACTTTCAACATTGAGCACTGCATATTCATCTTGCTCCGACAACCGCGTAAATGTAGGTCCCGCCTTATATCTTAGTAATTCGGAACAACAACACTTTAGTCGGTGGTACTGTCTACCACGTCAATGCCAGTGTAGAATGGCGGCTTGGAGTACACTGTATTTGGAAATAGGTTGACTGATTGAAGAAAACCACGATATTTTCATAAAGACAACAGAGACTGTTGAGGTATAGCGCCCAGGAGCTTGACATTTCTACCCCTTCCATCTTGACACAAACTTCAAAAACAAGAATTTATCGACAGGAACATGGTGTCGAATTTATCTTCACATCCATCAGAATCTACGTGGTTGCAATAGAAAGGTAAAAATTGGTAGGCAGTTCACATTAACAGTATAACTTCATAATTGTATAAGTTATCCTTTGTAAGTGGAATTATACACAGTAGCAACACTAAAGCATAAGAAGAAGAAGGTAATACATAATAAATACGGTCAATAATTGGATGGATGGATGGATGTATGTATGGATGGATGGATGGATGGATGGATGGATGGATGGATGGATGGATGGATGGGTGGATGGATGGATGGATGGATGGATGTGAGTTTATTTTCTTAATATTGTCTTCCTGGGCGAGGGGTTTGCTTTAGTTGGAATAGTCTTTGGTGTTGATCTCAGTAAATCTAGTCATGATCTTGAACATTTCAATCATATCATTCATTTTCCTCCTATCGTTTAGAGACACTGTCGAAGTCTTAGATCATGTAGGAGCTTTGAGATTGCAGTGATCATCTTGGTGGCCGTCCTCTGCACATTTTCTGATTTGTCTGTATCTTTCTGGATATGTGGACACCATGCCTGTTGACAGTAACTGTTTTCGATGATCGGTCGGACCAAGGTAATGTGAAAGCTTTTCATTTGATGTTTTTATGCTTTTGTTTGTGTACGTGCTACGAATTGTCACTAGTATTAGATTTCCTTTCTTGATTAATGTCAATGAAGTGTTTCTGTATATATATATATATATATATATACATATATATATATATATATAGCAAGCCCTTATCAGGTGTCTGTCACTTCTATTCGAAGCTTACTATAATGACTAACATTTACGTAATCAGTGCAATCGTTTATCGACTATCGCTTCTGGTATGAAGACCTCAGCATTGACCGCCGCAGGTGTTACCATGTCCAAGAGGCACCAGTTAGAAGAGTGGTCAGCGGTTGAACAGGAACTTGACATATCTGATGAAACTGGACCCTGTCCGTGCTTCTTCTGGTCAATACTAACATACACACGTGTGCCGAATTGGGCAAGATTCTTGATTAGAAAATCCATACGTACCTGAGGCTTCCCGTCTACCTCCCGTAATCCGCCTGACTTTACATCAAGTATACGCTTCAGGTAGAACAGTTGCATTCTGGGATTTATTCTGGGTGAGAAAACAACGCAGTTAACACCAACAAACAGTACGTGTATTATTATACAACACATCCATTCGTATATATCTAAAGGTACACATTCTAATGGCTGTTATCGAAAACGTAATGTTGTATGGTATACGGTACATCTATTCTAATATTTTGACACTCCAAATATGTTTTAATGAACCATTAAAAAGAAATGAAAATGAACAATTTGTTATCTGTTATTCTTCACACACACACACGCACGCACGCACACACACACGCACACACGCACACACGCACACACGCACACACGCACACACGCACACACGCACACACGCACACACGCACACACGCACACACGCACACACGCACACACGCACACACGCACACACGCACACACGCACACACGCACACACGCACACACGCACACACGCACACACGCACACACGCAAACACCTACCTACGGCGGTAGTACTCGATACTCGTGAACTCATATACTCGAGTATATAGTTGAAGTACTTGTATTCGTACACACGAAAAGCCTTTGTCATATACTCTTTCTCGTCGTACCTGTACTCGTGGTCAGTGTACTCCGATGTTACGAGTATTTTACAAGTACATCGGAGTATTGTTTTAATTTGATGCTGCAAGACTGGTTTTAGTTGTTATGTTCATCAAATGATGATTGCTTCAAGGTTAGGCTGCCCACTGCGGTGCTCTTGTTCACGTGAGTCCACGTCTAACCGGAAGTATTTGGTGCATGACGGCGAAAAGACAGGCGCAGTAAGACATGTAGCGTCGAAGTAGGGGAGTTGGTTATCCAGGGTATTCGACATATCTATGAACGTGACAATCACAACGAACCTGGCGGCGAGGTGTGTGGACACAGATTACCCCAAATCATCCAACTGCACCCGTTTAGGTCTCCAACTGTACCACCCTTTAGACCTTCAACTGCACCCTTTAATACGTCAAGCGGAACTATTTTACCTCGAGCAGAATCATCGGCGTGGAGGGCCTATACACCGTGTTTTAAGAATTACATTTTTATTAGAGAATGTCCGTTATTTGGAACGTTTCGTTAGAAATATAATGTTTGGATTACATAGTGATTGAACACGGGTGTTACTATTACTGAAATGTTACTATTACTGAAGTGGCTACCACTTGATCCCGTGAACTCCTGATCCTAATAAACTACCCGTCATTCTGCCGTGCCTGTGGCGAGAGCAGAGGGGAAGGTGTCGGATGAGTTTACTGTATAAGTTGGCCTCGAGCGCCCGCTGCTCATCCTCGTGATAAATCTCATCAGTGGAGAGGTATCAGATAGGGAAGGACCTAGGAAGCTATTGCACGCAGATGACCTGATGGTAGCGGCTGAAATTTCCGTTTGGAAAGAAAGAACTGCATAAGGTATTAGGAGATTGGTTCACCATTTCCCGAAAGTATCGTAGGGAATCGTGCACGGAAAGACGGACCATGTGAAGACATTCCAGAATGTGTCGAGGGAATTAACATTAAGAAGTTTAAGTATTAGGAGATTGGTTCACCATTTCCCGAAAGTATCGTAGGGAATCGTGCACGGAAAGACGGACCATGTGAAGACATTCCAGAATGTGTCGAGGGAATTAACATTAAGAAGTTTAAGGTGGGTAGCGGGTAGCGAGACAGACATTGCAATGGTGACAATGTTACAGAATCTAAAGAGACGGAGTAGGCGTAGGAGATATTGGATGTGTTTGGTGCGGTGTAGGCCTGATGCAGGGCATTACCCTCACTATAGTCTCATGTGAATGTCCTTTGGTGGAATTACCTTCCTTAAGGAGTTTTTGTCATGGAAAATTATCTCGTTGTCAGAGCTGCTTAGTAGCTGCCTGGCGCGATAAAATCGACATGTCTTTAACAGACAGCGTGACTAATTGGTATCAATCACAGTACACGTGACTTAGACGGAGGGTCGGCAGCACATCGGTGGGATTGTTCTGTTTTAATAATAATAATAATAATGTACTTTATTTTTATACCTACATCCAGAGTACAATCTGTTCAAGAGTGTTGTCAATGAAATGCTAAGACTTATGTAATGATTACTATAGTTACTAAAATGTGGGTAATAAAATTAAACGTATAAATAGGTTAACATTTCATTAAACAAAAATGTACTAAACAAATCTAAGCGCTAAAATGATCAAAGTGTACATACAAAAAGCATACATAATATATGGCATTGTCGACAGTTTGCTTAAAATAAAAAATAAAAAAATAAAAAAATATATAATAGTATAATAGTATATAGTTAAACTAATAGTAATAATAAATGCTACGATGTGTGGAGTGATTTTATATAGGACTAGTTTGAAATAATGAATCTTAGGACGAGCTTTAAATGTGGTCAGACACAATGTTTACAACCTATTTACGACCTTAGTTGGACACAACGTTTACAGCCCATTTACCATGACATTAACTAACCCTCGTGCCTAAAACACAGCCATGTTTATAAATAACTCGTTTATCAACTGTGAATGTTGTGAAATGACGCTACAATATTTGTGTGTTTTTTGAACGAATTCTAATATAATAACACAACCACAACAACTCTCTCTCTCGCTTTATGTATTTCTTTTCCTCCCTCATTTCTCCCCCTCTCTCCCCGTATTCTCTCCTCACACTCTGTCGCTCTCCCTCTCTCATTCTTTCGTTCTCCCTCTCACTGTACCTATCCCTCTCCATCTCTCCCTCTATCCATATCTCCCTCTCTCCCTCTCTCCTTCTCTCCCTCTCTCCCTCCCTCTCTTTCTCTCCCTCACCTCTCGCTCTCGCTCGCTTTACACACACACACACGCACACACGCACACACGCACACACGCACACACGCACACACGCACACACGCACACACGCACACACGCACACACGCACACACGCACACACGCACACACGCACACACGCACACACGCACACACGCACACACGCACACACGCACACACGCACACACGCACACACGCACACACGCACACACGCACACACGCACACACGCACACACGCACACACGCACACACGCACGCACGCACGCACGCACGTACACAGACAGACAGATAGACAGACAGGCAGACATACAGACAGACAGACAGACAGACAGACAGACAGACAGACAGACAGACAGACAGACAGACAGGCAGACAGGCAGACATACATACATACAGACAGACAGACAGACAGGCAGACAGGCAGACAGACAGACATACAGACAGATAGACGAATAGATAGCTAGACAGATATAGAGAGAAACCAAACAGACGCAATACAATATCCTCGTAAGAAAAGTTACGTCATCGCAACGCCTCATCGCAACGCAATAATTACGCACCTACGTCTACATCGGCGACACTCCAACATCTGACATTTCCAAAGTGCCTTATCAGCAATTGGGTGATAAGATTATAACTTTAATTTAGAAAACTATTGCTTGAAATGCACCAAGTTAGGAACCTCAGCAACTGATGCTGAAAGACTATTCCACACATATATTGTTTAGGGTAAAGCTATATTTAAAATAATTAGGTGAAATAGAGATTTGCCTAAATTTTATATTATGTTTACCACGTATTCTGGATGATGCCGGTATCAAATATATGTCCTTGTCAGTGTCTACTAGGTTGTTAAAACTTTTTAGAGCATAATTAAGTGTAGCTTGCGGCGTCTTGATTCAAGAGTTTCCCACTGTATATGATCTAACATGGATGTTACTGGACTGGTACATTCATAATGTGTCACCTTGTCGCTCTACGTTGTACTATTTCTATTTTATATTTAGGTCAGTATTACGTGGGTTCCATACAGTGTCACAATATTCCAAGTTAGATCGTACAATTGTGTTGTAAGCATTTGATTTAGTTTTTGTCATTTTGGATTCTAAGATTGCGTCTTAGAAAACCCAATATACTGTTTGATTTCTTTGTTACTTTATCAATGTGGGTTACCCAATCAAGATTGAAAATCAAATCTACACCCATATATTTAGACTTAGCATTAACTTTCAACATGTGGCCTTTCAATATGCACAGAGTGATAATTGGATTTTTTTATTTGAAATTCTCATAGCATTATATTTAGATGCATGAAAATCCATTGATCTTCTTCTTTCCCATGTTTCCAGTTCATTTAAATCTTGTTGGAGAAGCTTAAATCATTTATGTTGTTAATGTATTTACAGACTATACGTATATAGAATATACAAAATCGTCAACAAATAGACGAGCATTCGATGTAATATTGTTCGGTAAATTATTAAAATCACTAATGAAATTTTGAAACAATAACGGGCCTAGAAGAGAACCTTGTGGCACTCCACTCAATACAGAGACATGGGGGATGATTCTCCATCCACCAGAACTTGTTGTGTCCGTTCCGATAAACAATATTTAATCCACTCATATTGATTACCTCACGTGCCATAATAATGTATTTTTAAGGAGTCGCTGATGAGGAACTAGGTCGAATGCTTATGAAAGATCTAAAATGACTAAACCTGTTTGCTTCTTGTTATTGAGAGAATATGTAAGTTCTTGAACTAAACCCAAAAGCTGTGTTTCACAACTTCTTCTTTCTCTAAAATGGGATATGTATTTTTATGTGTGAATTTATACATTATTGTGTGCATTAAACACATGGTTTTTTCTGGGCATTGTGCAATAAAATACATGCCGATCTTTCACCCACTACCCTGGTTTCTTATTGATTTCAGTAGTGTAGTCTTTGTTTAGGTTATAGTGGGGTTGCTCCGGAACCAGCTGTCTATATAGCTGGTTCCTTCTCACGGACATGATTAATACCATGCTGACAATCCGTTAAGATGTTATACTGATCGAGATGATCCATAATATTACTAACGATGATACCAGCGCTTTTTGGGAAGGTCTCGTTTTATTCTTCTGCCACCTACCGGTAATACACCTACCCATTTCAGTTGGGGATGCCCTGAGCTGAATAACTTAAAAGCTTCTCCAGCTGCACAAAACATTACATACCGTAACGCCTACGACAATCTAAAAACGAGTTGCTTTACGTCGGATATTTACGTGATGACGCAACGCTACGTAATGACACGTTTATGACGTAGACACCTTTATGACGTAGACACCGCGTCACCTGGAAGCCATAAAACGACAGTGTAACGAGGGACCGCTAATATACCGAACAACAGCGTGTTCTATAATTACTGTCTCATGTTTATATTACATATCGATGTTGTTACATTGCCTGTCCGTGTTTTGCTTTCTGTGGTGTGCAAGAGAAATGGAGACATGGCGTTTTCTTATAGATGCTTCTAGAATTGTTTATCCGTTTGTTGCACAGATTGGCCAAAATAAATGACTTGTTCCAATTTATATTAATATCTCAATAACTTGTTTGCTCAGTTCTCTTTGTTTAAGAATTGCCACAATTCCTCGGTCAAAATACGTATATATAATATCGTCATCGCTTCTTCGGACCTGCTGCTTCCACTTGTGGGTAAAGGCATCTGCTACTTCACTCAATTTTATACTCCCGTTTTAAACAGTTCGTCCTGCCATTTTCCATGTTGCTGTCTTGCTGATCTTCGTGGTCTCTGCTTTCCGTTGAAACAGTTGCCATTCTGACGGTAATTAGGTGCAGTTTTCAGCGAGTGCATCATATATCACTCTTGTTACGAATGCTTACTTCCATCAGTATGCAGTAACTCATGCGCACGCACGCACGCTCATACGCATACACACACACGCATACACACGGAGACACACCAGCCACAGGCGCACACACGTTTACACTTACGCACACTCACGTGCACACGCATACACATGCGCGCACGCACACGACACACATTCACGCGCTGCGAGCGGGCACTCATGCACACGTGCACTCCCATACACTCTTGCACACGTACACACACGCGCACGCGCACATGCACGCACACGCACGCACAAACGCTCTCACACACACACATGCATCCCAACACAATAGCACATCTAATAGTATCATCTTCATAAACACAGAGACTCACTGACTAATCCATCTGACGTCACGCCAACACCTCGTGGCCGTTCTAACGAAATCACCGGACCAGACGGGAGCGACCTTCGAGCTAGCAGGTACAATACGATCGAATTGATCCCGCCAATACATTGAATCATCACCGTTGATCCAATGCGGAATTAATGGCAGCTGTTTATTTTCAATTAGAATTCACCAGGGGAGCGGAATTCGTGCCGCAATTGTAACCACAATACGCAGCAGTCGGCCATCGGCGACGCCATACCCCTGACAACATTAAAAATGAAAACGTTCCTTTGTAGCACGCGAGCTTAGCTATAAAGGCAAGAAGTATTGCGCGAGCGGGCGATCAGATGGCACGGGCGACATGGCCTTCTCGACAGTAACCTGTCAGCTTCTGAATGAGCAAAGATCGAGCGAGTCTCTGAGATCGAAGTCGCAGAATAACAACGACGAGAAATCGGTGAAGAATTGCGACCTCGCTTTGACCTACCAGAATCAGTTCGATAAGGCAAGTGGAGATTTAACAAGACAAGATCCTTCTGTCGAAATGATTGTGTCGAAGAAATTTGCTTTCATCTTGGTTTAGTGTAATGCAAATAAGGAATATGATCCGTAAGTTTAATTGTCTATGTATTCATAACTTAGAGTGTTGATGTTAACATAGTTTTAGCGGATTAATTATGGGCGATAATTAATGCACACGTGAAAATGCAAAAGTCCTGCTTTGGCCATGACTCACTAGAGAAAAAACAACAACAACACGATTCAACGACACGGTTTCACTGCTTTGTTTCAACACAGTATGTACAATGAATGCTACTGCTACACGAACGTTGTAGTACATCAAACATATAACTACTGAGTGCTGCATTACAACAAGTAATCCATATTTCTTGTGGAAATAGAGAAGGGAGAGGCGTAGTAAAAATACATTCGATTAATATTTGTGTACTAGTTCACATCTTTAAAATAAGCTCATGCATGAGTATACAAAACAGGTATTGTTGCATTGTTTGAGGGTAGATACACAGGTATAGTTTTCTAGCAAAGCATTTGTTCCATTTCAGGTAAATCTATACAATATCCGTGTCGATCACATCATGTTTTCAACAGAAACCGTGGACATTGTCCACTAGCCAGTTCATACACCCATTCTACCTCATCTCCCAACATCCCATTCTACCTCATCTCCCAACACCCCAAACAGGGCATCCACCAGAAACCATTCGTATTATGAGGATGTCAAAATCGCCCTGGTCCATTTTCAAAACACGCCAAATAGTTTACGAAAGAAACGTTTGGGCAAAATATGTTAATATATGTCTGTTCTTCCTCGTGGTTTCCTTGCAGTATATGAATGGGGTTTAGACCCTGAATTATTTAATAAGATTTAACCTTAACAAGATTGCCACCAACAGAATTAACTCTAGATGGCAGTTGGACAAGGAAACCTTTTGGCTTATCGTGACTCCAACCCTTTTTATTTACGCCTATCCCGCCCTTCTGAGGTATGTGTCGATTTTATTTTTAAACATATTCACACTACTAGCTCCCACAATCAGCAGATAATCTGTTCCATTAATTTACAGTCCATTGTCAAAATGAGAACTTTCTTATAACTAATCTACACTGCTCCTTTATTAATGTAACTTCATGTCCTTTAGTCCTTCTATCTTTCTTAACTGAGAACAAATATTCCTATAAATATTTCCATAACCATTAAACATTTTTAACACTTCTATCTGATCTCGTCTCAATCTCCTGGTCTCTAATGTTGTTAAATCACATTCTATTAGGCGTAATTAAGATATATCAGTGTTGGTATCATTTTAGCCGCTCTCCTCTGTACTTTGTCTGGCATATCTATGTCCTTCCTGCGACATGGCCTCCACGCTTGTATACAATATTCTAAATGAGGCGTAACTATCTTTTTGTACAGTGGTATTATTAGTTCTTTTTTCTTTATATATTATATTTCGTCTAATTAATCCTAGGATTTGATTTCCCTTTGAAGCTGCAATTCCGCATTGCTCTGAAACCTTCATAGTCTTTTTTGTTTACTCTAGTGCTTAGTACAGTACCTCCCATTGTGTATTGTACATATTCGTTCCCATGTCCTGTGTGGAGGCATTTACACTTCAAAAAATTGAACATTTGCCACTTTTCAGACCATTAACCTGTCAAGATCATCTTGTAAATGTTGTCTATCTCCATCACGTTTAATCCTTTAAACACTTTTGTATCTTCCGCAAAATGTCAACACCTTACTTGTTATATCATCGTCCAAATCGTTTATATATATTAAGAATAATATAGGTCCCAGTACTGATCCCTGTGGTACCTCACTCAAAACTGATTACCGGTTTTAAGCCTCCTATCAACTACTACCAGTTGTCTTCCGTCAATCAGCCATTTTTCTATCCAGTTAATTATACCATTTTCTATGAAATGGGCCTTTAGTTTAAGCAGTAATCTTTGACGTGTCACTTTGTCGAAAGCTTTCTGAAAATCTAAGGAGATGATATCTACTGGTGATCTTTCGTCTACCACTTGTTGGATATTTTCAAAAAAACATTATATATTTGATACGCATGACCACACTTTTAGAAACCCGTGTTGAGATGGGTTTAACAAGAAAACCGACCTTATCCTGAACTTGCAGTTTGCTCCGAACATATGCATAACAACTTTTGCTGTCACGTTTTATATTACAAGCTAATTTTTGTTCATAGCTTCTCTTTGACTTTCAAATTTCAGTTGTAGCTTCGCTAAGTGCTTCTTTATAAATGTTGAAGTCTTCATCATTTCCAGTGCGTCTATTTGACTTCCACATCATTTGTTTGTATTTAATTGTCTAATGGCTTCTTTCAATAAGTGTTTCTTTCTGAACCGTTTCACTTGTTTTGTCAAGGGAACACATTTACTGACAATTAATTAAATTTTACTCTTTAAGATATTCCAGCATTCTGTTGCTGTCTTATTCTTCCGTGTGTGGCTCACGTGTCTTGATATTGTCAACTAATTCATTCTGTGAGGACAAAACTATGTCTAACACATTCTCACCCCTGGTTGGTTCTAGCACATGTTGAGAAAGGAAACTATCTTGTACCAGAACTAAATAGTTGTGGTCCTCACTCCCCGTACTCTGTAGAGATTTCAATTGTATATGGTTAAAATCCCCAGTAATAATACAGTCCCGTTTGCTCATTTCCCATACAGCGTTCTGTACTTGTTCATTCTCTTCTATGCTTAAGCTTGGTATTCGATAATCTAACACAACCGTAAACAAAAGTTTAGTTTCCTGTAACTATGTTACACCAAACAGCTTCTTTGCAATCTGCTTCTCTTTCTAGTTTTATTTCTTAAGCTTCGATAGATTATTTAATATATAAAATAACTCCACACCCCCTTCTTCCTATTCAATCTTTCCTAAACATTACATAGCCTGTTAGTCCCAATTCGGCATCTGATATATACGTGGTGGCCCATGATTCGGTTATACTCACTATGTGTGGGTCAATATCTTCTACCATAATGTTTAGTTCATTTCTTTTGTTTACTGTACTCCTTGCATTTAAACAAACGCATTTATATCCAGCTTCAGAAGAGTTTTCCAGGTTGTTCTTTGCTGATATATGTGTGCTGTCTTTATTTATACCTGAATCGAATCCCCCAGCGCATCGCAGCAGGTTCTCTGAGAAAACTGCTTTATTTGTCCCTCCGTGTACTAGTATAGATCATCCCTTGCCATGCCCCAATACCTTCTCTACCCTTTCACGTGTTCTATCCTAGCCCCCAGTAAACAAACAACGACGTCCTCCCCCTCGCTTACTGTCTTATATGTCTTTCTCAAGATAAAATCGCCCATGAACACCCTCTCTTTTCTCATTGCCCCCTCAATCACTGCCTCAGATTAGCTCCTTCTTCGGTTTGCATCTGTCTGGTTGTCTTTTCTCCCTGTCGTCTTCTCTCCTGTCACATTCTCTTTCGTTCCATTCTTTCCTCTCGCTTTTTCTCTTGTCACCTTTTCTCCTGACATCGTCCCTTTTATCGACTTATCTTCTGTCACATCTATTCTTACTTCCTTTCTTCCCGTCAACTTTCCTCCCATCGCATTTTCTTCTGTCCTCTCCCGTCTCATTTTCCCTTCTATCTCCTTCTCTACGGTCACTTTCTCCCCTGTCAACTTCACGCCTGTCACGTTTCCTGCAGTTGCGTCCCCTATTTCTTCCCCTCCAATCACCTTCCCTCCTCATAGTCTTCTTTCCTCATCTTCTTGCCACTACTCTGCTCCTTCAGTCTCACAGTATGTCCACCTCTCTCCCTGTCGTCTCTCTCCATTTCACCTGTTTATTTGCGGATTCTCATCTCCATCCCTTTCACAATATCTGTCAACCTAACTGCCTCCTTCTGCAGACATTCCACCTTCCAACACCCCGCGCACTGAAAGGTGAATCCCTCTTCCTTAGTATCTGTCCATGACTTCCCATAGCCGGACACGAAATCCACCCAGCTGTGGCACTCGTCGCACACTAAGTATCGCTTTGCCTTGACTTGCCGCTTGAAAGGCGCCATATCAGAATTTATTTAATAATAATGATAGTAATCTAATTAGCTATTCAAAATAGTTTAGTAAACTATGTTTACACTATTCACTATGTAGTCTTTAAGAAAAAAAACACAAAGCACAAACGTTACACGTTACACGTTATATGCTCTTTAGAATGACTGTTTCCTGTGTACTACAGCACACTTTATGTTACAGCAGATTTTAATTACACAGCTGACTATCTACCCTATCACAAACGCTAACGAGTGACCTAATTTAACTACAATCAATTACTTTACGCTAGACTACCTTATTTATATGTTTACTAATCACAGTATCTAGCAGGTTCTGGCTTACTCAGATATTATCTTATGTAAGTAGTTTTATGTTTGTTACTTTATCTCTTATATATTCTACCACATAATCAGGTTTGTTAATTTTTTACAAACTTATCGAAGCCTACGTTGCCCTATTATTACTCACTAGACTAAAGTGTTCTTAGATATTTTATCTGACTAACTTTAAGCACAACTGTTGCTCAATATATGCCAGCTGCTACTGTATGAATAATATTGTGGCAAGAATAATACTTATCGATCAACAATTCACTGCTTTTCAACTTTTCTGCACCACAAATTCTCAACAAATTCTCAACGATCTAGACATGAAAACAAAGGAAGACCATATCATTACTGCACTGCTCTCTCTGTTGTCGCCCTCCTCTGCTACCTATCTATATCACCAACCCCGTCACAACAAGTAGTACATGTCGATTTAATACTACATTGTAAAGAGTGTACGAAAAACACGGTTTGATCAACATGTGTCGTTACGGTTACAGAGCAAGGGACCGCTGCTGGACAATGGCACTGGGCAAGTGGACAACTCAACGTGCAAGTTAGTGATCTACGATCGATTGTTTACTTTGTAGAGGTCACATAGACGCAGTGTGTGATGTGGTGTGAGCTTTACTCATTGGTACGCAGCGTGTCCTGCGGGTGTTGTTGGCGTACTGCAGGCGTGGTTGGAAAATAGCACAAATGTTTCCCTATGTCAGCCTACAACGTTAGGTGGCTTGATACGAAGAGTGTTGGTGAATAACAACCTGTGTGACTTTCTATTGGTAACTGGCGTGATTTTGCAACAATGATTACCTGTTATTAATAACCCAGTGTTGTGCTGATTTCCATCGTTGTTGACAAGAATTCGTGTCAGCAGTCGCTTCGTTTTCAAATAATGCTAATCCTAAGACGGAACATCTTTCACGTGATTGCAAATGTTCGTCAACTGTGTAAACTATTAGCCAGTTTTATGTCAAACGAAACTAATACGAAAACGAAATATAATTTGATGTGTCTATATAAATGTTAGTCAGCAATTGAAACAAGTAGCTAACTTGGTATTAATTAATGCAAAGAAAGAACACGCACATAACAAGATGCAGTTATGTGAAATGTTATTTTCGTTGACGTATGTTTGTTATTTTAGTAGACGAGCAGTTGTTTAGAAATTACAGTGTTGTGCACGTTGCAAGTTAATCTTACCGAATTGGTTAATTATGTAGATGTAGTTCATAATCGTGGCTCGTCCTTGGACGGAACGATAGCAGCATCGAGTGTACGTTGCCTTGCTATTCGTCACTGAGAGGACGATAATGTTATCTTGCTCAAAACACTAGGAGCTTGCAAAACACCAACTTTGACACTGTTATCTTGCTGCGACCAAACAATACCAACACTAACATTATGTAGCGCATAAACAGATCGGTGATTTATTTGATATGTGTTCGTTTATGTCTTTTTAGAAGACAATGCTTTCCAGGTTGCACGGTAATCGAACCTAGCGGATTAATTATGTATATCGAGGTCATCATTCTTTATCATCAGCCGTATTAATAAGACTGGGTGGGTGCAGCAGCGTGTTTCTGTCCCCTCCACACTTTCTGGTTATTCATTAGAAAAGCGACTTCATCAGGTTGCAGGCCTAAATGTCCGGCGAACATGTAATGCCGGGGTAGGTCGGTACTTTCCTGTTCCCGTACCACCTGTAAGAAACCAGATTGGAGACCAGCTGGGTGACTGCCTTTTTGTATTGATTTGCCGTTTTATTCTTAGTACTGTTGCCCATGTCGATAACTCACAATACATTTAGGTGTCGGTTATATCGTCCCGCCATATGACGTCTAATTACTGACTAAAACGAACGCTAAATGTTACATGGAGTACGGAAAATAACGACATTGTTATGTAAATTCACCGCATGGAATGCAACAGGCGCAGGTCAAGTTCGGCACACAATTGAACCAATGTGAAGTCACACAGTTGGAGCAGCGCTGTAGACGGACTTAGCGATGTGACGTGTTAAACTTACAGCTTTGTATGGTTCGCCAAATACACATGAAATAAGGTTTATTGTACGCGATGATGCACGAATGTACGATACAGTGTTGCACGCGTCGTTGCCTGCTGCGTCGTATCGTAATCCACAAAGGTGCACGCGGTACGCTTAGATCTATGTACGTCAACTACGTCACGTCTACGTACGTCAACTACGTCACGTCGCCAGTTATATCTTTATATCGGTAGCAATTCGGCTACTTAACAGATTACCTGAGATTTATTTGTATGCCGTTCATTCGGCCCGCCCATCAACCCCGCCCATTTGACAACACCCACGTGATGTCGCCATTTTAATTAAGCGATCTGTCAACTACGTATTGGTCACGCCCCTTTTTGCCACGAAACATTTTGTGTAGACTTCCGGGGAAACCACACCCACAGTATCTATCAATTTTAATTAAGAAATTTGCCGATTCCATGTTGGCCACATTACATTTGATATCACCCGAGGCCACGCTCATGTTATTTCTTAATTTCAGTCAAGCAGTCTGTTGACTCAATTTTGGCCACGCCCCCTTTTGCTGCGATACGTGTTGTTCCACCCGAGAGGCCACGCGCTCACTACCGTGGTGCGCGCTGCTACGGCGGTAAATTCTCATTTCTCGCATGCTTCTCAAAATAACGCGTCAAGTTGCCACAGAAGCCAGCGGCGGCGGCTGCATTCGTAACATCGGTCGTGAATGTTACCGCTGCCGTGCATGTCTATATTCCGAAGTTTAGCAAGTCTGTGGTAAGTCCTACGTCGCCGTGTACAAACCTCCCTTTGCTGCATGTACCCGCAGACTATCTCCCTAGGGAAGTGATGTCCAAACAATCGTTTCCCCGCCCCTGTTGAGTTGATTCACCGACCCGACTGACCACCGAATCCATTGAGAAGTATATATATTACTGCGTGATCACCGCTATGTTTCCCCGCGCTGCATGCATGCGATTGCCGAGTGCCTTTGTGTGTGGGATGCTCGGATGTTAGACGTGTCACGAGACTGAGCTTATTCAATTAAGAATTGGAGCCCGCTCCGGTGAGATGGTGCGATGGTCGCTGTGCGGCTGCGAGCTCCTCGGGCAGGCGCCGCGCTCTAAGTAGTAATTACACCGATCTGTGGAGAAGGGAGACATTTGGTGGCGCCGCGCATGTGGCACGAGGCTCCTGTTGCTCCGTACACGGACGACGAGACCTTGCTCCGTACACGGACGACGAGACCGTGCTCCTGTTGCTCCGTACACGGACGACGAGACCGTGCTCCTGTTGCTCCGTACACGGACGGCGAGACCGTGCTTCTGTTGCTCCGTACATGGACGACGAGACAATGCTCCTGTTGCTCCGTACACGGACGGTGAGACCGTGCTTCTGTTGCTCCGTACATGGACGACGAGACAATGCTCCTGTTGCTCCGTACACGGACGGTGAGACCGTGCTTCTGTTGCTCCGCACAGGGACAGTGAGACCGTGCTCCTGCTGCTCCGTACACGGACAACGAGACCGTGCTCCTGTTGTTCCGTACACAGGCGGCGAGACAATGCATGCTCCTGTTGGTCCGTACACAGACGGCGAGACAATGCTCCTGTTGCTCCGTACACAGACGGCGAGACCGTGCTCCTGTTGGTCCGTACACAGACGGCGATACAATGCTCCTGTTGCTCCGAACACAGACGGCGAGACCGTGCTCCTGTTGCTCCCCAGTAAGGATACTAAGAAATAAGGAAGCCAATGGCTTATCGAGATTCCAACATTTTTTAATAATAATATTATTTTATAAAGTGCCATATCCTTAAATGTTCACTGTGATGTACGTAAAATAAACAAATAAAAAGTTAAAATAAAGCAGATTTATATATAATAAAGACTAATTTAAGATATTAAAGTTGTTTATACATATGTATGTTAACGTAAATAGTTTCCTAATGTTAAAATACATAAATAATAATTACTTAGGATAAATATCAACATAAACCAGCTGAACAAGTTTATAAATAAACAAATTGAATTAATATAACCATAATGTAGTCAAAGTAGTAGTTACTAGACTGAATAATAATAATAATAATTAAATATATGTATATATATAATATGTTAAACAATTTTAATTTGCATTATAATAAATGCATTAAGAAGGCCAATACTTAACACAATTTGACATGTAACAACATTCAACAACAGTCAGCAAATACTTAACTGAATTCAAAACAATTGTTATTTTTAAAATGAAAAACAAAATATATTTTTAACACAACTTAATCAATTATTACTAGATTGCCACTCAAAGCAATACATTCCACAGTGCACCTGGACAAAGAAGCAACGGGTTTAGAAACAGTATATATAGTCCAACAGTTTGTGTTCACCCGTGTATCGCAATATGCCACCTCCGCCACCTGGGGCAGTTAACACCACATAGCCACAGGTTACATGGTACAACTATTCTGGCTCGACACCGGAAGGGGATGTGTGGGCGGCCAGTGAGATGAACCATGGGTAAAAACTACCACAATTATAGATGTGGCCTAAATCAAAGCTTTGCCTAAATGGACACGGTTTTGATAGAAAGGTCATTCATATTTATTCGGCGTAAAGGATAACTGTAGCTTTAAGGGACACGGCTATGCGAAAGGCCTAAGCTATTTATCCGGGTAAATTATAACTTTGGTCAAAAGGAGAAGGATGTGTGAATTGAAAGAAGAATTAAAAGTGATGGAGATAGACAACATTTACAAGATGATCTTGACAAGTTGATCAAATGGTCTGAAAAGTGGCAAATGCTGTTCAATTTTGGGAAATGTAAATGCCTCCACGCAGGACATAGGAACGAAGAGGTAGAATATACAATGGGGGGTACTGTACTAAGTACTACTGTAAAAGAAAAGGACTTAGGGTTAACCATTAGTGCTGATATGAAGGTTTCAGAGCAGTGCGGAATTGCAGCTTCAAAGGGAAATCAAATCCTTGGAATAATTAGGCGAAACATAACGTATAAAGAAAAAGAGCTAATAATATCGCTGTACAAAACAATAGTTAGGCCTCATTTAGAATATTGTGGAGGCCATATCGCAGGAAGGACATAGATATGCTAGAAAGAGTACAGAGGAGAGCATCTAAAATTATACCAAAACTGAGGGATCTTAGTTACGAAATACGCCTAAAAATTGCGGCTTAACAACACCAAGAGATTGAGAGGAGATCAGATAGAAGTGTTTAAAATATTGGATGGTTATGAAAATATTGATAGAAATATTTTTTTCTCAGTTAAAAAAGATAGAAGGACTAGAGGACATGAAGTTACATTAGCAAAGGAGCAGTGTAGATTAAATATAAGAAAGTTCTCATTTTCACAAACGACTGTAAATTAATGGAACACATTATCTGCTGATTGTGTGGCTGCTAGTAGCGTGAATATGTTTAAAAATAAAATCGACACATACCTTAGAAGGGCGGGATACTCATAGATAAAAAGGCGGGACTCTCCTTGTCCACCTGCTACCTAAAGTTAATTCTCTGGGTGGCAATCTTGTTAAATCTTGTTAAATCTTGAAATGGCTATCGTCTGTATCTGGGGTGTCTTACTTACTTTGCTTCATTTTATATTACTGGAGCTGGAATCCGGGAGACTGACTTCTATCATTCTCGTCTCTATCCTTCGATCTGTCCAGTATAATCAGCCCTGCCAGGAGCCGAGGCTCCCGGCGGCACAGCTGTCCGCTTCAGTGAAACACACGAGACATTTCAACACGGGTGGATATAGTGTTGGCGTTATAACACTGGGCCAAAGAGGTACGAAAGGTTAATGCTATTTATCCGGGATTAGATTGTTAAGATTATACTATATATCTAGGCTAATGCCTATAAACACACATTATATTCACATTTATGTTGCAAACTCTACATGGTCTGTGAGATATGCTGGGAAAAAATAAGGGAAACGATCCAAAATGAAACATTCCATATAAGCTTACAAGAAACAGTGCATACGTGCAGATAGTGTGGAGCGTACATCCACACGCGTTTTATTAATACACATTGGTTATGAATAATTGATGTAAATACGTTTTACAAAAGTAATGAAGGCAGTAGAAACATATGCTACGTTGTGGAATTAGATCAGTGTACCTTGGTTACGAGAAAGCACACAGTTTCACAAATGATCTTAAATTAAGGGACCAAGTGTTCTCATTTTTGTGTAGATTTTAGGACATCGTCCACCCCCAATTGAACAGATAATAAACCTTCATTGCAACACTATATATAGCGATACACAATTCACAGACTGTTGATAATTACTTTATCTGACTCACGACTTTGAAGAAATCAAAATGATAATACTCCTAACGTGATTCCAATAACAATGTCCTCTGTGTAACAACGCGTGTAGCACTGGGGAAAGAAACCACTTGGCAAGTTGCATTTATCAAAACTTCACACTTTATACATTGTATACGTCGGATTCACTCTGTGTATATTTACATTACACATTTACATACATGCATATTAAATAATTATCGAAGAGATATTCAGATATAAAGGTATAAACATATTCCCATGATAGCAAGCGTAATCTATATAGGGGAGAAAACGTGCGTCTTTCATTTTAATAGGATAGAGAGGGAGCAATCGGTGGAATATGCCCCGCGGATTGTCTGTGTCCCCAATTGTATTAAAACAGTAGAAATGGTATGAATAATTATTATATTGACAGGCGTTGGATAATCACCGGGCATTGGATCTAGATGGACGTTTGTTCGATAAGCCAATAGTTTGCATCTGGATGCTACCGTGGTTCAATCGTGGTACAAACTGTACTCCGTTCCAAAGCTTTTGTTGCACGAAACCTGAACTCTTTCTTGTGCTCAGTGGCAGTATACATGCCGTGCCTAACCAACTAACGGTGCCTTTCGAAAGATTGATTTTTAACCCTTCGAGGGTCAGTGCGCGCAACCTGTGACATATCGCTAGCACCTTCAACCGACAACTTGTTAGTTGAAACCATTCAGCGAGACGTCCCGAATAGTCAGTGAGCCGTGGGTAGTTTACACTGCGAATTGAAAGCATCTCGCTAAATGTATGCTGCAGCCCCCGGAGAAAGGGTAAACTCGGTTAATTGGGGGAGGTATATGTTATAGCCACTTTTTTTCATTGTCGAACCGAAGAAAACTACACAGTTGTTGTTTCTCTCCCCTTTGCCACTGATATCCGGGGTGAGGCGAGCATTGATGGTGGTCCTTGATGTTCTGTGTCTTACATCCGTCAGTAATCTGTTTCACTGTCGTCTCTACCACCCTTCTCAACCCCAAATATCTCGCTCATGTTCTTCACTCCTTTCCAAGTCGTGCCAAATCTCTCTTCATCCAGCCCTCCGATATCAGTTGCGGTCATCATCTTCCCCTCCGCCCTCCATTCGTAGCGCATCTGCACTCTTCGTTAACCGCCCCTCTTCCAACCGTTCCACGGGCCCAGCCCACGTTCACCGATTCCGCACTAGCTTCCACCTGAAACCATTTTTCACATCGACCTCCACCCTCAGCTCCTCCATTCTTTGCTTGTTTACTCTTACTCCGGAAATTCATTATTACTGTCTTTTATAATTCACAGGGATCGGATTATGCTCCCGGAAGCTTTGGTATCAGCATACATATACGTCTGCTTCTGAGCGTATAAAGGAGATTCAGACTTACCAAAAACCTCCAACTGTGCCCTGTTAGGCTCACCACAAAAACCCGACTGCACATAAAACCAACACTCTAAGAGATTTGTTTTCGTTTTGGGAGGGTGGGCAACAAATCCCGGATGGTTGGGACCTGTACCCGTTACTACGCCTTGAAAACCCGTTTACCGGACTAAGTCAATGGCCGATCATTACGTATCTCCGTTGTAAGTGAATTACTTTAAATAACTATCGTTGAGATTCTTAAATGCATCGCCAGTTGGTACATCCGAGGCCAATGGTCG
Organism: Escarpia spicata; assembly: GCA_963995525.1. Taxonomy (NCBI): domain Eukaryota; kingdom Metazoa; phylum Annelida; class Polychaeta; order Sabellida; family Siboglinidae; genus Escarpia; species Escarpia spicata. The sequence goes on along the minus strand of OZ023205.1, from coordinate 11,396,228 downwards.
AAGGAAGCGAATTTATATAACCGTATTAATATATAGATAATACCAACACCAACCAACACCATATTCAATATGTGTAATACAGGTCATTTGTAAACAACTGTGCACTTGAAAGAGTGAATAGAAGAGTAATGATCTGCATAAACCTTAAAATCAAAATACTGAGAAAAGACAATAACATTATTGATATGCGAAATCAATGAGATGTATGTTTCCCAGTACAAATCCGGGCATGTCCATCGCGCTGGGTTTAGTTGACGATTATACTAACAATACATTTGTAGTATTGCTGGTTCTGCTGCTGCTGCTAATAGCGGATCACCCATTAATAATACGCCGACTTCTTGTTTCCGTACAGGTGTAATCTGTAAGTTCATCTCATTATGTGGACAAACAAAACGTCGCTCCCAAAATACAATCAAACATTCGACGATTCGTTCTTTGTGTTCAGTGACAGGCGATTTAAACAAGCGGTCTATGACCGACCTAGTAGGGCCTACGCATTCATTGCTTGGACAACTCGATACCCGAGTGGCCTATGTCTGTATGGCATTCAGTTTCTTCGTGTAACCAATTGTGAGAGGAAGGCAGTGCGACACGAGGAATGTTCTACGGTCAAGAAGATGTGGAGACCTCCGGCTGCAGTAAGGAACAGCGAAGAATACAAATGAGCTACATGGTGAGGAGAGACGTTGGGGTGGCAGAGGTTGCGGTGGAGGACGCAATAGTTGCCAGTAGCCCCAAGATGCAGTATGGCAATAAACGTTAGGAAACCGTGATATAATCGCCAGATTGATAACGTCGGATATTTCTTGCAATTGCGATATGCAAAATCAAAGTGGGATACCATCTTGGAGAAGGTCAGTCGCTACTTGTGCTGCAGCGATGATTTCCTTACGACCAAAATAACCTGCCCGGGAGTATGTAGTCAATAAACGAGTTTACTACCTGATGCAATAAATAGGCCAACTTTCAGTTGTAGATGGATAAACCGGGTGTGGGAATAAAAACACGATACTTCTTTTCGAGGATGTGACGTCATCCAAACGTTCGGTTTCCGTGTCCCTTTAAGATACGCATTCCTCGAGTCCAGCATCAGGCAGCATTTCAAGACAAACTTAATTGCATCTCAAATGCACCAGCCTGATAGCTGCGACGTAATATAAGCGACTTCATAGCGCGGACTGGGTCAACTCAGCACGCGTGCAAGACCCCTGCTGTCCGGCGGCTATGCTACCTGCGTGAGGTCAAACAGTAATATCAGCTACAGCACATGTGCAACAGGGCAATATCAGCACTGTAGGCCCCCCCTGCGTAAATATACTTCTGGTTTACTAGTTTCCGAAATGTATTTTGAGATTTCCGGGAATGATTATTATGGGATATGTTCTGCCACTCTTCCACTACTTATATTTAATGATGCTGTTCCATCCACACGGACGGCTAGCCAGGCAACCAGCATATAGGCCGATACCGTAAAATATACCCCCGAACGAGTTCAGAGGAGCTACTGAAGTTATTCAAGAACTGATGTACCTTAAGTACGAAAAATGGCTTAATTAATTTGGTTTAACAGCCGTAGAAACTACGAGATTAAGATGAGTTCATACTGAAATGTTTAAGATACTGGTTAGTTATGAAAATACTGATAGAAATAAAGTTGTTCACTTAATAATTATAGAAGTACTACATAACATGAAGCAACGGTACATTAACATTAATCAACCGATGATCGGCAACAATCGTAAAGCAAAAACACCATTCCTCGCTGTTGGTTACCAATAAACAAAAAGATGTGTCTACAACTAACGATTGTTGCTATGGACGTATCCATTGACACTAAATGTGTGGCTTGTCACGTTATGATCACCTTTCAAAATGTCAGTGGCTGCTGTGGCGGTAACATGATGTACGTTATGGTGATAGTGAACTTCAACTATGTTGCCCAAGAAATATTTACTCGAACGTATCTTATGCCCTAACGCGAAACAAGTAGCAATACAATATTGCAAACGTGGAAATAAGAGCTAAGCGGCTATCCATAAAGTGCGTTACGTTGTTTGTGGACATTTTCCAGACCACCCGCCCCCTTGTTGTGCTTTGTAAAGCTGACATGTATGCCCTAACACTTAAATTCGATTTAACAAAGACCCCCTGTGGAGTACACATGTATAATAATTATTATATTTGTTGCATGTATATATCGATTCGTTACATTCACATAAAATATGTCTGTAAAAGTAATACAAACAATAGTCATTGCTGGGTTTTTTTTAGTATGCCTAGTACTAGACAAATGGCTAAAGCTAAATCAGATTATTTTACAAATATGGCCATAAATAAGTCTGATAATCCGCGTCAATTATGGAACTGCATCAACAACATTCTACACAGACGGCCTACTCCATCGCTACCTGATCATGTGTCAATTAAGTCTCTATGTGATTCGTTCTCTAGTCACTTCAACAATAAAATCAGTATGATTCGTTCTGCTTTCCCACGTCATAATATAAGTAATGTCAGTGTGGACTTTACACAAGTAAATTCTCAACTTGTATCATTTGAACCTGCAACAGTTGATGAAGTTAGGAAAATAATTATGTCCTCCCCAAATAAATCTTGATCCATTTCCAACAATACTGCTAAAAGCATGTCTCGATACACTAATTGGACCTATAACAAATATTATAAATGCATCACTTTGCTCTGGCTGTTTTCCTGATGATTTTAAATACGCCCATGTCACACCACTTCTTAAGAAGTCATCTCTGCCTAAACAAGACCTAAACAGTTATAGACCTATTTCTAATCTCAGCTTCATTTCCAAAATATTAGAAAAGGTTGTAGCAAGTCGTCTAAGGTCTCACATTAGCACAAATGTCTTAAGTAATGTGTCACAATTAGCATATAGGCAGTTTCATTCAACAGAGACTCCCCTCTTAAAGGTTCATAATGACATTAACTTGAACATTAATAATAGTAAAGTGACTGCACTTACCTTACTAGATCCCTCTGCTGCGTTTGACACGATTGATCACAGCATTCTCATTGGACGCCTATTAAAGTGGTACGGCATATCTGGCACAGCTCTAAGCTGGTTTTCTTCGTATCTAACTGATAGATACCAAACTGTAAAGATTGGGAACTGCTTTTCAGCTGCACTGCCGGCTTTATTTGGTGTTCCCCAGGGTTCTGTTCTTGGGCCTTTGCTTTTTACTCTTTACACCACGCCACTAAGCTCTGTTATACAAAGACATAACTTAGATCATCATCTTTATGCTGATGATACTCAGATCTACATTCCGTTGGCTACCCCGGATACAAATCGCTCCCTTAACCAACTTAGTGATTGCCTTCAAGATATCTTCCACTGGATGACTGACAGCAAGTTGAAATTAAATGCAAATAAAACTGAATTGATAATTATTGGTACTCCAATGCAGCGTTGTAAACTGGATGTTTTTTTCCCTACGCGTATTTTGAATCAGTATATCACGCCAGCAACCTCGGTACGGAATCTAGGAGTGATCTTTGATAGTAACTTCAATTTCCGACAACACATATCTCAAACATGTGGCGGCTGTTTTTATCATATTCGTGATCTTCGCCGTATTCGCCGGTATGTCATTTTCTGTTGCTAAGACTATTGCAACAGCGCTTGTTAGCAGCAGACTTGACTACTGCAATTCCCTCCTTTATAATATCGCTAGCAAGGATATCACAAAACTTCAGCGTGTCCAAAATTGTCTAGCAAGAGTAGTTACAAGATCTCCTCGTTTTTCTCGCTCTGTGCCACTTTTGAAGTCTTTGCATTGGCTTCCTGTACGATATCGTATAATATTTAAGATCTGTACCATTACATACCAGGCACTGTCCAATAAGCAACCATCTTATTTGCATTTATTGCTTACTCCTGTAAGAAAACCTATCCAGCTTCGATCATCTAGTTCTGACCTACTTTTTGTTCCTAGAGTCAACACTAACATTGGAACTATGGCTTTTTCTGTTGCTGCACCAACTCTTTGGAATATGCTTCCTCTTAGTGTTAGATCAGTTGAAAATATTACAAAATTCCGTCGTCATTTAAAAACGTATCTTTACAACCTTGCTTATCCACCTTAGCTCCCTAGCGCCTAGACCCATCTGTTGACAACTGGAAAACTACTTATGGATTTTGAGATTGACCAACCCTTTTGTTTTGATGCGCCTCTGAGCTTGGTTTCCAAGGATTTAGGCGCAATAGAAGTTATCTTATTATTATTGACTTCTACCCAAACAATTGGTTGAACTGTTAGTTAATTAATTAATTAATCATTAGTGTTCTTTCAATGTGTTCTTTCAATCTGTTATCAACAGCTTGACGAGACAATTTTCCAAAATCCGTTACGTAACGCTTACCAGAGACCACCACACCATGCAACGCTTCGTCTAGCTTGCCCGTAGACTACCATCCCCCATAGGCGTAACACATTTGATGGGTAACCGCCAATATAACAACAAATTTACCAACATAGTAGGCCTTACCTGTACGATTGTCGGTTTAGTGCACAAGAGGGCGCCAAATAACGTCTTGATAGAAAGTGCTGCTCTCTGGTGGCATGGGCGAAACTAAATTGTTATTAATTATTCACATGATGGGTATTTTTTGTTCATGTCAACAGACGCGGATTCTTCTATTCACTCATCATGGTGCTCCTGTTTCAGTATTTCGCTATCCTCAGTGTCGTTCGAGGGGTTATTACCAGTGGAAGTTTATATTAATAAATGATGATGCATAATAATATTTTATGAATTGCCATCCTTAATTAACATGGTAAGGCCCCTATTACATATGACTGTTCCATCACGATTAAACAATATTGATAAACTTCACCACAATAAACTGGGTTGAGTTTGACCTACACGCATTATATCCCGTTCGTCGACAAAACAGGCTCGTCGCCTTGTGCACATGGAGAAAGATGGGACGTTGTATAGGGGTGGAGAGGGGGGGTCGGATTGGTAATGCGGGATCAAAGACGGAAGGAACTAAACATTCTAACAGCAGTAGCCAGGCCAGCTTCCCCCGGATTACATGGACAAAGCGGAGAACAACAACATTCTGGTGTATCTGGGCTACCAGGAAGCAGACATGTTGTTGTGTTTTGATTTGTATGAATATAAATCGTCATTTTATTTTGATACGTAGATATCGGACGGGGGGATGGGAGCTTGGGGGAATGTGCCTCCCAATGATGTGGATGGGTGTTGGAAATATGCTTATCCCTGTTGTGCTGTTGTGAGGTTTTGGTGATTGATAATAGTGGTGCAGCCCCCAAATATTAACCATGTTCCGATACCTATGCTGGATCTAAATGATATATTTATCTACCAGAAATATAATTCGTAGGTGTTAATTAAAAACTAGAAAATGAAATAAGTAATTCCGTCATGAGTCACTTAGTTGTTCAACAATGCCACATTCTCTTGCTTGTCGGGTAGGATTGTTACTGTACATATTTTTATATGTCGGTTTTGTAACTTGCCTTTTAGTAACCCGACCTCAAGTTACCCAAGTGTCAACACTAGTTTCTATTTTGTTATTGGGTGAATACTTTATTATATGTATTATCAACCGCGACTATGTATGTGGTCACTCTGTGGTATTCTCGTTAGCCGGTGCTACCAACAAAGACTTTGCGATGTTCTCGTTCCTGGGGCTATCAATATGATTTCGAGATCCACTGTGTCGCGCCGTATTTAGTCGAGCTGTGTCAACATTTTGAATATAAATACTTTATGCTGAGTATTCATGATCGCAGATGCGAAATACAACACAATAAAACTGGAATACAATATTAAAAAAAAAAAAAAACATTGCAGTCAGATAGGCTGAAAGAATTCTTAAGAGCATAACTTAGCCGTATCTCTCTATCGGCAGTCTCGGGGGAAGGTGACAACGTGGTTAGCTAATGACTCAACAGTGTCACCTCGCATTGTTTCTCAAACAAGCAACATATTTCTACAGTGTTATTCCCTAAATAGAAACAACCAGACAACCTTAGCTAATGACTCAACAGTGTCACCTCGCATTGTTTCTCAAACAAGCAACATATTTCTACAGTATTATTCCCTAAATAGAAACAACCAGACAACCTACAGGGCTTCAGAATACCAAATCAGTTATAACATTATTTATACCATTCAATAGCATTACGTGTTCTGTGTGTCTTTTATGGCCAACAATAAACTGGAAAAGTGACACCCATGTATTAATAAACGAATTCAGTACATGTCCTTTCCTTTGAAGGTATTCGACTATTATTAGTTTAAATGTATACACACGACACTATATTTTACTCCATTGTTACGATATGACTCGTGACTGTATTCCTTGCTGGTCGGTTAGGGCGTTTCTTGTGAGTTACGTCTGTGTTAGACTCTTCGTGTCTTGCTCGTGTCTTATGGTCTCAATTATAACGTCGTTTCTTACGCGTGTATCATGATGTATTATACGCGTGTATCATGGTGTATTGTACGCGTATGCTACGTTGTATTTTGTCTTCTTACTAGTGTGTATTGTTACAGTCGCGAATATTGCGGTTTCAATTGTACCTTAATGTGTCACTGTCTGGGACGTAACGTGTTGTCGGGATTTCACACATGCAATGTTGACACTGCTCCTTACTGGTTTTGTGTCAGCTTTACTCGTTACCTTGTCACGTGTTCATCTTCAATGCGTTCTCGTTCTATACCGACTCCACTGACTCGACCGTCGGCATTAATTTGCCACAGTGGTTAATTGAGGCTCAACATGATATATCGTCGAGAACACAGAAACAATTACGTCGTCCTATAATTGCCAACGTGACAAACACAATGACCTGCCATTACAGGATGATATTCGCGTAATTGATGACAACTTACACACACCCCGGTGATTAGGAGATGCACAACAACTACGTTGACATCTCTGCGTTATGGCTGCTCCAGTCTCCGCGAAAATACGTTGCTCGGAAGAGATCAAACAAGTTGAAGCTAGCCCACTGAAGCCGTTCTTACGAGAGACCGGAGCGGCTTACGAATTATGGATGCTGGTCACATGGGACATAACAGACGATCCGTGTGGAATATCAATGTATTGATTGTACTAATAAGCACCGTGTAATGCACCTGCGGGACATGTATCGTTCGTGCCGCGCTCGGTCTGCGTCATGCGCCGTGCGTTCGCGAAGTCAACGAAGTGGCGCAACGCACCACACGCAGGCGAGATATGTATCAGGTGGCGCCGTATATCTTACTTAGTTACCAGCAGACGGGCCGCAATATGGGTTTCTTGACCGTGTCTGAGTGAGGACGCATGCAGTTCCGTCACAATGTTGTTATTTGGCATTTGTCTGGTCACAAGTAAATTCGTTGTAGAATCCATTATGCATTTCCCTCCGCCCTTAATACAATGACGTAACTAGAGTATTACAACTGTATTCTGCAGTAATACTAATAATAGTCAAAACTGTAATCCTATAACTGCAATTTGCGCATATAACCATTATTGTAAGTTGATAATATATAAATAATATCACACAGGTTTGCAATATAATAATTATAATATTATTGTCCCTTGCATTCAGTATCAACATTAACACACACATCTATCTTGTCCGCTAACGTTTTTCAACAGAATTATATTAATTTGTGCTGTTAATGTATTTAAATTATACCATATTTCCTTCTGAAAAGTCAAGATCCGCTCAGGCTTATATCCTAAAAAATGCATAAACCAGCGATGCAAATAGAAAAAAGATGGTTATTGTATTTATTGGCACGACTGTCTCACGCGGGCAGTGAGCAGTCGCTTCACGCCATTCGGGGATTTTTTTCTCGTGAGCTAAACAATTCCCGTGATATATGGCGGTCGTATAATAGTTTCGCCAAGTGCACCGATGGTGTTGATTCGCAACCGAACACGTTCGAGAAGGATGGATTGCATTGTAGGCGAGACATGGCGGACGCCGCGAAGAACGGCTTCGGTGTGAAGACACCGCCGACTACGTTTAACGACACGTGTGGCAACAGCGGCATCGACAGTCGCGGCACCTCGGCGACAGTGACGCAAGACACTGACGGACAGGGGAAGAAGAACGCGAACGACGTCGAAGTTTTAGATCATTCGAAAGATGACATCGGGTAACGACAAAATAACTGCGAATTATAATGACTAACAATAATGATAAATAAATGACTAATAATAATACTAATTATAAATAGTACTAATACTAATAAAATAATAATAATAATAAGTGCATTTCTTTTGTGTCTAAGTGCGCGGTAAACAAGTTAAGAAATGTAACTAAACAAAAGGGTTAGTAAATCTCGAAATTGATAAGTACTATACAACAATTGCCAACGTAATCGTTTTCACTATTATATCTTATTCTATTTCGTGACAATTTCTTAGTTTTGTATTCTCATTTGTCTATTTCTAAGCTAATATATGTGGCGTTCTTTTCCCTTCGCCCTCACCATTTCCTCTTTCCCAGCTCTCCCCTTCCCCACCTTGTTGATACACTTTGTTTCACCTGTGTTCTCATTTCCCGGTCGAAGTTTCAAACTACAGACTTGAATAATTCCTCTTCAGGTTCAAGTATTACGTCCGGCCTTGTTGCGGGAATTTAAAGTTCCGTCGAGATAAACTGCAGATGTGTTGCTGGCCGCTGTAAAATCATCCTAAAACAGATACAGTTCCGAGAAACGTTCTACGAATTTTAATAGTCCATCTCAAGAATAAGATAATGTGCGTTTATAAGTTGCCAACTAATACATATTGCCTACACATGACGCTATATAAATAAACTGATAATTTATATTGCGATGACGCTGCAGTTGTGCGTTGCTAGGCAGTTCGTGTAATGTAGTTAGATCTACGCGTAGGTGACATATTAGTGATCTTCGATAAGACGTGATGTTACAAGAAACAGGGTCAAGAGAAGATATGTAAGACATGTCTTATCTGATCTTCTCCCGCTAATCAATGCATGGCTGATGGATATATGCGAAACATACCGTAGACATTCCTACCAATTTCTCCCGCTAGTTCATGCTTTCGCATCAGTCATGGCCAAATTCGTGCGTTTTGGTCACGACATTGCAACATCATGCAACGTGTAACATGTAACATATAACACGTAACACGTCTTCCCATTACGCTTCGCATGTTCCTAACTTTCCCTACCTCACGCGACTCACTATTACCGGAAATACGACTGTGCGTGGGCATGCCTTTCCGGTGTGCGCAGTGCCAATATTGAAGACGGAAGCGCGGCGGATGCATTGGGCGTTCACTGCTAATGTTTGCTTTATCTGCTATTGCCAACAGGCACTTGCCACCCTGGCTGTTACCCGGGTATGGGTCGGACGCTGCCCACTGGCCGCCCGTGTCCACGCCAGAGACCAACGTGGGACGATGGAGAAGGTTAGTGTCTTCGTTTTCCCTTCCCTGTGTAGCCACCAACGCCTAGAGTAGAGCACACGTCTGTGCGTCATCGGACGCAGTCGTCGCGTAATCGCAAGGCGGCCTGATGTTCGTTTATATATCGCAGGCGCTATGTGCTGACATTACTTGATAGGGCGAGGTGAGGGGCGGTGTCTTATCGCCTGTTTGTAGAGTTCGCCGCGAAAAACACACCATTCCACCTACACGCGCTGGAAGGCCATGTTTCTCGGGTAGTATCGCCTGCTTACACGCCAAGTTGTTTGGGTTGTATTTTATTGCGGGTCAGGCCGGTATTGATTATGTATTGTCACCGAGCTGGCGTCGTCAAGCGAACGTCTTGCTACCGTCTTATGTTAACGACATTGAACATCGCAAGGAGACCATCGAAGAGTGGCCTCACCTATAGACAAACGACCGATGTACTATGTCTACTGTCCGAGCTACGACAGCCTGGTCAAAGACAGTGTACGTCGTTGCGTTTGTGTTGGGCATGTGTTGACGCGACTTAGCTTAGAGTGCGATTGGGCCACGAAGATGCCATTGTGTGGGTCATGGTTCAGATCAAGTTGAACTTTCCGCTATGTTATTACACGTTTAACGTACACTACACGTGGTAATCCGTGCTCGATGTGTTATTGTGTTTACCATCGTTCCAGACAGCAGTGTGTGGCTCAATGTACAGTCTTTCATCGTTTGAATTGTAAAATTATGTTCTGTAATATAAACTATATAATATACCCTGTATATTCTAACGTAATGACCGCCAAAATATACGCTAATGAACCACAAAATGTGTTATACAGTTTGACCGTTATCTGCTTAGTTTGAACGTACCCGAACTTCATATTGACATTGCACACTCGACGACAATGTTGCCATTAATACACATATAATGGTAAAGATATATGCTTTGTTAAAACACACTTGGGTGATCAATATGTTACGGTTAGGGTTTGTGTGTGTGTGTGTGTGTGTGTGTGTGTGTGTGTGTGTGTGTGTGTGTGTGTGTGTGTGTGTGTGTGTGTGTGTGTGTGTGTGTGTGTGTGTGTGTGTGTGTGTGTGTGTGTGTGTGTGTGTCTGTCTCTCCCTCCCTCCCTCCCTCCCTCCCTCCCTCCCTCCCTCCCTCCCTCCCTCCCTCCCTCCCTCCCTCCCTCCCTCCCTCCGTCCCTCCCTCCCTCCCTCCCTCCCTCCCCCTCCCTCCCTCCCCCTCCCTCCCTCCCTCCCTCCCTCCCTCCCTCCCTCCCTCCCTCCCTCCCTCCCTCCCTCCCTCCCTCCCCCCTCCCTCCCTCCGTCCGTCCGTCCGTCCGTCCGTCCGTCCGTCCGTCCGTCCGTCCGTCTGTCTGTCTGTCTGTCTGTCTGGCTGTCTGTCTAACTCTCTGTCTGTCTGTCTCTCTGTCTGTCTGTCTGTCTGTCTGTGTGCGTGTGTGTGTGCGTCTGTCTGTCTGTCTGTCTGTCTGTCTGTCTGTCTGTCTGTCTGTCTGTCTGTCTGTATGTATGTCTGTCTGTCTGTCTGTATGTATGTCTGTCTGTATGTGTGTGTGTGTGTCTGTAAGTACAGGAGACTGGTCTGCACAACGAAACAGGAATTGGACAGATCATGTTATCGGGTATGCTGCCGATAATGGGTGACAGAGGACAATACTACGAGAATTGCAGAAGAATGGCCATCAACACACTGGTACAGAAGTTATGTAAGGAGGAAGGAGTCGGTTTCGTAGACATGTGGGCAAGCTTTGTAGGGAGAGAGGATCTGTTTATGAGTGATGGGCTAGATCTGACAGGAAAAGGAGCAGCAGTTCTAGGGAGCGAGTTCATTAGGTGCATAGGTGAGTATTTACACTAGATGCACGGGGGAATACACAGAGCCACCTCAAAGAAATAGTACAAGCACATCTACAAGGAAAGGTTCACAAAATATCCATAAAAATGAACTTATATGTGTATGCTTAAATCCCAGAAGCATAGTAAATAAGAAAACCGATTTAGACATCATGATAGCGGATATAGACCCCGATATAATATGCATCACAGGATCATGGACACATGAAAACATGGTAGATGCTGAATTAGCTCGGATTATGTCATGTTTAGAAAGGACAGACAAGAGAGAAGGGGAGGTGGAGTCATTATGTATACTAAAGAGTCTATACAGACATATGAAGTACAAATGAAAAGGGAAGCAGATTGCGAGGAAGCTATTTGGTGCAACATAGTTGCCAGAAACTCAACATTAGCAATAGGACTAGTTTACGGTAGTCCTAACATAAGACAATATGATGACGTAAAACTGCACTGTGCTATAAAGGAGATGAGTGAAGGGGAATGTGTTATAATGGGTGATTTTAATCACGGACATATTCAGTGGAAATCACTAGACAGTGCTGGGGGTGATGACCAACAGTTTCTACATCTAATACAATACTGTTTCCTTACCCAACATGTTTTGGAACCAACCAGCGGTGTGAATGTGTTGGATTTAGTGTTCTCATCTCAAAATGAATTAGTTGATAATGATAAAATACATTAACCTTTGGGATCTAGTGATCATAGCCAGATCCATTTTAGTATAAACGTATAATCAGGGAATAATGTTGAAAAGCAATGGAGGAGAAACTTTAACAAAGGCAAATATAAACAAATGAGAAAATATTTAGCACACATAGATTGGATTAACTTAAAGAAGGACAAGACAGAAACAGAATGTTGGACCATTTTGAAAGATGAGATTGAGGGCATTATTGAAAGACTTGTTCCCCTAAAAAGCAAGGGAAACGATCTAGGAAGAAACACCTATCAAAAGAAGCTATATGGAAGATTACTTACAAACAAATTATGTGGCGAGTTTACAGAAACACTGGAAATATAGAAGACTATAAAAACTACAAAGAGACCCTTAACCAGCTGCAACCGAAATTAGAAAATTCAAACGAACGTTTGAGCAAAAATTGGCGAATACTATAACAAATGATAGCAAGAGTTTCTACGCTTATGTAAGGAGTAAACAGAAGGTTCGAGATAAGGCGGAACCACTAGAAAACAGCATAGGAAACGTAACATCTGATGGGCTTCAAATGGCAGATGCCCTGAACGAGAATTTCAGCTCAGTGTTTACCACGGAATATATAAGTTCACTGCCATTACCAGTTACTAAATTTGAGGAGGATGAATCAACTCAATTATGGCAATTGTTTGTTAGCCCCGAAATGGTATCAAGATGATGAAGGAAAGCAAATCACCTGGAGTTGACGGAATACCACCAAAACTGCTTAACACTTGCCATATTCTTTAGCTCGCCACTTAAAGAGGGAAGCATTCCACTGGAATGGAAAGAAGCAAACATTACACCATTATTTAAAAAGGGATCGAGGAGCAAGACAGAGAATTACAGACCACTGAGCTTAACATCAGTTTTATGCAAATTATTAGAAACGCTTATTAAAGACTACATGGTGGAATACCTTGTAAAACACAAATTAATAAATGAATCTCAACATGGGTTACTAAAAGCTAGATCTTGTCTAACCAATTTCTTATGTTTTTAGAAGAAATTACAAAGTGGGTAGATGATGGGTCACCAGTGAACGTTGTCTACTTAGATTTTTAGAAAGCATTTTTAATAAAGTGCCACATCAAAGATTGTTACTTAAACTAAAAGCCCATGGTATAGGGGATGGTGTGATCAGTTGGATACAAACATGGTTGACAGACAGAAGACAGAGAATAATAGTAAAGGGAAAGATTTCAAACTGGAAACCAGTTTTGAGTGGAGTGCCACATGAGTCGGTGTTAGAACATATATTATTCTTGATAATATATAAATGATTTGGATGATGATGTATCAAGCAAAGTACTGAAATTCGCAGGCGATACAAAAGTGTTCAGAACAGTTAAAACAGGTGCAGATAAACACACTTTACAGGTTTATCTAGCCAAATTGGTCAAATGGTCTGAAATAAGGAAAATGTTATTACATTTTGGGAAGTGTAAATGCATCCACATAGACATGGTAATGAGAACAAAGAATACACAATGGGGGATACTATATTAGGTAAAACTGTAAAAGGAAAGGACTTAGGAGTAACAGTTACTGCTGACATGACAGTTTCAGAGCAATGTGGAATTGCTGCTTCAAAGGGTAACAAAATACTAGGGCTAATTAGGAGAAATATCACATACAAGGAGAAACAGCTAATTGTACCACTGTACAAAGCAATAGTTAGGCTACATTTGGAATATTGTATACAAGTGTGGAGGCCATGTCGTAAGAATGACATAAATAAGCTAGAAAGTGCGCAACGAAGAGCAACTAAGCTGATTCCTGAACTGAAATATCTTGGTTATGAAAAACGCTTATTAGAACGTGGGTTGACAACACTAGATACTAGGAAACTAAGAGGAGACCAAATAGTAGTAGTTAGTTAGTAGCTGTGTGAAATCGCACAAATTACCTCGGTATTTATTGCCGCAAAACCCGCATTACCGCCCAGTTAGAGTAAGTACGCATAGCTTTTTTCGAATGGTGAAAACCGAATTTTTTTTTACGGATTACTCAATTGATTTAACCCGTCGTATATTACGTTCGTTGATGTTAACATTGATAGTTCACAGTAGTTCGTCAAGTTGTGCCCGGATCCGGTCTTGCAGCTTCCATCTCCTTGTGGCCTTCCGCTGTTGCTGTGTCCGTCATGTTTGTCCGCCCCTGCGCTCTGTGCTAGTCTTCTTGCATTCAACGTTACCGAGTGGCCTGCCAATGTCATCCGGGTTCTCACCAGTGCTCGTCTTAGGCTGCATTGCATGCCAAGCTCTTTCCCCGGGTCGTTCGTCGTTCTTCTGTCCACCTATTTTGTTCTTGTTATTTTTCTAACCCATTTGTGCTCACAAACGTGTAGCTTGTGTTGTTGTTGTTGTTGTTCTGACTTGTCAATGCCACTGTCTCCAAACCATGTAGGCGTGCTGGTGTAACACATTCTCAAAACTTTGCATTTCACCTTCTCCGAAAGTGTTCTGTCCCTAATCATGACTCCCTCTACATTCCTCCAAGTGTTCCCTCCTGCTTGTATCCGACGTTGCACCTCTGCCTCTGAATGCCCACCCGCCGTAACGATCCAGACAAGATACACAGATCTCTGTTGTTCTTCGCCCAATTATATATCTACTCTCTTTCGAATCCTTCTATCGATGATCCTCTGTAGCAGCTTCATGGTGTGATGGAAGTGTGGTGTTTCTGCACATCCCTTCCATATCAGGGCCATTATTCCTGTCTGCCACTCTTCTGGTACTTTACCTTGCCGCGTACGTGTATCGGCAGCCTCTTTGTCCATCTGGTTCCAATATCCCCTGCTGCTATTATCATCTCCATACGCATCTCATCGATATCAGGTGCTCTCCCCTTCTTCAGCCCTTTTTGATTCCAGTTTGCAACGCTGTATCAACATACAGCGTTGTCACATAAACACCATAACGCGCTCGCATATACTCGTTCTTTGTTTCAAAACGACGAAGGTCTGAGAGAATGTGAAGTTCACGTCCATCAATAGGTAGTCGTATTGCTATGCTATTGGCATGAGGGTACACATAAGCATTATTGTATCTGCGTCTACTCCATGACAGGACCGGATCCAGAGATGATTGTCTGCGGGGGGGGGGGGGGCGACGCAAATCCACTTTCGGTGGTCTGAGCACGGTTCCTCAATCGGGGGATGCTGTTGAAAATGTTTCACCGCCGCGTCGCCGTGACTTCAGCTTATTGTAACCTAAACTGGGACACATTCCAACGCTCAAGGGAAAGGCACGGTAACCCTCCTGGATCCGTTTATCCACGATGCCTAGTCTATGATGCAGGAGCCGTTTTTCCGACGTTTTGCCGTGCGTGCGTTATTTCTGCGATTGTTATGTTACGTTTTACGTATTACGCGCACATTAAGTTTTACGTATTATGTGCTCATCCGTTACAATACAACAACGACCTTCGTCAAATACAACGACAACGATTTTCTCTATAATGCATATTTCGGACTTGCGTAATTGCCTTGTGACGATTCTCTCTCGCTCTCTCGCTCTCGCTCTCTCTCTCTCTCTCTCCCTCTCCCTCTCCCTCTCTCTCTCTCTCTCTCTCTCTCTCTAGATATATATATATATATACATTTATTGATTTACGCCAGCCTTACGCAGCGCGGACCCTCTGGTGTATCTTCACATAATAGCGACCTTTCATTCTGTTAAATTGTCCGGGAATCAGCGGAAATTTGTCTGCCCGATGCGTCCGTCTGCCGTATTGACTTTGTGTTTGCCGCGGCTTTTGTGCCGACAAGGACTTGATGCAAATTAGGACTTGGCGCCCCCGGCGATTGGGTCCAGACACGTGCACACCGGACAGTTTAATGCTGCACCGATGCGGCAGGTCGCTCGGCATCCAAGGGGAAAGTAAAACCGAAAGACCATTTTCCGTCGTTAAAGATGATCCGGCAAAACCAATTGCACGACAAGGAAACAGCGTCTGGAACGTGACCTGAAGCAAGATTGCAGCGATTTATTGTCCATGTGATACATTAATGCATCAGCCAGCCACACTCTGCACTGAACGTCCATCCATTATGTTTTGCTCCATTTGATATCTTAAATATAGCACCTACCATAGCGTGCGTTGTGAATAGGATGTGTTTTGTTGTTGGGAGATCTATTACAATAATTGACTGGTTTCTGTTAATGAAATAATTTCTTTCAAACATTTGTTTTTACTATACACATATATTAGTGGCAGGTCTATTGTGTCTGAGGACACAGTAATGTGAAATTGTTTCAATATCTTTGGAGGGATTATACATATCTCAAATGGAATCACACATTTAATAAGCGTTGTACTCGGGGTGAACAAAACAATGTATAGCAAAACATGTATCGTGACATGACCCCTTGTGTCGAGCCATGACCCAGTGTATCGTGCCATGACCCTATGCATCGTGTATTGAACAACTGTATCATGTCATGAACACGTGTATCGTGTCATGAACACATGTATAGTGCCATGAACACCTGTATCATGTCATGAACAAATGTATCGTGACATGAACACATATATCGTGTCATGAACACATGTATAGTGTCATGAACACCTGTAACGTGTCATGAACACATGTATAGTGCCATGAACACCTGTATCGTGTCATGAACACATGTATAGTGCCATGAACACCTATATCATGTCATGAACAAATGTATCGTGTCATGAACACCTGTATTGTGTCATGAACACATGGATTGTGCAATTACCCGCCATCACCACATGTATCGTGCCTTAGCGCAATGTAACGTATCGTGAGTTCAGTTGCGCGCCAATACCCTATGTATCATACCAAAACCCCACGTATCGTGCCAAGACCCACGTTTCGTCACGACTCGATGTCTTTATCCTTACCACGGCTGTTATTGTCGCAGTAAATGGCTGCATTGCATGACTTCCCACGTGGAAGCACACAACTGCTGTGCCGTCGAGGTCTGGTTTCGTAGGTACATTAATTGATTAATTATTTGATGACGGACAACTGGCTACACGACACCAGAGTGACGCACGTATCATGATTGGAGTCTCAAAAGCAAACGGGCCTGCACGTATCACGTAACAGCCGACGAAATAAAAGATGGTGAACTATTTGGAGAATTATACAGACGAACCTCGCTATTACGGACACGAGTAGTCCGGGAACCTCGAAATCCGGACACCATGTCTCGGGAACAGAATGTCCTGACGCTAATATATCCCGTTATGTGCGTTATACGTGTATCAGAACTCGTTAATCCGGGTATATACACAGTAGATCAGTGTCCGGATTAGCAAGGTATCACTGTACTGATTATTATGGCATGTATCAATATAGCGATGGGTTTTAACATATTTGCTTTGTTCATAATGGCTACACATTCGTTGCACAGCAACTGTGCTAATAAGGAAGTGACATTTCGCGCGTTTTGGATCGAGACACATCGAAGTATTATATATACCAAATGAGACGAACATCCACGATCGGTCCCGGACGCACCCGATTATAATACCAATTTCACACATTTTAATTAAATATGCGTTGGATCCACATCAACGCAACACATTAACACGAGGATTGGTCAAACATCGGTCGTTATTTGCTGTGGTAGATTGTGTAGCGAGCTGTCCGATCTCGCGATATATTGGAAGGTATTCCGGAACGCCTCGTCGTCATGTCACGTCCGGTATCACTGCGGAATGTTCACCCCAGGGACTGACAGCTGCTGGGTGCCGCAGTGATTCCGAGAATGTGGTGTGCGTCAGGTATTTAGTCGTTCTCGTTACCAATATAATCCTTGGTCTAGTCTAGACCGTCGAAGATAGCCTTTTGTACATGTTGGTTTAATATCGTGTGTTTCTGTATTTATGTGTGCTTGTGAATGTGTGTGTGTGTGTGTGTGTGTGTGTGTGTGTGTGTGTGTGTGTGTGTGTGTGTGTGTGTGTGTGTGTGTGTGTGTGTGTGTGTGTGTGTGTGTGTGTGTGTGTGTGTGTGTGTGTGTGTGTGTGTGTGCATGTGTATTATGTGTCTATTGCGTGTATGCGCGCGCGTGTGCGTGCGTGCTTTTGTGCGTGCATGCGTGCGCATGTGTGCGCATGTGTATGCGTGCGAACGTACATCCATGTGTGCGTGCTTCGATACATATTCGCATAATATATATGAGTATATACATATATACATACATACATACATACATGCCTGCATTCATGCATACATACATACATACGTACATACATACAAACATACATACATACATACACACATACATACATACATACATACATACATACATACATACATACATACATGCATGCATGCATGCTTGCATGCATACATACATACATACACACATACACACACACAGACACACACACACACAGACACACACACTCACACACACACACACACACACACACACACATACATAATATATTATATACATTTTAAGCACACGCTTGCAATTCTGAACGCCTGCACGCCCGTGTACACGTGAATGAAGAAGACATGCAAAATGTGTCGGCCTACAGTCGCTTTCATGTGTAGGCACGCGGAAGGCACAGACTAGATACGTTCACGACAACGTGCTTGGATTTCTAATAGCATCCATTAATTGAGTTCCAGTAAAAGCAACACGGCTTGCTCGAAAGTTGGCAGGGGTAATTACGAGGTTAGTAATGCATTCGAAATCCACTCAGTCAGTGCAGAAACGCTTCTAGTAATCTCGAGTGACTTAGTGTGACATGCTCGCCGGGCGGCAGCCGGCGGGTCTCTGTCCACCGGGTTGTCCGGCCGGGCGCACCAAGATAAACGTTTATTGATTAAACTATCTCTCTTGAGTACCAATGATATCCATTTTATCCGACACAGGTTGATTCTCATCAGAAAGGCAAACATATGCAGTACAACTGTAACCGAGGGAATC
>OZ023205.1:11360602-11377100 GCA_963995525.1 Escarpia spicata | reverse complement strand
GAGAGAGAGAGAGAGAGAGAGAGAGAGAGACTAGAACGAGATGAGACAGTCGAAGAAGAGAAGGAATAGATAGAAGAGAGGGGATAAAGAGAGAGAAAGAGAGGAGAGAGGACAGGGGAGAGGAGAGAGACGTGATAAAGGAGAGAGTAGAACGGAGAGAGGGGAGAGAGACGAGAGGGGGGGGGGGGGAATAGAGAGGAAAGAGATTGAGGGGTGAGAAAAAAGAGAAAATGGGAGAGGAGAAGGAGGAGGAGGAAGAGGAGGAGAGAAGACGCAACAATAACCGATGCCTTTAACTTTATCTCTCCCTATGTCCTCTGTCCAAGACGGTGTGATGTACACCGCCTACATTAATACGGCGACCTTTATCAGTCTAATGTGACCATGTTTTGCACGGGATTACGCTGCGTGACAATGTCACATGCTACTCTGATGCTTTGTCGAGAATTGTTCCGTATACGTAGTATTGATCCTGACTTTTATGTTCTACACTACACATGTCATTTGCTACGGATACACGGTCGATATTGATGCGTTAGCGAGCTTAGGTTTTTTTTTTAATACACGAGGACTCTTTGCTTACGAAGATATAAGGAAGGAGATGGATGTGTGTGTGTGTGTGCGTGCGTGCGTGCGTGGGTGCGTGCGTGTGTGCGTGTGCGCGTGTGCGCGTGTGTGCGTGTGCGTGTGCGTGTGTAGCAACTGATCAAGGAAAGATCAAGATCAGACAGCAATGGTTTGGGTATGCATAGTACGGATGGCGGAAGACAATACGATCAACTGAGGCTTCCGGTGGATGGCAAATATATCAGGGGATATGCATTGTACGGATGGCGGAAGACAATACGATCAACTGAGGCTTTCGGTGAATGGCAAACATGTCAGGGGATATGCATTGTACGGATGGCGGAAGACAATACGATCAACTGAGGCTTTCGGTGAATGGCAAACATGTCAGGGGATGCCAAAGGATACGAATGGTGGACATGTTGAGGAAAAACATAGCATTGACAGAAGCTGTAGAAGACACATTGGACAAGGCGTCGTGATGGATGAGGATCCGAACGACCTCTCACAATACTTCGGGAACACACACCCGAACGAAGACGATGAAGTCGACGAGGATAACGTCGATCGGCTTCTGACTTAATTCCCAGATGGCTTTGACATGCCGCGCTCGGGGAGCCACGGCGGCACAGCCGCTAACAAAAGTCCTCGCTCATGCAAATTGATAAACGATGCAGTAATCACGGTCAGGAACAGGTTTGCGATGATTAGTTCAATAATAGTAGGGACATTTTCACGAATTCGATTATTAGTTCACCGGAAAGGTCACTCACAAATTAGGCGGCGCGTTGGCGGTAACATATTTAGCAGCGACTAATATTCCTTTCACACCGCATCGGCGTAATGCGATTTTGGTGCGACTGAATGAGATAGTCGATGGGGGAATTGACCATCGCCCAAGGCCTTCACCTGTGCTGAACATTCTTGACAGACGCCGTGAAAATATACTTAGCGGACGTAATGCGTGCAGTTTTTGACAACATACATTACGGGTACATAGAGTTGGATGTATACGCACTGCTGCCAGACTGGAACACATACATGACATGTCATTGCGGGGCAAATATAGTGCATGTAGAATAGGTGGTTACTGCCTGGAAATCATTCTACATAAATAATGTGACAGCTGTCATGGAATCATACTACATGGAGTACTTGACAGCTGTCGGGAAATTGTATACTATTACAGGGTTGGGAGGATCAGCCCCCAATATTTGAAGTGGGGTTCTGGGGATAGCATTATACTCCAATATTTAGAGCCTGAAGGTGGTTTTTGATGAGCCTCAGGTGGATGCAAATCGAGATTTTTTGGCGAGCGTGAAGGTGGAGGTTTATGCGAGGCTCGGGGGGGGGGGGGCGTGCAAATCAATGTTTTTTGCAAGCCACAAGCCAAGGGGTGTGCAATGGTTTTTTTAGAGAGCCTCAGACCCCAATATTCACCATGTTCTGACGCCAGTGAATGTAGTATATTTAATTGCTCTGTGTATGGTAGGAAGCCATCGAGTGGTCAAAGCTCCGGCCTATCGATTGAGGGGACGCTAGTGCAATCCCGTCGTTATGAAAGTTGGGCAATTTCGTTCACCCCACGTTGCGTGTGGTGAACTTCTGAAGAGACACAAAAAAACGTTGGTCACTTCTACCAGATGTCTATGTTAGGTGAAGTATAAGATCCCACACAGGGAAATGTAAACACAGGTTACGTGGCCTCACAAACTCTGGAGAAGAACTCTGAATAAACCGTCAGTTCTCTTACTGGGTCATTGGACTAATTAGAATTGAAGTAAATAAACAACAAATGTTTAAACATTATGAACTCCACGCGATTTGGTGTCCTTCATTATGTGTAATAAATTTGTCTTCACTTCAATTCAATATAGATAAATGCCTTAACTAGCTGATCAAATGTATTACCATACCTTGCAACGATTTGGTAGAACACTTGTGTCAGTTCGTCTGTTATATCAGTCCCACGTGCTTTGTCTTCTTGCCAGTCTTACAAAGGGTCAATCAGATCAACAACATGCTGTTTTATCCTTATGTGTAATATAGTGCAATTTGTAACATGTAATGTATAAATTAATTCATAAATTACACTTGAAACTTTCGTTCGAATTTATAAATTTAAATATAATTACGTTATATGCATCTGTGTCTGTGTGTCTGTGTGTCTGTGTGTCTGTGTGTCTGTGTGTCTGTGTGTCTGTGTGTCTGTCTGTCTGTCTGTCTGTCTGTCTGTCTGTCTGTCTGTCTGTCTGTCTGTCTGTCTGTCTGTCTGTCTGTCTGTCTGTCTGTCTGTATGTATGTATGTATGTCTGTATGTCTGTATGTATGTATGTATGTCTGTCTGTGTGTCTGTGTGTCTGTGTGTCTGTGTGTCTGTGTGTCTGTGTGTCTGTGTGTCTGTGTTTCTGTCCGTCCGTCCGTCCGTCCGTCCGTCTGGCTGTCCGTCTGTCCGTCTGTCTGTCTGTCTGTCCGTATCTCTGTTAGTTTTGCATGTATGGTGCTAACATTGTGTGTGCGATTGCGGGTCCACTGGGGTGGTTCGTAGATTGAAATATTTCTTGTCAAGAGATAGTACATACTACAGTCATTTACAAAAGTTTAAGACCAGGCACGATTTTTTGAAGAAATTTGACAAAACTATGATTTGTTGGCCTTCACATAACATTATATCAATTTATTTCGCCAAATAAACGTAGTACAACATAATATGAAACTTTATGTCGTCCAAGTGTGTCAGTGTCTCTACTTTTAAGTATTTAGTTTGGCCTCCTTTGCTGTCAATGACCGCCTGGATGCGATATGGCATGCTAGAAACCAGAGATTCGCAGTACTCCAAACGTCCTTGATAGCTTGTTTCAAGTTATGAGCGCTTGATGGTTGTTTGTCTGCCACCTTAACCTTCATTATAGTCCACAGGTTCTCAATGGGATTTAGATCTGGGCTGTTCCCAGGCCATTCCAGCACGGAGATTTTGTTCTTCTTGAGGAAACCAGTGGCTACCTTGGATCGGTGACAAGGAGCGCCATCTTGCATGGTAATCGTACATTTGTGGATGTCCATATGCAGTTTCAGCTTCTCCTTCAGCAACTCCACGTACCTAGGTCCATTCATAGTGGTGTTAGGTGGAATAAAATACAGACCAGAAGGGCCAAAACATGACATGGCACCCCAAATCATCTGACTTGGCGGGTGTTTCATTGTGGCTGCTGTATATTTCTCATCAAATCGCTTACCTACTGGCCGCCTAACGTGCCTCTTGCGAGGTATAAACTGTTGCATGGTCGATTCATCAGAGAACAACACTTTCTTCCACTGCGTGAGAGTCCAGTGGCGATGTCGTCTGGCAAAGTCCAGTCTCTTTTTTTCATCACAAGTGTCAGGCGTGGCTTCCGGGCCGGCTTGCGGGACTTGAGCCCAAATTCCTTGCTGAGACGTCTCGAAACAGTCCTGAGACTTATTTCCGTAAGTGTAAAGCAGCCCGAATTTTCTTGCATGAGCTCATTGGCGAGCACATCACGATGCGTCTCATTGCGTGGTCATCCCTGAGCGTAGTTTTCCGTGGACGACCACTCCTTTTACTGTCACGAAAAGTGCCATCAGTATTGCATTTGACGATGGCGTTGTGCACGGCTGTCTTGGAATAACGAAATTTAGCACTAATGTCTCTTTCCGTATATCCTTCTTCATGTAGAGTCACTATTTATGCCCTTAGAACCTCATTTAAGGGATTGCTCATTTAAGGGATGAAGACAAAACTAAAAAACACCTAATCGATACTGACAGCAGCAAACAAATGACCTGGAAGTACTGACTAGGCGTATTGCTTCAAGGCCCAAATAGGATGATGCAATCCAGACATTATCTGATGCAATCTGATGCCATACCATAAAATGCTTAAACATCATGCCTGGTCTTAAACTTTTGCAAATGACTGTACATAGTGAAGCATAAAACGTGAAATAGGTATACTACAAGAGAAATCGTACAATACATGGGTCAAGCATACTATGAGTGGTACTATTTTATATAGGAATATTATATAATTTTATAGAAAACGCACTACCCGATACAGGCATTCAATTGTGGACCTGAACTGTCAAGCAACGTGATGGGTATTTGGATATTGCGAGACAAACGTTCTACATACGCACGAGACGGAAACACTGTTGAGATACCAGACACGCGACAGACAGTAACAGGACATGCAGTATTTAGCAGCGTCTGGAACATTTGGCAGGACGTAATTACGAGCTGTCATAAGGACTCCCTGCCACGTACAGGAAACTTGGCAACAACCGAGAAGTCTCAGGACATGAATGTTCAGGGCAACCTGCAGATATACATCGCTCAGAAGGTGTGTGACAGTTATCAAGTATCACTTGTATCGTTTAGTCACGAAAAGTCTAAGTATATGTGGGATGGAATTATAGACAAAGTACGTCCTAAGGTCATAAAAAGTCGCAGGACATCGCGGTTCGTGGCAACCGGCAGACATACATTACTCAGAATATGTATGACGTATCAACGTTATCATTTAGACACGAAGGGTCTAAATCCATTGGGGTGGGATACAAAACAAAGAACGTACTCAGGACATATAGGAAGTATCAGACTATGACGGTTAGTGGCAATCGGCAGATAGACATTATTCAGAAGGTATATGACATTTATCAAGTATCACCTTTATTATTTAGACACAGAATGGTATAAATAACCATTGTCCAGAGGACACATACAAGCTATCAAACAAGTCGAGACGCTTCCTACTAGTTAGTGTTAGTAAGTGTTACTGCCACAACGAAGAAGCAGTATCTGTGTTCATCTGATGGCCAGAAAACAGGAGCGAAACAACGCAAAACGCATTCCAAACTGATCTACGTAAAGCTTTATGTTGAAGTGGTGGACGGACCATACACATACTATAAATTATTCGTCACTTCTCCGGTTTCAGCCAGCCAACGATGACGAGGATCACGCTAATACACTACCAATTGGTAGCAACCAAAATATATTTCCCGGAACAATGCAAGGTCATGACATATTTCAAACGAAGACGTTGCACATTGGAGCATGAATGCCTAGAAATGTAAATAATAAGATAGAACGATCGTTCAGATACCGAACAAAGTGATAACATTGCATACATAGATGGTCTAGATTGTCAACGACAGCAGGCACTGTTGCTTGGCACAATCCTTGTAAATAACTGACAGCTTGCAGTTACGCGGATATTCTCCAGTTCAGCTGTCTCTGTATGACATCCTCCATTAGACACGATTTAGGACTACGATACAGCGGCCAGATCTGCAATTCTGACATGTCACGCTTGACGCAATTATCTTGAGATTAAATAGGAGCGTGATCAATCGACATACACTATTAATAAGGTTTTGGCTTTTGCAACAAAAAAGGTACAGGACGTAATTGATGACGAAACAGTGAACAAATACTCAAACAGTCGATCAACAAATCCCAGAGGTATCAACGTTTATAGTATTGTGGGTCGTGTGTACAATTTTAAACTAGAGGAAACTGATGATTATGCAATACACTAAATGAACCTCGATTTCGTTATAGGTTCTTACCATTGATCGGTAAATAAAATTTTTAAAAAAAATCGTTTTACATGTCTCATTTGGCATATTTTCACAATTCAACACAAAAGCGACTTACGTAGGGAGTATTGAGACTGATACAGCAACTGCGCGAAAGTTATTCACGCAGATATCGGTCAGTTTAATGGAAACTGGGCCTACTTGTTTATTGAACGGGGGGATGGGAATTGAGCGAAATCAACAGACTTCCAGAGCAGTAACTAGAGAATAAAACTCATTTCTCGCTGAACAACCGTTCACCGCCCTATTGCACAATTGCACAATGATCTTATAATATATGCATAGTATTTGGTATGATCTTGGTCGCCACCTTGACGAAGCCGCTGTCCTTCTCCACTCTGGGTGTGAGTGCTGACACCAGGCACCATGGGAGTCGTTGACTTCTTTGTGGAAACATTCTCTCTCACCTATTGTAACAAGTGCCGCAGTGAGCTAGAGGCGGCCGGAAGGAAAGGTCGTCTGTGGTGAGCTTATATGATGATAGTATACTCACTTCCAAGTTTGTGTTCACTTTTTGGTCCGCCAGTCGCCACCACTGTTGACCACTCATACCAACGCCTTCGCAGAGACGACGATGTTTCCGCTTCGTAAATTGTCTGACAGTGTGCACCACACCGGGGCAACAATTCCGTTCAACGACAGAAAACGACGAAGTAAAAGATCATGGCAGGAACGCATTGACCCACAGTTTTATTCAACGGATGTTCAGGAATTATTCTATACGATCAGTTAATAAATTCCTGATTTGAAAAAACCCAGCCGTTATATGAGACCAACTCAGCAAGCATCAAGTCCAAACTGTAAGAATACCAAAATTCACCTGCACATTCTACAGTCTAAAGACCTCTTTGTGCACACGCCTACATAGCTCTTTGCAAATAGTGGTTCCTTTAGATGTACCACAATTAGACTGGGGAATGCGCAAGCACACACACACACGCACACACGCGCATATTTATATGGATGATGTGATTTATCATGTTCTGTCTACTAGATACTATTACTAATATTATAGTAAGATTGTGCAAAATTATACAACAATTAGAATGAATTTCTGACATCTGAGCAAGTTCCACCATAACATTTATTTCGAGAAAACCCCGAGTGAAACATGACACATTGTTATGAATCACACACAATGTTGGTCACGGGTGACATGGCAAGTTAAAGCTCCACCCTTGTGATCGACGGCCGGTTCGTCACGCTTGGCTTGTCCTGCTGAATGGTGCACCCCCGTCGGGCTATATCTACCTCAAAACTCGTGTTATCGTTGTAGGTGTCCCAATTATAGTTCGTGAACTCTCGAGGTTATGAGCAACCTATCACAGTACCGGTGACGTTAACTTGTAACTTCCTGGTTGAGGTAGCGAGAGAAGGTGTCTTGCACGAGAATTGACAGTGGAACGGTTGAATACACAAACCACCTACTGCGTAAGTTTAGAGGCGGAACATTTAGTTGCACGTAAGCGCTCACATTGACAGACACCGAAATGGACTGGATACGGCTAGGATAGGACTCAGTAAGATTTCGTGTCAGTGAGCCATGCAGTTGCTCCGTCTGACGGCGTTGTGTGTCGTGTTGTTGTTACACGACGTACGCTCTGGCACACGACCAACATGGGCAGACGTCGTCCTGGTTGACGGTTTCTACGAAAAGGTCTTGGTCGCCATCAGTCGCGACGTCGTTGAAGATAAACGTCTCATCGAAGAGATCAAGGTACTGTTCTTTTAACACATTACAATGGCTTCCGTGACAGCGTCTTGTAAAAGTAGTTTTACATTAGACGGAGTTATACTGCCGATTACCCATAGATGACCAGACAGTGCATTGAATCTCTGTCTATGGCATGCCATGTGTCGTTATTACGTAACGATATTGATTGACTGAACTGTTAAACATTTATAATAACAACGCATATTTAGCAAATCACCGAGGATAATTTGTATAAAACACATATAAAATTATACTTATTTCCAATGTGGCCCTCAAAGCGTGATGTGATGGCCACAAAAAACAGTGTGTGTGTGTATATATATATATATATATATACACTGTTTTTTGTGTAGAATACTTTTGTGTAAAATAACATATTTATTGTTATTATATAATAATAATAATAATAATAAATATGTTATTTTACACAAACGTATTTTACACAAAAAACAGTATATATATACACCCTGTATATATATACTCACTTCCAAGATATATATATATATATATATATATATATATATATATATTAATAATAATAAATATGTTATTTTACACCAACAATTTTTTTAATTAGCAAAATAACACAGAAAATGTATAAACGCACACCCCACACACAGGCGGGCTCGCACGCACGCATGCACGCGCACACACATACGCACATAAATGATTGCCATACGAAAGAATGACTCGTCAGTTCCGCTAATTGGGTCATCATAATACCCGGAAACTCTACCTTCCACGTTCAGGACATCCGCTTTATTCGCTAGTTGTTCTCTTCTCGTTTGCTCCACGTGACCAGCCCACTTTAGCCGACACCTCGCCAGCGTCTTCTTGATACTTTCTTTCACACCAACCTCCCCCCTCAGCTCCTCCATGAAGCAAGTGAACTCACTGTCAATTGCATTCGGGATTAATCTGATCAATAATATAGATTACACCACATATTGGAACCGTTTTTTTAATGCCTAACTATGTCCTTTGGTTAGTCGTTTAACCACGATAACAGCGTTCCTTGTATCTTTATGACCTTCTCTCGACAGTCTGGTCTCATTGCTACATCATGTCAAATGCTTGCCTCTTATTTTTGTGCTGTAATGTCATGCAGCTGTTCATTTATAAATAATGTTTTTCAAATTGATTCTAGCAGCATATATTCTAAACGATTTACATTATTTTTTTAAACAACTGCGAACACAATTATTTATTAACGTTTACAGTTGGAATTGTTTTAACCAATGAACGGTTTTAATATACGTCAAGTGGCAAATTATTTATATATAAAAAGTATTAACACAATTTACTTTTTATTTAAAGGTTAACCCCGTATTCTTATACGAGTGAATGCGATGTCCCATACATAGCTTTATACGCCCCTTTCAATTACAGTATTCAGATGTGGGATGTGTACGTGCCATGTATAGAGGCTATGCATATTCATATGTTACTTCCGCCCAATTTGAGAGCTTTTAAGCCTTTGTACTAAATTATCATGTTCAAGATCAAAACTGACAAGCGCTGTATTGAAGCTTCACCGCAGGTCTAATCTCCTGATAGTGTACACAGATCAGTAAATAGGCTGCTATCAGAGGTGTCACGAAAGTAAATTGTTATTTGTTGTTTAATTCTTTATATTTGACTGAATACTCCAAGATATGACATTTAAAATATAATAAATAAAACAGGAGTGGGGGCTGCACATAGTGTGTTATGCACTTTCAATGTTTCGGCATTTCCGCTAAAATAATGATGGCACGTCAGGTTTCAATCATATGTGACACTATTCAGCTATAAAACATGATTTGTTAATACAAAAACAAATTGTAGACAAATTATCAGTATGTTTCTAAATGTGTAACAAATCGAACATACATATACAAACGTGATGTGTTAAGGCATCGCGTAAATAAATGTTTTTATAATACTTTCGATATGATGTAAATGTATGAGAACGAATGGATACAGGCATACGGCGCGCGCGCATGTGCATGCGCGTGTTCATGCGTGCGGCCTTGCGTACGCGCGTTTATAATGTGTCTAATAAGTAATATATATCGGATTAATCGTACCAATAGTCTATAACATTACGGTATGCTATCGTATGAATGGGGTACTATTAATGCTTAATAGTAAGAGAAACAATCGGGCTCGAAGGCTTGTCATATAGTCAAGTGTGGGACGTTACCCGGAAGTCGGGGTTACCACTTTATCCACCAGAAGAAGAAGAAAAGAAGAAGAAGAAGACATGCAATAAACATGACGCAATATATACACATTTAGTCTACTCCAACTTCTTTTAATTTAATTGTATAGTAATTGTAATAGTTACGTAATAACTTGAAATGTTATTGCAATTCGCTTACGAGGATCAGTAGGAAGATCAATGCCCCTGGGGACGGGGTACGCCTTCTGGTGGTAGTAAAGGCCTGTCCTCGATTTGCAGGCTCTGGATCAGGTTGGACAAATGTAGACTTGGCCCGAAGGTGCTTGAGCTGCAGGTTCTTTCCTCCGCCTACGCTTCTCCTCATCTGCTTTTCTTCTGGAATGCTCAAAATCCTCGGCTGCTCTCCTGGTAGTCGCTCTCCAGTTGTCTTGTGTCTGCTGCTAGCTGTTCCCAACCTTGGTGGTCAATATTTGCCTGGGTGAATCGCCGCTTTAGCTGGTCCTTGTAGCGCCTGCGGGGGTTCCTCTGCTCGCTTGCCCTGACGAAGCTTACTATAAAATACAGTTTTTGGTAACAATAATAATATAGTATGTGTCATCTGAGGTATGTGTCAATATTATTTTTAAACATATTCACATTGCTAGCACCCACACAATCAGCAGACAGTATGTTCCGTTCATTTACAGTCCTTTGTAAAAATGAGAACTTTCTTATATCTAATCTGCACTGCTCCTTTACTAATGTAACTTCATATCCTCTAGACCTTCTATCTTTCTTAACCGAGAAGACAATATTTTTACAAATATTTTCATAACCATTCAATATTTTAAACACTTCTATCTGATCTCCTCTCAATCTACTAGTCTCCAGTGTTGTCAAACCACATTCTTTTAGGCGTATTTCGTAAGATATTTTTTTGGGTATCATTTTAGTCGATTTCCTCTGTGCTCTTTCTGGCATATCGATGTCCTTCTTGCGGTATGGCCTCCACGCTTGTATACAATAAGTATATAAATGAGGCCTAACTATTGTTTTGTACAGCGGTATTATTTGTTCCTTTTTCTTATACGCTATATTTCGCCTAATTAATCAAAGGATTTTATTTCATTTTGAAGCTGAACTTCTGCACTGCTCTGAAACCTTCATATCAGCACTAATGGATAACCCAAAATCCTTTTCTTTTACAGTAGTGCTTAGTACAGAACCTCCCATTGTATATTGTACATCTTCGTTCCCATGTCCTATGTGGAGGCATTTACATTTCCCAAAATTGAACAACATTTGCCACTTTTTAGACCATTCGATCAACCTGTCATGATCATCTTGTAAATGCCGTCTATCTCCATCACGTTTAATCCTTCTAAACACTTTTGCATCATCCGCAAATTGCAATACAATGCTTGTTATATCATCGTCCATATCTTTGATATATATATATATTAAGAATAATATAGGTCCCAGTACCCCACTCAAACCTCATTTCCAGTTTGAAACCTCCCCAACAATTACTACCCGTTGTCTTCTGTCAATCAGCCGTTTTTTTCTATCCAGTTAATTGTACTATTTTCTATGCCATGGGCCTTTAGTTTAAGCAGTAATCTTTGATATGGTACTTTGTCAAAAGCTTTCTGAAAATTTAAGTAGATGATATCTACTGGTGATCCTTTGTCTACCCACTTAGTGATATCTTCCAAAAACAAAACATAACATATTTGTTAAATATAACATCACTTTTAGAATTCACCATGTGATCTTTAATTAGTCTTTCTAATAATTTGCAAATCACCGATGTTAAACTCGCTGGTCTGTAGTTATCTTATTTCTTTCTCGAACCTTTTTTTAAATAACGGTATAATGTTTGCTTCTTTCCATTCGAAAGGAACCACTCCTTCTTCTTATGACAAGTGGAAAATTCCAATAGTAGTTTTGGCGGAATCTCATTCATTATTAGGTGATTATTTTCTTAGCTACCATTTCCGGGTTTATAACTAACTGTCCTAAATAATCTGATTCCGCCCCCTTGAATTTAGTCTCTGGTACTGGCAGTGAATTAATATATTCCCTGGTAAACACGGAACTAAAATATTCATTCATTCATTCAGGTCTTCTGCCATTAAGAATCCATCTGATATTATATTTCCAACACAT
Source organism: Escarpia spicata (assembly GCA_963995525.1). NCBI lineage: Eukaryota > Metazoa > Annelida > Polychaeta > Sabellida > Siboglinidae > Escarpia > Escarpia spicata. Next base: position 11,364,889 of record OZ023205.1, on the reverse strand, counting down.
CTTATAGAGTACCGACCTTATTCTGAACTTTCTGTTTGCACCGAACATATGCATAAAAACTGTTGCTGTCATGGTTTATATTATAAGCTAAGTGTTTTTCATAGCTTCCCTTTCAATTTCTAATTTCAGTTGTAGCTTCGCTAAGTGCTTCTTTATAAATGTTGTAGTCTTCATCATTTCCAGTGCGTCTATATGACTTCCACATCATTTGTTTATACTTAATTTTTCTAATGTTAGCTGTGTGTGTGCCGTCAATGGTCTTTGTGTGGTTCACTGCGCGTGCATGAATATTCATCATACTATGGGCTGCATAATTAATCATCCACGTGGCAACAAGCTCAAAATTATTCGCGTAAACACAATTGTTTATCGGCTTTTTGTGCAGATAACATCCAAATTATTCATAAGCATGCAAGACATAAGTAGCAGAGAAAGTACTTATGGGAAATTAATACGTTTTGGTACGGTACACCTCGAATGTATATCAGCTTACAAAGAATCGCGTATGACGTATAACAATACACAGCGCACAAAATTACACATTTGACACTTGCAATAACTACTCAAATTACACACTGTTATGGAGAGGTGGATAGAAAAGTAAATGAAATGAAAAGCGCCAAAATATTAACCGTTAATTGAATAGTTAACATATCAATACAAATATGCTATAATAGTTAACATGTCAATACAAATATGCTGTAATAGCTTAAGTAAAATAAAATAATGAATTATAGAGACAAACAATATAACATGTAGTATAACATTTAACAACACACACATTTGGCAATTGTAACAACTACTCAAATGATACATTATTATAAAGAAATTTATAACAAATAAACGAAATATCAAGCGTCATAATATCAACCGTTAATTGAGTAGTTGACAAGACGAAACAAAAACGGTATAATAGCTTAAGTGAAGTATAATTATGAAATGTAGAAACAAATATTACATGTAGGATAGCATATAACAATACACAGCACACAAAATGCATATATATGTTATGTATGACATACATGACTTGTGTATGGGTAACACAGGTTGACAGTGTTCATGTTAGACCTATGTTATGTATGACATACATGACCTGTGTATGGGTAACACAGGTTGACAGTGTTCATGTTAGACCTATGTTATGTATGACATACATGACCTGTGTATGGGTAACACAGGTTGACAGTGTTCATGTTAGACCTATGTTATGTATGACATACATGACCTGTGTATGGGTAACACAGGTTGACAGTGTTCATGTTAGACCTATGTTATGTATGACATACATGACCTGTGTATGGGTAACACAGGTTGACAGTGTTCATGTTAGACCTATGTTATGTATGGCATACATGACCTGTGTATGGGTAACACAGGTTGACAGTGTTCATGTTAGACCTATGTTATGTATGACATACATGACCTGTGTATGGGTAACACAGGTTGACAGTGTTCATGTTAGACCTATGTTATGTATGACATACATGACCTGTGTATAGGTAACACAGGTTGACAGTGTTCATGTTAGACCTATGTTATGTATGACATACATGACCTGTGTATGGGTAACACAGGTTGACAGTGTTCATGTTAGACCTATGTTATGTATGACATACATGACCTGTGTATGGGTAACACAGGTTGACAGTGTTCATGTTAGACCTATGTTATGTATGACATACATGACCTGTGTATGGGTAACACAGGTTGACAGTGTTCATGTTAGACCTATGTTATGTATGACATACATGACCTGTGTATGGGTAACACAGGTTGACAGTGTTAATGTTAGACCTATGTTATGTATGACATACATGACCTGTGTATAGGTAACACAGGTTGACAGTGTTCATGTTAGACCTATGTTATGTATGACATACATGACCTGTGTATGGTTAACACAGGTTGACTGTGTTCATGTTAGACCTATGTTATGTATGACATACATGACCTGTGTATAGGTAACAAAGGTTGACAGTGTTCATGTTAGACCTATATTATGTATGACATACATGACCTGTGTATGGGTAACACAGGTTGACAGTGTTCATGTTAGACCTATGTTATGTATGACATACATGACCTGTGTATGGGTAACACAGGTTGACAGTGTTCATGTTAGACCTATGTTATGTATGACATACATGACCTGTGTATGGGTAACACAGGTTGACAGTGTTCATGTTAGACCTATGTTATGTATGACATACATGACCTGTGTATAGGTAACACAGGTTGACAGTGTTCATGTTAGACCTATGTTATGTATGACATACATGACCTGTGTATGGGTAACACAGGTTGACAGTGTTCATGTTAGACCTATGTTATGTATGACATACATGACCTGTGTATGGGTAACACAGGTTGACAGTGTTCATGTTAGACCTATGTTATGTATGACATACATGACCTGTGTATGGGTAACACAGGTTGACAGTGTTCATGTTAGACCTATGTTATGTATGACATACATGACCTGTGTATGGGTAACACAGGTTGACAGTGTTCATGTTAGACCTACGTTATGTATGACATACATGACCTGTGTATGGTTAACACAGGTTGACTGTGTTCATGTTAGACCTATGTTATGTATGACATACATGACCTGTGTATGGGTAACACAGGTTGACTGTGTTCATGTTAGACCTATGTTATGTATGACATACATGACCTGTGTATGGGTAACACAGGTTGACAGTGTTCATGTTAGACCTATGTTATGTATGACATACATGACCTGTGTATGGGTAACACAGGTTGACAGTGTTCATGTTAGACCTATGTTATGTATGACATACATGACCTGTGTATGGGTAACACAGGTTGACAGTGTTCATGTTAGACCTATGTTATGTATGACATACATGACCTGTGTATGGGTAACACAGGTTGACAGTGTTCATGTTAGACCTATGTTATGTATGACATACATGACCTGTATATGGGTAACACAGGTTGACAGTGTTCATGTTAGACCTATGTTATGTATGACATACATGACCTGTGTATGGGTAACACAGGTTGACAGTGTTCATGTTAGACCTATGTTATGTATGACATACATGACCTGTGTATGGGTAACACAGGTTGACAGTGTTCATGTTAGACCTATGTTATGTATGACATACATGACCTGTGTATGGGTAACACAGGTTGACAGTGTTCATGTTAGACCTATGTTATGTATGACATACATGACCTGTGTATGGGTAACACAGGTTGACAGTGTTCATGTTAGACCTACGTTATGTATGACATACATGACCTGTGTATGGTTAACACAGGTTGACTGTGTTCATGTTAGACCTATGTTATGTATGACATACATGACCTGTGTATGGGTAACACAGGTTGACTGTGTTCATGTTAGACCTATGTTATGTATGACATACATGACCTGTGTATGGGTAACACAGGTTGACAGTGTTCATGTTAGACCTATGTTATGTATGACATACATGACCTGTGTATGGGTAACACAGGTTGACAGTGTTCATGTTAGACCTATGTTATGTATGACATACATGACCTGTGTATGGGTAACACAGGTTGACAGTGTTCATGTTAGACCTACGTTATGTATGACATACATGACCTGTGTATGGGTAACACAGGTTGACAGTGTTCATGTTAAACCTATGTTATGTATGACATACATGACCTGTGTTTGGGTAACACAGGTTGACAGTGTTCATATTAGACCTATGTTATGTATGACATACATGACCTGTGTATGGGTAACACAGGTTGACAGTGTTCATGTTAGACCTATGTTATGTATGACATACATGACCTGTGTATGGGTAACACAGGTTGACAGTGTTCATGTTATACCTATGTTATGTATGACATACATGACCTGTGTATGGGTAACATAGCTTCTCTTTGACTTTCTAATTTCAGTTGTAGCTTCGCTAAGTGCTTCTTTATAAATGTTGAAGTCTTCATAATTTCCAGTGCGTCTATTTGACTTCCACATCATTTGTTTGTATTACATTTTTCTAATGGCTTCTTTCAATAAGTGTTTCTGTCTGAATCGTTCCCCTTGTCTTTAAGGGAACAGATTTATCGACGATGCACTGAATTTCACTCTGTAAGATATTCCAACGTTCTGTTCCTCCTGTCGTCGTCCCTTTCGTCGACTTCTCTTCTGTCACATTTATTCTCACTTCCTTTCATCCCGTCAACTTTCCTCCCATCGCATTTTCTTCTCGATCTCCTCTCTCGTCTCATTTTCCCTCCTACCTCCTTCTCTATGGTCACTTTCTCCCCAGTCATCTT
>OZ023205.1:11293102-11358102 GCA_963995525.1 Escarpia spicata | reverse complement strand
CATTATGTACTATGAGCACTATATATGCAACTAATCATGACACTCCTGTTTGCAGTTGTATGCCCGACATTGTGAATCTCACTTTATTTAATAATTTATTTAATACTGAATTTCTAGCGGAATACCTTTTGATAATACCACATTGTACATGTCCATACGCAAGGCTTTAAATGCACAGGAACAAATATTGAATATACGCCATAAACAAAATAATACATTGAAGTTAATATTATAAATGATCACCAGCTACAGTTTTGCACCCTTCAATGTGTTACTATCATAATGTGTTATGTCTCTACTATATTTCAATCATGTCAATTTGCCTGGCAACTTGTACACAACGCTTGATTAGATATGCCGCGAAACTTGCGGAATGTGTCCAGGGTGTCCATGAATGCATGCTGTCACCTAGCGACTAATGTCAACATCCACTCCTCAAAATAAATTCCCAGTTGTTCTCGTAATGTCTTTGGGGGCTCTTTTGGGTCACCCATAAAGTACACCCCCCTGTTTCTGACGTTTGTTTGGAGCGCCTACCCTATTGGAACTCTTCGTAACGCTGCCATGTAAACCCCTCTCACTGGCCTGGCGCCGGAACGAAATTAATATTGAGGGGGATGAGGAGCTTTGAACGGTTCAGCAATCCACCGCTGTCGGTTCACAACATTGGAAGACAGGGTGGCTGCTGACGATTATTTGCGGCGACGTTCATAATTTTGGAAGCTCACCAACAACCTCGATTTGCACTCCCCTCTTGGGGCTCGATCACCAAAACATCCAATTCCGTCAAAAATGAACCCCTTCCCTAAATACTGGGGGTGTAGTCCTATCTCCAACCCCTCCACCAAAACAATTGGGGGCTCATCCCCAAGCCCTCTCCCGGTTCCGACGTTTATGGCCTCTATAATTACAATAGTTTTGTGTAACTTTTCGCCACGCGGACCCTAAACAGAGATGCACACAAACAGGTTATTTCTTACCATAAGTGTACAAATTGAAATGAATAACACAAATACAAAGGTCGAGGAGACTATCAGTAAGACATAGCATGTCGCTCACTTCGGAGAGCCTTTTAATAATGCTAATAATTAAAGGGATAATAATAACACTGGCGCCAGAACGAAATTAATAATGTGTGAGCTGAGCCGAAGATTCAGCATCACTCCGTTATCGGACCATTTTATCGGAAAATGGGGGCAGTGCTTTTGAAAGTTTAAAATGTTTTTAAACTCATAGAAAAACCCCAAACTGCACCCCCCTTGAGACTAACCAAACATATGTAACTGCATCCGTCTTAAGGTCAGTATGCGATATAAGGCTCAAAATGTCATGGATTAACCGGGCCTGTAACCTGAAAGATTTGAAGGCCTGGCAATCTTTATTTATTATAATTTATTTTAGTATAGTGTATTATACAAAATGTTGAAGGTATTCTGCCCGCCAAACTGTATTTAATTTAATTAACCAAACATTAAAATTGAATACGAAATATTCAAATAGTAAACACAAGATAGTTGGTAATAGCGAAGGCGGATGGGAAGTAACGGCCTAACCGCATGTTCTTGGAACTGCTTACTGATGTCGTCTGGTTTCCTCGATCAACACCGGCGAAGACAGTAAGTGGGACGAAGTACCATTGATGCAGCAAACATCCGTACATAAATTACCGTCCTACCTCAAATCTTTGTTTTCTGTCGTAAGTATTGGAGAAGGTTGTTGCAAATCGACTCGATGAACACAATTATTCACAGCATTTATCAAATGATCTACAATCTGCATATAAGCGACTGCATTCAACTGAGACGGCTCTTCTTAAAATACACAATTACATTGTGCGCAATATGGATACTAGCAAATTGACTGCTCTCACCTTACTAGATCTATCAGCTGCTTTTTATAGAATAGATCACGACATTCTTTTACATCGACTTAATAGACATTTTGGTATATCTGGCACGGCTCGTCAGTGGTTTAGTTCATATTTTTCAGACCGATACAAAAGCATTAACATATCTGGTTCACTGTCTTGCCCAGAACATCTTCCATTTGGTGTCCCACAGGGTTCTGTCCTTGGCCCTGTTCTGTTTAGCTTATACACTACATTCCTTAGTCGAGTCATAACTAATCATAATATAAATCATCACGTGTATGCTGATGACACACAGGTGTATATATCATTTTCACCAACTGATACACAGACATCTATATCAACTTTAAATGACTGTCTCACTGACATCTTGCTGTGGATGGAAGCAAGTAAATTGAAGCTAAATCCAGATAAAACTAATCAAATTATTATTGGCACAAAACAACAACGAAACAAGTTTGTTACCTACATTCCAGTTAAATTGCTTGGTATTGATACATCACTATCAGCTACTGTTCGTCATCTAGATGTTATATTTGACGGTGATGTCAGCTTTCACCAGAACATTTCTCAAGTATGTAAATCCTGTTTCTACCATATACGTGATTTCCGCCGAATTCTGCGCCATTTGTCTTTATCTACTGCTAAAACAATATCAGTATCTTTAATTAGCAGTCACCTTGACTACTGCAACTCACGCCTAAACGATATCACTAAAAGGACTCAGATAAACTCCAACGTATACATAATTGTTTAGCACGTGTAGTACTAAAAGCACCTCGTTTCTCACCATCTCTGCCCCTACTTAGACAGTTGCATTGGCTTCCAGTTACATATCGAATACAATTCAAATTAGCCACTATCACATATCGAACCCTTTCTACGCAATACCCATCCTATTTGTTTAGTCTCCTTCGTTTATCCCATATCCCCAGGAATCTCAGATCATCACAACGACTTTTTGTTCCGAAAACGAAGCTTAATATCGGCAAACGTGCTTTTTCTGCAGATGTACCCAAAAGCTGGAATCAACTCCCTATCGTTTAAATCATCTGATACTATAAATACCTTTCGTAAAAACTGAGGACTTATTTATTTGAAAATGCGTTCCCACCCTAACCTTCGGCAGTCCCATGCTCTAATGACGACTTTTGTTTGTCCCTGTTAACAATTTTGCTTAACGATTCTTGTATGTTGCGCCTCTGAGCTCAGATTCCTGGGGATTTAGGCGCTATATAAATTTGTCATTATTATATGTGTGTTGACAATACATCAGGAATAGTCTAATAATATCATTGTCTCTGGAGATTGATTCCGGATACTGGACTTTTAAGACGTTCCCTTTTAACTAGTTGGATATATACCTGTTTGCCGTAACACCTCTGCCCTCCCCAGTGCATTCGCACCGTCTCGTCGACATCCTTCGTCACACTTCCACCTATACATGCACATCATTGGTAATCAATTTACCAGTCGACCAATGTATCCAAAGGCACACGCATTCTTGACATCCTTCATCCCCAACATGGTGGTCGATCCCTCTTTCTGGTGACCAACCGCGCGACTGTTATCCACACTAATATTCAGCTCATGCTTCTGGAACACATTGGTACAACGCTTCTCTCGTAGTACATGTCTGTTCTTCGCTAATAAAATGATGACAAGATCGGCAAATATACCCCAAAATCGCGCGAGCCAACCGGGCCTGTGATTTGTGGCAGCTGCGGGCCCAACTAAACATTCACGGGCTCCGAGCCCGCGGCCCCGAAGTTATGTCGAACGCTGATTAAGGCTCACCTAAACCTTCCAACCGCACACTTCTTGCCACAATTGGGGTGCTAATCATATATCCAGCCCCCACCAAAAATACTGAGTGACTCAGCCCGTGTGGCCCCCTATTCTGGCGCCTATGAATAATAATAATAATATTCAAGCAAATATGATTACATAACTGATATATGGAAACTAAGCGTGACGTACTTCATCAGTGACCCCTAAGGACATTTCTACTGTAAGGCGCCGTTGGGACAGGTCATGCCTAGGGTTGTGGTGTTTTGCAGGTGACAACGTTCTGTAGGGAATCGGGCGAACACCCACACAACGTCTTTGCACCGACGAAACACAACAAAATGTGCAATCGTCGAAGCGTTTGGTCCGTGATCCAGCAACATTCGGATTTCCGCGCGCCATGTGGGTACTTTTACTTTGGCTTTATCCTCCATATCATACTGACCAGTCGGCAGCTGTGTCTAACCAGAACGTAACGTAACGCAGTACTGCCTTAACGGAAACTCTATACGAAATACGTATTTAATACATAAGTACGTACAAACTACGCTCTGACACCAAGTCGCGTACTGCAGTGACACAACTTGGTATACTACTGAGTCGACTGAATAAACATGTGTATAGTATTGTGCATGTGCCTAATGCACGCCTTTGTCTTCTTGGTTCAGTGAACATTCTGGTTAGCAAGGACACGTCCACTTCCGCACCAGTGCTCAATATGAATACGTCGTCGATGGCTGGTGCTATGCATAGTAGCATTAGCGGTCCAAGTGAAGGACAGACAGGTGATGTGCTTCTCTATACTAATGCAAATATCAATAAATCAATGTGTTTGTTTTATTTAGATAATGAAAAAGGCAAGAAGTATGGAATACTTTTTGTATGTCTTGCCATATAAGTAAGTACTTGTGACGTGTTCATATTCTATGAAGTATAAGATAGGAAATACTATAAACAAATCGATACATTTATTATTTCATTTATTAATTAAAGTAAAACGGTATATGTCAACTCAATTTCGATGGATTTAAATATTTCACATATGTAGGAAACCTCATCTTCAAGTCTCTGGCAAAATATGAGGTCTTACTATCTTGAAAGCACCTCCCCGCCACATTCTGTTTGCCTAGCTTTTTTATTAAACGATATTTTATTTTGCTTAATGGTTCTTTCTGATATATTACAACATTACGAATACCTGTAGTTTCCATTACATCGTTTAATATTACCCTTTTTAATGGTCGCTATTTGTGATTTTTTGCAAACCAGTATGTTTTTGTGAAATATTGTGTTCTTGCGAATCAGTATTTTCTTTTGAGAAGGGTTTTATGTTGCTTGGCAATATTTTTTTAATTCGATTTTGAAGATTGAAATTAAGAACAATTTCATGAAAACCACCGAATGCATTAAGAGTTGTTGTGTCATATTTCAGAAAAAAAGTCATCCCCATCACCTGTAGGCGGTGGACAATCAGACAGAGTCATTACATTTCGAGTACTAAAACGCCTCGATCGTATATTGTTTGTGCTCGACCAAAACATGCAGGTAAGATTCTCGACGTGAACAGAATATGATAACTTTAGTCCTGAGTTTGCATGCTGTTTTAAAGTTGCGTTCTGGTTTAAACTACCGTATTAAACTGTTTTTCGGAAAGTGTATGAACAACATGGACTACTTACATATTTTATTAGACTTGCTACCTATCATATATATCATTATAGCATTTAATATGTTATTCGATAAAATAGGCTTATGCTAAATTACTGGTCACCAGGTCCATTCTTTGTTCTTTTCTTTATATAGTGGATGGGACATGTTAAGCCTGTGGATATTTGTATTTAAAAGATGGACGATATCAGAATGCAAGTTCAATGCGAACTTTGGAGTCGGTGCAAGGCATTGTAGGCAAAGTAGGGGACACTGTCCTCCTGTCTGACTCATTCCCCCAGTCAGACCTACGTTTACCTAAATCATGCCCCCATTCTGCTTTCTAACAAGTTATCAATCCGTTATTCTCTTCCTACAGAGTACTTGAGTCACGGTATTTCAATAAACATATATTTGGGGAAAATTCCATAAACGGTAGTTTACGGAGGCAATGTCTACAAATTCCTTCCAGTGGTCAAAATGCAAGCCTTTCATCTCCTAAAAAGGCACATAGTTATAATCAAAATACGTGTCGAAACCGCTAATTGCTTTATAAAGGGCAATCTGTTGCAGACTATGTCGCAAAAGGGGGATGTCTTGTTAAGCGTCATTTTTAAAGGAAAACCATAAAATGGTAAAGAGCAATTTAGTATAAAATAACAAATATAAAGGAGAACACAAGCGAGTAGGTATTTCTTGTTGCAAACAGGGCAGTATTTCAATGGCTTGCTAAAAAGGTGTGTTAAATTTTACGTCATGTTTCACTGTTATCGTCGGAAGACCATGCATGCTCAACGTAGCCACTGGTACTCACTGAACCACCATGGTTGTCGTTAGATGTAAGTAGGTGTCGTTGCCGTATCAACGTAGGTTTGGGTTAATTCGGCAGTGGTTACCAGTGTCACTGCAAGTCCTGATAGTTGTCAGTGGTATTTGTTGGTAACTGAGGGTATTCCGTGGGCCTCGCTTGATACCGCCTGTTGTCGTCAATCATGCGCGTAGGTCTTTGTTGGTTGTCTGGCGTCCGTGTGGGCTGGTCGCCGGTAAAGTTCGTGGCGATTAGTTATGTTTGCTCCTCAGTAGTCGTAGACAGTTAGATCCCAATAACGCGTAAGCCATTAATAGTTCATTGGTACATATATTCATTCAGATCACACACTTTAATTTCTTGTAATTAATCGCAGGCGTCACACCAACGTCTGATGGAGCGAGCCTTCCGGAAATTCAAAGCACGGGCAGAATTATACACGGAGGTGTCCGAGGTGTCTTTCGGCCACTCGCTCAACTTGACGACAGTTGTACCATGGACAACTATCCGAAATCTCACCGCCACTGCCGAGTCATCGAACACTCCTGCTTGCAATGACAATTCAACTCACTGCAACAGCTGCATCGGAGATGCACTGTATAAGTCGTTGAAGGTTTGTCAGTTTAATATCCCTTACCAATAATGCACATACCACGTGATAAATATCACTGTTTCTGTTATGTAGTCCTCAGTTTCGGTGTTGTGTACTGTTATGGCATTGTTTTAGATATCAGGAGAAACTTGGTGTCTCAGTTCAGAACTCGCTGTTTTAAGTTTGACAATGGACACGCTATCATATCCCTTTAATTTTAATGCATCAACCTGTACTGATGTTTGGTCAACAAAAATTGTAATGCATACAAAGTTGTCGGTGTTCCCCAAGTACGTGACTTTACTTCTGACAGCATATTAGCCTGATGGAAAAGATGAGGGCTGGCGCAATCATTGTGCTGCTCACACCAGCTAGACAAGCGGTTTCGACCGATACGGAGTGCCATGAAGACTTGGCGGGATCACGCTGTAGGCTGGTGCAACAGCATGTGACACTGCATGCCGTGTTCACGGACGACGGACCAGCGTTTACTACCCTCCAGCAAACAGTGGAGGCTACCTACGGGCGCAGTCTCAAACTAGGTGATATACGCGACAACGTCGAGTCGGCGTTTCTTCGGCTTCTGCAGCCACGCGAACATGACCGACAAGCCAAGATTCAGGTACGTCTCGGACATGAGTCGATCAGTTACATCAGGTACTCATGTTTAAACGTTATAGAACGAAGAGAGAGAGAGGAGAGAGAGAGAGAGAGAGAGAGAGAGAGAGAGAGAGAGAGAGAGAGAGAGAGAGAGAGAGAGAGAGAGAGAGAGAGAGAGAGAGAGAGAGAGAGAGAGAGAGAGAGAGAGAGAGAGAGAGAGAGAGAGAGAGAGAGGAGAGAGAGAGAGAGAGAGAGAGAGAGAGAGAGAGAGAGAGAGAGAGAGAGAGAGAGAGAGAGAGAGAGAGAGAGAGAGAGAGAGAGAGGAGAGAGAGAGAGAGAGAGAGAGAGAGAGAGAGAGAGAGAGAGAGAGAGAGAGAGAGAGAGAGAGAGAGAGAATCGAGGAGAGAGTAGGAGATTGCATGACTTATTTTATTGTTGGTGACCAACTATGTAGCAGATAGGTCAGTAACGCAAAGATGTTTGCAAGTTGTTGCCGGGTAAGGTTTAGTCAATCACTAACTGAGTTTACATAGTAATGTATAAGTTACGTACTACTCTGTATGCCATAACTCGATTTTTTTTCATATAAAATAATATTGTTGTCACGAATATATGTTTATATATAATTATTTAAGTACACTTGGTTTTATATTTATTCTGATTGTTTCCGTTTGCCAATCTGGTGTGTTGACGTTCAAAAGCAAAGAACTTGATCTATTTTGGCATATTTCCATCTAATGAATTAATATATATTGTTGTCATACATTTTTATAATCTATGGTCTTTAAAATGGTTCCTTCTTTGAAATAAAGTGTTTTGTTAAAAAATAGATTGTTATTTGTGTCTTATCGTTAATTTGTTTATACAGTATTTCGCTATTAAAATCCAGCATGATATAGCGTCCGACATCGCTGATCGTGTTTGCAGCTTGTAAAGAAACGGGACTCCGCGAAATCTGAGGGAGACGCCGTCAGTGGTCAAGTCTACGTCGACACGAGCTGCGGTCAAGAACTCCTCTTTCGTTTCGGCCAACTGGACACGCAGTTGACCTATCACGTGACAGTGAGGTCACCAAGTGCTCTGAATTACACCAGTAGCAAGGTTGACGAGGACTCGGGGACAATCACCGTGGACGTCAACGCGACCGAGGTAGGAGACAACTATAAATATGTAAATATTTAGAATGCGGGATGAACTATCAGATATGTTGTGCGTACGTGCTGGTTTGATTTAAAAAAACAGTTTGTGTCGTACTTTGTTATAAGTATATATTGGGTGTTTTTAATTGGGCAGAATGTGGTATTGTCTATGTGTGTATGATGCTGTTGTACGTGCTGGTTCCATCTTGCAGTATGTGCATATGTGTGACTGTTGTAGGTAATGGATGTTTCACGTTAGGCTGGTCTTTGTTGTAAGCACTCTGTGGATTATGTTGTACGTGCATATTGACTTGTGTAAATACGGACTTGATATAACATTGTTATACGTACAAGGTATAGTATACTGTATACATGTTAAATTTCGGTATCCGTCTTAATGGACGTCCAGTGTGGACTTTCTTGTTGTTGTACGTGTAGTTTGGGTGTTGTTGTTGTACGCGTACAGTTTGGTTGGACGTTGTTGCTGCTGTTCGTGTAGGTCGGGATGTGGGGCTACATCGTGAATAGCGATGACACGAACAGTACACTGAGTGTACAAATTTCACTCGAATGTGAACCATCGCCAGACGCCGTAGACATACAAGTGACACCACAAATGAACCTCAATCGTGTTAACTTCGCAGGTAAGTTACTGTGCTTGTTGTGTCAGAACAGAAATAGCTATGGTCGAATGTATCGTTGTTACCATGTATGATTGTTAAACCTGCCTCCGCAATATTAATTTAATCCATCGTAAAGCAGAATCGTTGATATGTGTATAATTGTGTGGAAGTTGTGCGTGCGTGAGCGCGCGCGCATGCGTGGCGTGTTGTGTGTGTTTATGTGAGGGGTGCGTGCATGCGTGCGTGTGCATGCACCTGGTGTGTTGTGCGTGCGTGCGTGCGTGCGTGCGTGCGTGCGTGCATGCGTGTGTGTGTGTGCGTGTGCAAATCTAATTTGATCGTTAAATTATTGGGTAACTTGCAAAAGAAAACAACATCGGGTATTTTGTGAGACGAAAGTTCCTTCCTCGATTCATTTGGTTACCGCAAATGTAGTCTGTTTAGCCTTTTCAGTCATTATTGCGCCGTCTCGGTGGTGCCACAACTGCACAGTGATTACTCGGGTAACCTTTATACGCCTCCGTTGTGGTGCTGTCTCGAAACACGTACGATTTAGAGACGTGTTTCTTCAGCCTCATTGATGCTGAACACGGTGATGGCGCACGTGCATTAGTTACGTCGCTTAGGTGTCTAATGGGTGTAACTGACATTACAGATGCTGGGAATGAGTACCTCGTACTGGCCGCCCAAGTAACCGCTGACGGCCTGCCGGTACAAAACGTCAGCGTGGTGGCCTCGGTAACGTTGGGAAACGGTTCCACACTCGATGTTCGCCTGTCTGATAATGGCGCAGGTGGGTAGCAACACCTTACGCTAATTCGGTTGACCATTCAGCGTTCCCATGCTACCTCTAATGAGCTGTGCGAGGATTATATTCGGCAGGGTTTCGATAATCTACGCCAGATGTTTGGATTTCTCCAAATACAAATATAATGTGTTATCATTTATACAAACAGGCATTCCAACGTTTTTTTTACATTTAAATATAAAACCTTATGTAAATGTTGAAAGACGTATATTGTTATTGCTTAAATCTGACGGCAATCGGTCAGTGTGAACTTATCTCCATTTGTCTCAAGCCTCTAATATTCTCTCTCACTCTTCGCTGTTCGCCCTTGCCCTTTTGGCAAGATACCTTTTTAGCACTATCGTTTCATCTTAATTTCATCGTTTTATATCTTCGTCATCTTCTTCTTTTCTGCCTCTTCTTCTTCCTATTCTGTTTCCATGCTCTCTTTGTTAGTTTCTCATCACTCATTCGCTCTGTTTATGTCTTATCAATCGCAGCCGGCTCGGAACTACCGCAAATTTCAAGTGTAGCATTATTTCAATCTCTTCTCTTAATTTCTCCATATTTGTTCGTGTCACTTTACTCTTCGAACCCAGTTGGCCTCAACCTGTGGTGTTGTACAGTGATGCGTGTCGTCGTTCAGTGATGCGTGACGTGTCTTGCAGGCGCTGACACGGATGCTGGCGATGGTTTGTACGCGGCTTACTTTGTGCACTACGCGGGCAACGGCTCGTATTCCGTTGACATCGCCGCCAAACGAACAAAATCGTCATCGGCCCTTGGCCAGGTATCTCCACACGCTGCATTCGACGCCTACCAGAATCAAAGTAAGGCCACGTCCCGTCTGTAAGAGCAGCATGAGTTAAGCGGCGATTCCATATGTACGGAAAGGGCATGCGGGCTGGGAACTACCACTGTAGTGACGTCAGTTCTGGGATTCTCGTATCCCATTTCCGTATGGATACGATTCGAATAGCTACATAGAGCGATTCAATTTTCCGCATATCCGTAAAAAGAACACACCCCTGTACATACTTATGGAATCAGCCGTACTAATTTCCAATAGACACTGTATTTGTTCTTTTGTCGCATACCGCATCCGTTTCCGTACATTTAGAATCCTACTTTAAAACCTTTGGGCAGCCTCATAAATAGTGTAATAGTAGCAACCAAATACAGATTCACAAAGAAACTGTACTTCTAGGATTCTGCTCCAGCGTTCTCCGCGACACAAATCTGCAAATGTGAACACATGACGTCTCCAATCAGACAACTGCTAAATCTATTGCACTCCTAATATCACATTGACAATCCACATATACCACGATTTTGTCCAACACCACATCGACAAAATTCACGTCCACAATCCCGCAACTGACATCCAAAGTCGTAAATCGAAATTCGAATCGCTTTGTGAATGTCCTATTCGCGTCATGTTTCACAGCATCCACGTCGACGACGGCAACAAATGCGACAGTGCCGAGATTCCAGCGGACGGCTGCGTCGCCACCATTCACGGTAGAGAACCTACCGCCCGGAGACGTCGATCTCTTCCCTCCGGCAACAGTCACAGACCTCGACTTCGAGGTGGCATCGTTCGACAGTCGCACCATCAAGTTGAAATTCACGGCCCAAGGCGATGACTTAGATAGCGGTACAGGTAAGTTGGTTCGTGCGTCGAGTGTATGCAATGATATCGAACGGACAGGAATAAACACGTTTAGGTGAACTAGCATTGTTGTTGGGATTACGGTTATTATATGTTCACGATGATCAATGGTTATTTGTGAAATACTTCAAAGTTTGTTTAGAAGCATAACAGCATTTTCTGAAGAATATTTCTTTTGCACAAAAGCAACATATAATACAAACAAAATACAACTTGTTTTACTGTAGATAATGGATAATTGACAAACGTATCAGAGTCGAGTCGTATCTTCTTATAAAAATGAAGAATAACTTACAAGCAGTGTCTTTCCAATTTTATTTATTTCTAACTGCAGTTATTTATTGTATATCTCACTGAAGATTAAAGAAAAGGGCATGGTTTAACATTTTATACATAAGTGTTTAATCAACGCTTTGAACACATGTTTTGTGCAATCTGACAGTCTCCATTACGCACAGCGCTGCTATCTGGTGTCGTTAAACGATTTCTTCTGTTGTCAGCCTCATCTTATGACATTCGCTACGTGGCGCTAATCGACGACAGTGGCGCCACCGAGCGACTAGAGCAACTGCGCAATAACTTCAACTCGTGTTCTCAGCTCAGTTACGCTGGCAGCCCGCGCGACGCCGGTAAGACGGAGAGTTTGGTGCTAGGGCTCAATGGCAACAATGGCGTACAACTGTTCATGGTCGCACTCAAAGTTATCGACGACTCGAGTCAAAGCAGCGGCGTGTCCAACATCGTCGTCGTAAATTTCCGGCGAGTACCGACGACGACGACGTCGACGACAACATCCTCACCATTCACATCAGTTAAACCACCCACAGTGTTTGGATCAAGCCCCGAAGACGCGGACACCGTTACGTTGAATCTTGTTACGCTATCTTTGATCATAGTTGCTACAATCACAGTCACAACGCTAATATTTATTTGCGTACTGTGCCTCGTCTTGCGATGCAAGAGATCGCAGAATCGAAATAGTTCTCCAGCCGACATAGAACTTCAAGACTCAGCAAACATGGTTAACACCAGGAATTATAACGACAGACCACGGGACAACATCTATGAAAACGTACACGACACTGCACACGATACGTCACATGATAAGTTACATGCCAACTCACGGCCAGAACCAATCGGACAGAGCAACACGCGTCACGTACCTGTAGAAATAACGCTCAGCGGCGTAGGAAAGCGACTCTCCCGACTGATGGGTCCATTGTCTCCATCCAAGGCGAAGGCCCGAGCAAGCGGAAGTTACGCAAAAACGATCGAACCAGCGTCCGACCTGCCTCGGACGACATCAAATTACCCTCCAGTGTCCAGTGAATTTACCCCCAGAATAGGTCCCGAGGGTGGTGAGTCTGGTACGCCCACATTATACTCAAGAACTTCCTCCAGAACACCCGCACCAAGTCGCGTAGTAACGACCGCTAGAGCACAATCTCCAAATCCAACTGGAATGTACACCAAGGCACCACCTCCACCTACACTACCAAAACCAACCGGACCATACTCTAAAGCCCCTCCACCAGAACCAACTGGGACATTTGCCGATACCCGCCCGCCAAATCCAACTGGAATGTACACCAAGGCACCACCTCCACCTACACTACCAAAACCAACCGGACCATACTCTAAAGCCCCTCCACCAGAACCAACTGGTGGAGGGGCTTTTGCCGATACCCGCCCGCCAAATCCAACTGGAAGTTACGGCACATCACCACCGCCAGACCGAAGTGGAATTTATGCCAATTTGCCACCACCAACTCCAACTGGAGCTTACGCCAGAGCACCACCATCCATTGTAACACGCCAACGGACACTGACACCGACGCCCGAGGACGACGAGTCAAGTGATGAGAGTAGCTACGACGACACCATGAGCAAAGGCCCTCCTAATGACGCGTCAAGAAGAAGCTCCTCCTCTTGCAGTGACTATCAAGACAACGTCGGGCCCACTCCCGGAACGAACTCAGTGTGCATGAGAAGGCCTCCTGTTGGCGCTGACAACGTGGCAGACACTCCTGCCTCTACTGCAGGTATAACATGCTCAGCACTCGTTTTGTTGTTGTATATATGCATATATAATTATATTTCGCAACTCGAATACTGTTTATTGATTTTGAGATTGATCAACCCTATTGTCTTGATGCGCCTCTGAGCTTTGTTTGTGAAGGATTAAGGCGCAGTAGTTACTTATTATTATTATATAGAGTTACGTTCTTTTTAATATTAATAGTATGTCTTAACGTCTGTTTTGGTAGAAAGTAGTTTTTATGTATAATGTTCTTTCATACGGTGCTTTGCGATAGCGACTAATCCAGTCTTAGAGGGTTCTCCTGACCCTGATTTCTTATACAGGTGTTTTCGCTTGTCTTATCATAAATTTGTCACTTACATTGTGCACTTTTACATATAACTGTCTGTAAGCGTTATTACAAGTGTGTTAACTAAATTCATTCTGATACAGGTTCCCAACCAGATCCGACAAGGAGCAATATGACTCGCGAATCGTGGGCGATCGACAGAAGCAGTTTGTATCTGGAGATCGGGGCAGAGGAAACCTCTGGACATCGCCCTGCTCAAGGGGCGCATAACTTCGGTATGTTCGCTCCCCAGACGGGGCATCGGTTCCAACAGCCCCTCGGTGCATCACGTCAACCAGGACTACCTCTCCTCATGCCGCGACCGAGGTGATGCTCAACGATCTACCTAGACCTTTCAGAACAGTAGCTGTCTGTCCGGTACCCGACCGACCCGGACGAATGTTAGTGCCCCCAGAAGAGGTTCCTTTTATGTGATAAGGAACGTACAGTCGAACATCGTTTTACGGTAACCTCGACAATACAGCCACCTCGCAATTAAGGTCACCTTTACATCATTTATTTGCGACCGTGTGTAAATCCAAACACAAGTGAAACATAAATCGTTGCTCTCCGACCCAATCTCTTGTTTTCAACAGATCATAAATGTGGTTCTTCCATATTGGTCTGAAGAAATGGTGGATGACATCCTCGCAACAACAAAATGACCAATACAATACGATTATGCCAACCTACCCTACCATACTACTCTCAGAAAAATAACTATATACCTTGAAATATGACAGCATGTACCAGGAAAGTATTACTACTATTTTGCAAGGAACTGTAGTGATCTCGTCGTGATCGGGTATACAGTGTCAAGATTGCTATTGCGTTTCTCCGAAGACTTCAAGTTCGACATGTGACAACTTTGATAACAATAATAATTTTACTAAGATGTTGTATGTAAGCATATGTGTAATCTAGGAATATTATATTGACTGCATTTTAAAGGGGAAATGAAACGATTGAACAACCACAGCCCAAACATAAGAACATACCATTTAGAGTACATGTCACCATGATTTGACAAGTATAGCGTCACGGTATATTTTAAATAATTTTTCAAACGTAGCTACTATCGGCATAGGGCGCCGCCATCATGCTCCAGGAGCGTGTGGTTGTACATCCGGTTTGATTGGCGAGATGTCTCCCAAAGCTGTATACAGCAATTCGATAGGCGACGCAGCGTAGCTCTCAGAAAAACCGACGAAACGCATACAAACACATAAAAACAGAACAATTTAATGCACTGCGTGGCTACTAGATATACTGTAAGTGTTAGTAAGCAACTTTTCACATACTTCCGCAGAAGGATTCCAACAGAAAAAAAACAAGTTATAGATGATGAATTTGACGTGTTCGCCGGCGGCAAGATTGGCAAAAATCTGCGGTGGTCACTTTCAAACGCCGATTGCAAGCCTAAATACGAAAGTGACGAGCATAAAAAGACATTGAACGTCGAAACATAATTCTTGGTTAAAGTCATAGGTCCATCTTCAGTCGATTTGTTTACATATAACTATGCACCGATGAAATAAAATTAAACGAAATCGACCTGGAAGCTCGACATTATTACCTTATTTGGAGGGTGAAGCGGCGCGTAGGAAATAACAAGCCGAAACCAGCTTGTTGTTGCCAAGGTGACTCTGCACTCACGAGTTCCGTCAGGTATCATTACGACCACTATATAGTCCCGCAGTTCTAGTTCAAAGTCTGCATATATACAAATATGACGTATTCAAAATTGAAATGTAATAAGAAATCTGAATGTGATAAAGTACAAATACGTGTGAATACTATGATATAATTGGGAATAATGAGTGCTTGTAATCCGCCGATTTAGTTTACGCCGGCAAGTCGTGCCGGCGTGTTGCTACGTCTGAATACCGCAACGTCTACATCTACGAGTCTATGTTATCGACTTAGTTGCTGGTGTGGGGAATAACCTTCAAAATAATTACAAAAATAAATGTCAGCTACCGTAGCCAGTATAACGTTTTGCGAAATAGTGTCGTCATCTATTAATCAACATTAGTCACAGTCCGGACCAAGCCCTGTCAATCATGTATTGTAGGCATTGTCATTGGAATGTATTAATTTAAAAGAAATAGTTAAAGACAAATATTATTGAAGTTGGACTGCTCAAATACTACAAAATGTAACCGCATTTAATTAAGTGACATTACAAGTATTTAAATCCTTAAAAATACTTGTTATACAGTCAATAGCATACAACAAAACACGATAGTCATATCTGATATAATTAGTTATTAGCATAGTAAGTAGGTTCACATCAGTCAACTAAAGTCAATCACCATGTAGACCTAATACAAATTTATGTGTCTCAAATATTGGCTTGTAACAATGGACCCTGAATTGATGCTCCAGTTTTGAGGCGACAATTTAGCAAGCATGCAATCATACCAACTGTTTTCCTGATATAGATTGCATGACTGCAAACACCAATGTATGCTTTTAATAACAAGGACATTTTATATAATTTATTGACTTTTGAATGTAAGCCTAACAAGGAAAAAAGGAAATAACGTCACAGGAAAAAGCCACAAAGATTAATAAATATATATTTTGTATTTATAAAGTTCAAATGTTAAACACATTTGAGTGCACATGCATTTTAATCATGAAAATTAAAGATAACACACATATATCCACTAAACAAAACCGTTAAAAAAGTCACTTGTAAATCGCACTTGTGCTCCAATTTTAATTCATATTTGCAAGATTGTGTCATTTTGTTCATAATATATAACGGAAGTATCCAAACAACCACAGGACTTAATACCGAGCGCAAGCTTCGAAGGATCCAGCGAAGGATTTAGCATGAGAGATGACATCGTCCCTCGTGGTAATACAAATGTCACTTGTATTGCTGTCACGCCATCGAACTGTAGTGTCAAAACATAAAGGAAGCCAGTGGTCGTGTCGTCAGTGCGACACTTTGTCGATGCAGTAGTTAATACTGACAATACTGTTGTTCCATTGAACATTCACCATGACCGTGGGTATGCAAAGTTGCCATCGCAGTCTAGCACGCCTTCTCCGACTGACCCTGACCATGGCAGTTCTGTCAATATAGACGCCCTTCGGATGTCCCAGTCTCACTATCGCCATCTTCAGACGATTCTGTCTGCAACAGCGAGAAGAGAAACATTGAAGCGAGTGATGCAGAATATGTTGTAGCATGTGACAGCGGTATCACTGATGATGACTCAAGCGGTTCTTACACTAATGGGAAAGAGAGAAAGTTTGTCATCTGTGAGAAAAACATCATTTCACTTTTCTGCACCTGCTAAAACACTAAACTGCAATAATCCACTTATATCAAAGCCTAGCATCACAGTGACTGGATTTGCAGTGGTTGTGACCACAGAATGTGTTGATGGCCACTCGTTCATGTGGCACTCGCAACCCAAGATTGGTAACATTTATGAGAGTAACTTGTTGATACCAAGCGTCCTCTTCCTGACTGGACATTCATTCACTGTGTACAATTTGGTCAACCTAATGAACCTATGTGCCTTGTCACCCCGCCAGTGCTACAACATACAGCGGGCATACATACTGCCAGAGATAGAGGACATGCCATTCAGAGGCCATCATGTCAGCTCTGGCCGGACAGAGCGTGGTCGCATCAGACGATGCAAGATATGACAATCCAGGACTCAATGCTACATTTGGCATTTACTTCATCATGGACACTGACAGCCAACTCATCATTGCTCAAGAAACTGTTCGGGTCACAGAGGTCAAGAACAGTTACTGGATGGAAGTGGAAGGCTTGAAACGCTGCTTGGACAACCTGACTGACCATGGGGTGAAGATCACCACACTTGCCACTGACAGACATCCCAGCATTAGAAAGAGAAAGAAATAAAGGTTGTTGCCTGCCAAGAAAGTTGAAGTTGTCCCTTCGATAGGCGCAATTGCCAACCACCTGTGGTATTGCGCATCAGCTTGTGGTGGTGATGCCCGCTTGATGAAGGAGATGTGGATCTCGCTCCTCCATCACATCAGGAATTCCATTCATGGACAGCAGGCGCAGAGTTGTACCGGAAGTGCAGTCATGCAACGTATACACAACAAGAAGTGAAAACAACACTGAAGGTACAGAAGCCTTCACTGTCCAGAAGGCTATACTGGACTGTTGCCTACTGTATGATATAGAGAGCGTTATGAAGTGTGTTCACACTGGTGAACTGGAGAGCTTACATGCCCTCTTGCTTAAGTATGCACCCAAGTTCAGCCGTCAAGGCATCATAGCCCGACTCCACTTGGCCACCATTGACGACAACACAAATACAAAGTAAGGCTTGTGATATCAATAGTGTTAACATTTTATGTTACAAAATAATGTATCAGTTGCTTGACAAAGCTGCACACTTTTGAAATCCAGCATTGCATTAGGAAATAAACTGAAATGGCTGAAAATCCCTGCCTGTACTCGATAGCAAAACAATGTTAGGAATACAGTTTCGAAAATACAATCTCACTGCACAAGAGTATGCATGCAAACAACAGATAACATAATTAAAATTGAGGACATTTGTTTATTGTTACTTGAATTGTTTAATTATATATCAATGGAATTGGAATGGTATGCTTTGGAATTGCTTATTGAAATATAAACTGATGCATATATAAATTATATATATATATATATATATGATTCAATAATAAATATCTGAATGTATTATGGAATTGGAATTCCTTGGAAGTTTAAATTGAAAAGGATGGTAGAATTTGGAACCGATTAATAAATGACATTAGCCGTTTGATTGATTGAGAGAGAGTGAGAGAGAGAGAGAGAGAGAGAGAGAGAGAGGGAGAGGGAGAGGGAGAGGGAGAGGGAGAGGGAGAGGGAGAGGGAGAGGGAGAGGGAGAGGGAGAGGGAGAGGGAGAGGGAGAGGGAGAGAGAGATTTTAAATTTATAATTTGTTCAATCAGCGGGAAATGGTGAAAACAGCAGACAACAAGCTACGGTATCAGTTGCAGTATTCAAAGTCTGCTGGGTATGTAGTGAAGAAAGTGATGGCGTCAAAGGACTACAGCTTCCGAGGAGAAATTCTAGAGGGCATGGCAGCTAGATGCACGTGTGGCACAAAGCTGTGAAGTGTGCTCCAAGTTGCGACATCAAGTAAGGAGGTAACTCTAGCAGAGCATGCAGGCATCGAAAAACCAGCAAAAGAGGAGGCTGTGGCAAAGCAAAGAACCGGCTTTACGGAAAACTAGTTGTATCCGTATCAATTCGGTTTAGTGCCACCCAGTTTCAAATGACAATGGATTTCTATGCTTAAATAACATTGTTTGAACATCACTGGCAGAAATAGAGAAACGTTTTAGGCAAAGTGCATTCTCACTACTGTATAGGACCTCCTAAAGTAAGGAACATCCAC
Organism: Escarpia spicata; assembly: GCA_963995525.1. NCBI lineage: Eukaryota > Metazoa > Annelida > Polychaeta > Sabellida > Siboglinidae > Escarpia > Escarpia spicata. Next base: position 11,338,796 of record OZ023205.1, on the reverse strand, counting down.
TTAAAAGCTTGTATCCTAGTTGTGGTATGCAATATATTTTATTAGACACTATTCGATGTAGGGAACTTTGGGTATATGTAATTTACTGGAATAGTTTAACCAAGTCCAAACATGTTACTTACAGTGAGTTTTTTGCAACAGACTACCATTCTCAAACATCACACTGACCTGTACATGTATTTGTTCATATGACTCGCTGTACACTTTTAATGTGGCTTCTAGGACGTGTGTCACAAAAATGATAAGGGCCATTACCATTAAAACTGGACTGTTACCATCAAGTTTAGTAAAAGTAAAGTGCCATCTTACAATCTGTTTAATCTGTATGTTTTAGCCAGTATTATTAAAGTGTACTACAAACTAATGAAGCAGCAAAGGATTCAGCTATACGTTTTTTTATATATTCATACTTCATTGTTAGTATTACATTTGACATTATCACAAAACAACATCTCAAAAAGTACTTAATAATAATAAGAACACTTATATAGTGCCATAAATCTAGATAAATCCATTTGGAGGCACTTAATAGATTTTGAAACTAGTACTACAAGTTTTGAATCTGTATCTTGAATAATAATACTTGTTTTCTTGACACATGGCCCTAGTGTTGAAAGTTGAAACCCACAATTATGTAAAACTGGAACTGTAATGGGATATTTTGTATGTAGTAATTTTTGTATCACAATATTTGATCATAATGATGACCCATATCATCAATAAACGTGTTACTTATTGATGTACTGTATGTGCACAGGACTGACACAGACCCAAATTGTAATACAGTTAGATTAAAATGTGTCACAGTGTGAAGTGAATCAACTGAAAGAAACAATGAAAACCGGTGTGTGAATTTGACTAATGCATTGGCACAGTCTGCCATGTAGTCTTATTTATTTGTGAATTGTTTCTCCATATGAATAAACTGTTGATATATTTCATGTTGGCTTCAGTATTACAAATCGAATTATGAACAGGGACATGCAAGACACTACAGATCACATTGTTGTTGCCAAAAATGGGATAAGAAGGCACCGAATAATTCATTCTTCCTTTTGGTCAATCTAATCTTACTTATCCATGGTTTTTATTTTCACTGTACACTCACCTGTATAGTGCAATGTCCATAGCTTAAATTTTCATAAACCCCATTCACTTCTGGATACAGTGCAGGCTGGTATAACACGTCTGTTGCCTTTTCCAAGTCTCTCCCTTGACCACAACGTGAAGTGACGATATGCGGCTAATCGAATCAATCGATATGTTCTGAAAGTTCATTTATTTGCATTAGGTGATAATAAACAAACAGTATCTTCTAATTATTGTTATACTGGCAAAACTGTGTGTTTTATCAATATCACATCATGAATTCAGTGAATTGGTTCATTTGTTTGTGAAGGGCTGTAATAATTATGATTGTAAGACTACATTTCATGATGTGGTCTTGATAACACACACACATAATATATATACATTTTTTATTATATTAAAAACTCCACTTAAATATTTTTGTATCAATAATACATTGCACAATGTCCTGATTATGCATCTATTAATGCATGGTAGTGTGCAATGTGTCTACATTTTTATATAAATTAAGCAAGTTGCTTGAACACTTTTAAATAGGGAATTAAACAACTGTATAAAAAGGATGCACACGTCCTGTCAAGAATAAAAGTAAGTTTATTAAGAAAATTATCAAAAATTGATGAAAATCATAGACATAGTTTTTATGAAGATTGAGTGAACCTGAACATTTGAGGTGGGAACAAGTATAATTACTCTATTTAAGTTTGAAATAGTTATTGCTAGAATAATTATTTGATACCTGTTGAATTACGTAGTACTTACCTACTAGCTATTGGTCGAATAAACGAGTCTGCACGCAAATCGTACAATGACAACAGACCGACTTCCAAGTTCCAACACCGCCCTGTTGGTGCAAACCGTTTCGAAGTCGTCACTCATAATCGGTAATGACACTAAATCTAATGCAGGTCTGTCATACGGTGATGTACGGCAGCTATATCCCTACAGCACAGCAACTCGATGTGCGTCGACATTGTCATTGGGACGCAGTGTTCACACAAACACTCATGCGACATTATTAAGTCGCGTAACGTCTTCGTCGTCGATAGACCAATTGTCACTGTCCGGTCCGACTCCCACAACTGAACCTGACCCGGGGCCGGACATTATCGGACCGTGGATCGCACACTGTCACTGGGTGAAACCCGTATGGCACAGGTAGGGTGGACGGACCCAAATTTTTTTTCGTAAAAAAAAATGTTTTCTCATTTTTCCCTGATAGTAGTCACTATAAGAAGTACAATGGTAGTTGTTTCATGTATCTAAGTGAAATATTAAAAAAACTACAGCTTGGTAAAGTTTTGAATTTAATGAAATTTTCTGACGGTTTTCTGACAGATCTAATTTTGCATATAAATCATAAGAATTTTGGTTATAATTTATTTCCCCTGATAATAGTCACTAATAGAAGTGCAATGGTGCTTGTTTCATGTACATAAATGAAATATTAAAGAAACTGCAGTTTTGTAAAGTTTCTAATTTCATGATTTTTTCCGACAATGTTCCGGTGGATTTGATTTTGCATATAAATCACAAGAAAATTGTTTCTAAAATATGTTCCCACATAGTGGTCACTATAAGAAGTAAATGCTATGCATTTCATATAGCTAAGTACAACATTAAGAAAACTACAGTTTTGCAAAGTTAAAAATTTCATGAATTTTTCCGAATGTTTTCTGATGGATCTGATTTTGTACATAAATCACAAGAAAATTACTTTTTATCATCTCGAGTCTTTTGCCATCTATAAAGAAGGCCAATACAAAATTACATGTAACAATAAATACACACATAAAAAAGTAAATACACACACCATGCATTACAATACCATTAAATCATGAACACAACACAGCAACTGAGCAAAGATGATCAGTGTGGTTCCATCTTCATAACATTAAAAAAAAACTGTATGAAGTTGCAACCACATGAAAGGCATTGTTGATTGGGCTGTGGATTAAAACCACAAAATGACAATACTAGTCTCCATTACACAACACTTGTTATATTGGGCAAAGCCAATAACTGCTATGATTGACAAGCCAATTAACTCGTAATACACTGTGGCACAAAATGCCAATAATAGTCCCCATTACACAACACTTGTTATATTGGACAAAGCCCATAACTACTATGATTGCCAAACCAATTAACTTGTGATATACTGTGGTTAAACCCATTGCTATCATCAACAATAGGGCCTACTATTATACTTATTTGTCTATGATTATATACAATTAATATATAAAAAAAAAATTTCAGCGCAGGTACACACACTGACATTATTACAACATAAGAAAATTCACAAACCAACAGGTAGAATGCATGATAATAAACTACGGCCACTAAACTGGGACCCCTGTCTCCCATGTTGTCAGAAGGGGAGGTAAATCGGTCTGACCTCCCTAGCACAGGCCCTTTGACGCTTTGTGTGTGTCAACCGTATCAACCGTAATTTCCGAGTGACAAGTCGAACTAGAGTCTTCATCTGTCGTATCGATTTTCTCCCCAAGTGATACGGAAGTTTTTAAAATCACTTTTAATAACTCGTCTCTACCAAAATCCTTCGACGTCAACAAAATAAAAATAGTCCCGGTATGCGCGCGCATCTAATATTCTGAACTTTGCTTTGAAAACCCCGCCCCCTTCTGGCAGCTAAAATCTTCGTTCAGGAAGTGTGACTTTAACAACGATTTCATTGGTTATAAATCGTTGCCATTTTATTTCACCTTTTTATTTCGAACGCGTATACAAGTTATTTGTTGACCTATAGAACGCCTATCGTGTATAATAGGGCACCATATCTTTGTTTTCGCACAGAAATGTCTACTAATGAAGTAAACCGAAAAACTCCGAAATTTAACATTGATTAGATAGGAGTGAATCAAACCACTCGCTTGGAACAAAGATGGCGATACGCAGTGCTCTATAGCGACGATTTAGGCATAGAACAAAATCGTTTTTTTAGTTTGTCTTATAAATGAGTACGTTTCTGTTAACATTAATGTATACTTATATAGTATATATTTAAATACGTAGCATGAAACAGCTGCATTTCATTTCCCCTTTAATGTATTCATTTTTATAATGTGTATTACCGGTTAATGTGAATATAAGTATCAACAAATTATAAAGAATAATTGCATGAGTACACGCATGCGTGCATGCGTGTGTGTGTGTGTGTGTGTGTGTGTGTGTGTGTGTGTGTGTGTGTGTGTGCGTGCGTGCGAGCGTGCGAGCGAGCGTGCGAGCGAGGCCTGGTGCACGTGTCCCCTAGACCTTATGAATTTGGCTTGCCCGCCCACGCAACCGTGCCCCCCTGAAATGTGTCCCAGTTTCGATTATAATAAGGTGAAGTTACGCCGACGCGGCGATGAAATATTTTCAACATCACACCCCCCCCCCCCCCCCCCCTCTCTCCCGCCGTCTTGCGATGTAACCAGTTGAGACGAAATAGGAGACAGCGGGAAGAAGATGAAATTGCGGCCGCGCAGCGATGAAACATATTCAACAGCACCCCCCCCCCCCCCGTGTGGGCGTATGTGGGAGTAGATTGATAAGTGTATTTACATTAATACAAAGTGTTTAAGAAAACTATTTGTTTTATGAGTTGACAAATGTATCGAGTGGCTGTGTACTCCAGCGACTACGTTTGACTGCTGCACCTAATGCTGCACTAGAATAATCGTAGAATTAAACCAATGTATAATCTAGTAAACAATGTCATGGTAACAGTGATCTCATGGACAATATGGTTTCAATATACATCTGGATCAATTAAAACATGGAAAACAATTCGTACTTATTTTGTCGTATCGGTCATTTCAATCATCACGAATGGGAGAAAAACTTTCACTGCGACTGAATTGATTACATATAATATTGACGAAGATGGTTCAGTTACTGCGACTGAACCGATTATTTACATTATATAAAACAGTCAAAACATTGACGAAGAGCACACAATCATTGCGACTGAACTGATTACATCCAGCAATGACGAAGACAACACAAACACTGCGACTGAACTGATTATATACATACATTTCTAAGAGAACATAATCACTGCGACTGTACAACACTGGCAAAGAGAGACTTGTCACCATTACTGAACTAATTATAATATTATACAACCGCAGTCACTGTGACTGAACATAAAACTAAAGTAACCGTGGCTGAACTGATCAGTGACAACATCGATGAAGAGAATACCGTCACCGTGACTGAACTGATTGCATACAACAACATTGACGAAAAGGACGCAGTCGTCGTGACTGCACTGATTAGAGACAGAGTCTCGGTGAAGAGTCCAACATGTGGCGCCACCTTCTAGCTAAGCAGCCGCTGGATAGAGGCTTCATTCGATAGCTTGTAACTAATCGTTCTGATTTCTAATTAAATTAAGAATACGAAATTCAATGGCACCGTTGAAAATATTTGACGATATTGAACCGATGACAACATGAGAGGTTTTCTGAGTTGGATTTATCCAGATTACATTTTTGCTGCCCTATTTTGTATAGCTATTCCAGGAAATGGTACGCTTCCTTTGGTGTGCAGCATGTTGTGGAAGATTGCTTTCTTACATCGCCTACATTTATCTATATCACGGTTCATATACACAGCTGTTTCAACAGAGGTGACGTGAAGTGAACGAAATTATCCAAGCTTCGAAACGTTCGTTCGAACATCTATCATCTCGATTTAGAGACCGACGTTTTAAACCTTTCGCTACCGCGCCTTAATGTCGTCATCAGAATATGAATAAATGCGCCCATGCGCAGGAGACCAGCAACACATTGACGTGATTCGAATGAACATGTTCACTAGCAGTGTGCAAAGTAAGAGACTGAAGCCGGCTCGGTGCGGCCAGAGGAGTCACAGAAGCGTGGCTCATTCAATTACTTTAGTTGATTTATGAAGCGATCATACAAAACGCTCCATCGAACCTGCCAAACTAAATATATCACCATGGCGTACGAGTTGCCAAGATAACCAGTTCAAGGGAGATACCGTTGTATATTCCGATTAAAAATACCCAAGTAGTTATTTGTCATCTATTTGTTTTGATTAGTACTTGATTTCGGCGACACGAAGAATAACACACAACGTTGTTTGCTCCTCGTCTTGTTTAACTAACATTCTTAAAACGAGAATAAACATGTTGAAGGTGTACTGCCCACGAACCTGCAAGGTATACTGCCCACTAACCTACAAGGTGTACTGCCCACTACCCTACAAGGTACACTGCCCACTAAACTGCAAGGTGTACTGCCAACTACCCTACAAGGTATACTGCCCACGAACCTGCAAGGTATACTGCCCACTAACCTACAAGGTGTACTGCCCACTACCCTACAAGGTACACTGCCCACTAAACTGCAAGGTGTACTGCCAACTACCCTACAAGGTATACTGCCCACTAACCTGCAAGGTGTACTGCCAACTAATCTACAAGGTATACTGCCTACTAATCTGCAAGGTATACTGCCCACTAACCTACAAGGTGTACTGCCAAATACCCTACAAGGTATACTGCCCACTAACCTGCAAGGTGTACTGTCAACTAATCTGCAAGGTATACTGCCCACTAATCTGCAAGGTATACTGCCCACTAACCTACAAGGTGTACTGCCAAATACCCTACAAGGTATACTGCCCACTAACCTGCAAGGTGTATTGTCAACTAATCTGCAAGGTATACTGCCCACTAATCTGCAAGGTATACTGCCCACTAACCTACAAGGTGTACTGCCAAATACCCTACAAGGTATACTGCCCACTAACCTGCAAGGTGTACTGCCAACTAATCTGCAAGGTATAGTGCCCACTAACTTGCAAGGTATACTGCCCACTAACCTACAAGATGTACTGCCAACTACCCTACAATGTATACTGCCCACTAACCTGCAAGGTATACTGCCCACTAACCTACAAGGTGTACTGCCCACTAACATGCATGGTATACTGTCCACAAACCTACAAGGTGTACTGCCAACTACCCTACAAGGTATACTGCCAACTACCCTACAATGTATACTGCCCACTAACATGCATGGTATACTGCCCACTAACCTACAAGGTGTACTGCCCACTACCCTACAGGGTATACTGCCCACTAACCTGCAAGGTGAACTGTCAACTAATCTGCAAGGTATACTGCCTATTAACCTGCAAGGTATACTGCCCACTAACCTACAAGGTGTACTGCCAACTACCCTACAAGGTATACTGCCCACTAACCTGCAAGGTGTACTGCCAACTAATCTGCAAGGTGTACTGCCAACTAATCTGCAAGGTATACTGCCCACTAATCTGCAAGGTATACTGCCCACTACCCTACAAGGTGTACTGCCCACTAACATGAATGGTATACTGTCCACAAACCTACAAGGTATACTGCCAACTACACTACAAGGTATACTGCCCACTAACATGCATGGTATACTGCCCACTAACCTACAAGGTGTACTGCCCACTACCCTACAGGGTATACTGCCCACTAACCTGCAAGGTGTACTGCCAACTACCCTACGAGGTATACTGCCCACTAACATGCAAGGTGTACTGCCAACTAACCTACAAGGTGTACTGCCCACTACCCTGCAAGGTATACTGCCCACTAACCTGCAAGGTGTACTGCCCACTAACATGCATGGTATACTGCACACTAACCTGCAAGGTATACTGCTCACTAACCTGCAAGGTGTACTGCCAACTAATCTGCAAAATATACTGCCTACTAACCTGCAAGGTGTACTGCCAACTAGTCTGCAAGGTGTACTGCCAACTAACCTGCAAGGTATACTGGCAATTAATATGCAAGGTATACTGTCCACTAGCCTGCAAGGTATACTGCCCACTAACCTGCAAGGTATACTGCCAACTAACCTGCAAGGTATACTGCCAACTAATATGCAAGGTATACTGTCCACTAGCCTGCAAGGTATTCTGCCCACTAACCTGCAAGGTGTACTGCCAACTAACCTGCAAGGTGAACTGCCAACTAATCTGCAAGGTATACTGCCCATTAACCTGCAAGGTATACTGCCCACTAACCTACAAGGTGTACTGCCCACTAACCTACAAGGCATACTGCCCACTAACCTGCAAGGTATACTGCCCACTAACCTACAACGTGTATTGCCCACTGACCTACAAGCTATACTGCCCACTAACCTGCAAGGCATACTGTCCACTAACCTGAAAGGTGTACTGCCCACTAATCTACAAGGTGTACTGCCCACTAACCTGCAAGGTATACTGCTCCCAAACCTGCAAGGTGTACTTCCCACTATCCTGCAAGTTATACTGCCCACTAATCTGCAAGGTATACTGTCCACTAGCCTGCAAGGTATTCTGCCCACTAACCTGCAAGGTGTACTGCCAACTAACCTGCAAGGTGAACTGCCAGCTAATCTGCAAGGTATACTGCCCACTAACCTGCAAGGTATACTGCCCACTAACCTACAAGGTGTACTGCCCACTACCCTACAAGGTATACTGCCCACTAACCTGCAAGGTGTACTGCCCACTAACCTACAAGGCATACTGCCCACTAACCTGCAAGGTATACTGCCCACTAACCTACAAGGTGTATTGCCCACTGACATACAAGGTGTATTGCCCACTAACCTACAAGGTGTACTGCCCACTACCCTACAAGGTATACTGCCCACTAACCTGCAAGGTGTACTGCCCACTAACCTACAAGGCATACTGCCCACTAACCTGCAAGGTATACTGCCCACTAACCTACAAGGTATACTGCCCACTAACCTACAAGGTGTATTGCCCACTAACCTACAAGGTATACTGCCCACTAATCTGCAAGGTGTACTGCCCAATAACCTGCAAGGCATACTGTCCACTAACCTGCAAGGTGTACTGCCCACTAACATGCAAAGTGTACTGCCCACTAATCTGCAAGGTGTACTGCCCACTAACCTGCAAGGAATACTGCTCCCAAACCTGCAAGGTGTACTTCCCACTATCCTGCAAGGTATACTGCCCACTAACCTGCAAGGTGTACTGCCCACTAACATGCAATGTATACTGCCAACTAACCTGCAAGGTATACTGCCAACTAGCCTGCAAGGTATACTGCCCATTAACCTGCAAGGTATACTGCCAACTAACCTGCAAGATATACTGCCCACTAACCTGCAAGGTGTACTGCCTACTAACCAACAAGGTGCCCTGCCCACTAACCTGCAAGGTATAGTGCCCACTAACCTGCAAGATGTACTGCCCACTAACCTGCAAAATATACTGCCCACTAACCTGCAAGGCATACTGCCCACTAACCTACAAGGTGTACTGCCTACTAACCTGCAAGGTGAACGGCCCACTAAACTGCAAGGTGTACTGCTCACTAACCTGCAAGGTATAGTGCCCACTAACCTGCAAGATGTACTGCCCACTAACCTGCAAAATATACTGCCCACTAACCTGCAAGGCATACTGCCCACTAACCTACAAGGTGTACTGCCTACTAACCTGCAAGGTGAACGGCCCACTAAACTGCAAGGTGCACTGCCCACTAACCTTCAAGGCATACTGCCCACTAACCTGTAAAGTATACTGCCCACTAACCTACAAGGTGTATTGCCCACTAACCTACAAGGTGTATTGCCCATTAACCTGCAATGTATACTGCCCACTAACCTACAAGGTGTATTGCCCACTAACCTACAAGGTGTACTGCCCATTAACCTGCAAGGTATACTGCCCACTAACCTACAAGGTGTATTGCCCACTAACCTACAAGGTGTACTGCCCACTAATCTACAAGGTGTACTGCCCATTAACATGCAATGCATAGTGCCCACTAATCTGCAATATATACTGCCCACTAACCTGCAAGGTGTACTGTCCACTAACCTACAAGGTCTACTGCACACTAACCTACAAGGTGTACTGCCCACTGACCTGCAAGGTATACTTCCCACTAACCTGCAAGGTGTACTGCCCATTAACCTGCAAGGTATACTGCCCACAAACCTACAAGGTATACTGCCCACTAACCTGCAAGGTGTACTGCCCACTAACCTGCAAGGTGTACTGCCCACTAACCTGCAAGGTATACTGCCCACTAACCTGCAAGTATACTGCCCACTAACCTACAAGGTATACTGCCCACTAACCTGCAAGGTGTACTGCCCACTAACCTGCAAGGTGTACTGCCCAATAACCTGCAAGGCATACTGTCCACTAACCTGCAAGGTGTACTGCCCACTAACATGCAAAGTGTACTGCCCACTAATCTGCAAGGTGTACTGCCCACTAACCTGCAAGGAATACTGCTCCCAAACCTGCAAGGTGTACTTCCCACTATCCTGCAAGGTATACTGCCCACTAACCTGCAAGGTGTACTGCCCACTAACATGCAATGTATACTGCCAACTAACCTGCAAGGTATACTGCCAACTAGCCTGCAAGGTATACTGCCCATTAACCTGCAAGGTATACTGCCAACTAACCTGCAAGATATACTGCCCACTAACCTGCAAGGTGTACTGCCTACTAACCAACAAGGTGCCCTGCCCACTAACCTGCAAGGTATAGTGCCCACTAACCTGCAAGATGTACTGCCCACTAACCTGCAAAATATACTGCCCACTAACCTGCAAGGCATACTGCCCACTAACCTACAAGGTGTACTGCCTACTAACCTGCAAGGTGAACGGCCCACTAAACTGCAAGGTGTACTGCTCACTAACCTGCAAGGTATAGTGCCCACTAACCTGCAAGATGTACTGCCCACTAACCTGCAAAATATACTGCCCACTAACCTGCAAGGCATACTGCCCACTAACCTACAAGGTGTACTGCCTACTAACCTGCAAGGTGAACGGCCCACTAAACTGCAAGGTGCACTGCCCACTAACCTTCAAGGCATACTGCCCACTAACCTGTAAAGTATACTGCCCACTAACCTACAAGGTGTATTGCCCACTAACCTACAAGGTGTATTGCCCATTAACCTGCAATGTATACTGCCCACTAACCTACAAGGTGTATTGCCCACTAACCTACAAGGTGTACTGCCCATTAACCTGCAAGGTATACTGCCCACTAACCTACAAGGTGTATTGCCCACTAACCTACAAGGTGTACTGCCCACTAATCTACAAGGTGTACTGCCCATTAACATGCAATGCATAGTGCCCACTAATCTGCAATATATACTGCCCACTAACCTGCAAGGTGTACTGTCCACTAACCTACAAGGTCTACTGCACACTAACCTACAAGGTGTACTGCCCACTGACCTGCAAGGTATACTTCCCACTAACCTGCAAGGTGTACTGCCCATTAACCTGCAAGGTATACTGCCCACAAACCTACAAGGTATACTGCCCACTAACCTGCAAGGTGTACTGCCCACTAACCTGCAAGGTGTACTGCCCACTAACCTGCAAGGTATACTGCCCACTAACCTGCAAGTATACTGCCCACTAACCTACAAGGTATACTGCCCACTAACCTGCAAGGTGTACTGCCCACTAACCTGCAAGGTATACTGCCCACTAACCTACAAGGTATACTGCAAGGTGTACTGCCCATTAACCTTCAAGGTATACTGCCCACTAACCTACAAGGTATACTGCCCACTAACCTGCAAGGTGTCCTGCCCACTAACCTGCAAGGTATACTGCCAAGTAACCCGCAAGGTATACTGCCTACTTCTCAACAATCAATTTGGAGAGCTTTTCAGAACTGAAAGTGAAAATTCTAAGAAACTCCAAGAAACATACCATATTATAAGGTGTATTGCCCACTAACCTACAAGGTGTATTGCCCATTAACCTGCAATGTATACTGCCCACTAACCTACAAGGTGTATTGCCCACTAACCTACAAGGTGTACTGCCCATTAACCTGCAAGGTATACTGCACACTAACCTGCAAGGTGTACTGCCCACTAACCTACAAGGTGTACTGCCCACTAATCTACAAGGTGTACTGCCCATTAACATGCAATGCATAGTGCCCACTAACCTGCAATATATACTGCCCACTAACCTGCAAGGTGTACTGTCCACTAACCTACAAGGTCTACTGCACACTAACCTACAAGGTGTACTGCCCACTGACCTGCAAGGTATACTTCCCACTAACCTGCAAGGTGTACTGCCCATTAACCTGCAAGGTATACTGCCCACAAACCTACAAGGTATACTGCCCACTAACCTGCAAGGTGTACTGCCCACTAACCTGCAAGGTGTACTGCCCACTAACCTGCAAGGTGTACTGCCCACTAACCTGCAAGGTATACTGCCCACTAACCTGCAAGTATACTGCCCACTAACCTACAAGGTATACTGCCCACTAACCTGCAAGGTGTACTGCCCACTAACCTGCAAGGTATACTGCCCACTAACCTACAAGGTATACTGCAAGGTGTACTGCCCATTAACCTTCAAGGTATACTGCCCACTAACCTACAAGGTATACTGCCCACTAACCTGCAAGGTGTCCTGCCCACTAACCTGCAAGGTATACTGCCAAGTAACCCGCAAGGTATACTGCCTACTTCTCAACAATCAATTTGGAGAGCTTTTCAGAACTGAAAGTGAAAATTCTAAGAAACTCCAAGAAACATACCATATTATAATTTATTATGAACATGTCTTCATGTTCTCGGTAATCAAACTGGACGGTAACACGTCATGTGTATGCTTTCTCACAGAAAATATCGCGTTTCGTAAGGTATTGCGTTTTGTGGGTATTGCAGACCTCTTTGACAGGCAGCCATTCCATCTGTGTCTGAGCTGGCAATATTTTAATTGATTTTAAATAAAAGTAAAAGAAGCACTATATAAATACAAAATATATTTAACAAACCTTTGTAAATAAGACCGTCATTGTTCATTAAAGGCATTTTGTAGGAGTTCCAACCCTTCCATGTTTAGTCAGACGCGACTCTCTGAAAGCAAGTCCTGATATATTGCATACTGTAATTTGTTTTATATAGAAGTGCTCAGAGCTTACACTAAACATAACGAGTCTCACTTGGTACCCTTACTTATATCCATTTACACGCCAAGTATGGTTTTCATACGGTATCGTGTTCATCCTGTGTTAGAACGTAATTAACAAAAACAAGTATAATCACCCAGGTTAACAACATCTATGAAGATGATTCACCAATATTTCACCGTTCTATATTGACACAAAGTTCGCAAATAAATAAATATATATATATATATAATATATAAACAGTTTTTGTTTGTGAATTAAGGGACACACACGCACGTTCGCACGTACGCACGCACGCACACACACACGCACACACACACACATACCATACATGACTATGACAATTTTTAAACATTATATTTAATTAAATATTATATAGAGGCGAACTACGACCTGACCGCGCTGACTGCGGCATGCTGTTCAGTCTGCCGTCCGTGGCCGCGGCTAGCGAGGGAGTCGCCGCGGTGTCGACGCCTCAACTAATCAATACGATGTAATGTTATGCGCTGTTCGTTTAGTCATGCGACGTTGGCTCAACGCACAACGCATCAACACTGGCAGTCCGAGTTCTCATCAACCACCGACGCCATCAGCGACGTAGAGCAACCCGGGTGTCTGGGACGATGTTCCCAGGGACATCAGGCCGCACGAGGTGGGACACTGCGCCGCGCTTCCTCGGGGCCGCGTCGACCTAGCTCCGTCGTTGTCGCAGCCACGGACATATACGCGAAATCAAAACCGGGCGACACCGTCTTCTGGTGACAGCGCGACGCACGACAGCTTGATGTGCGGACTCGACGTGTTTGCGACTAGGGATCCGAGGTAAGACCGGTCCGCAGACATGGGTAACGAGACGAGTCAGGAACAGCCGTCAGACAGCGACCACCCGGGTGTGCCTCACCCCACGATGCCACCCCGCAGCAGCACTCCTTTGTCGGAGGCGTGCGAGGTGGCGTCCGTGTGCAGTCGTAGGCCTTCTGTCTCCTCCCTCGGACAGTTCGATGACCCACCGGAAGTCGATCTGAGTCACCTGAGCGCTGAGGAACGGGCCAAGATCGCCGCCGTCATGGAGAGAGCGCGACAGGCCCAGGACGAGGAGGCCGAGAGGATCAGGTTGGTGTCACGTGACGCGCACCCTGCGGTCAAGGGTCAATCCGTGTGGGCATGCGTGCCTTCCTCCCCGTCTTATGATACAGTCATACACAACACACGTGATCTTGCATACTCAGAGTAATTAAATAGCATTTGAACAGCGCCTTTCTCAAAATAAATGTTGGGGTAACTGGGTTATTTCACTAATGACTGATAACATCAATAGTATGTCATCAAATAAACAATTGTATGTATACAATAGCTATGCAGTCCTGTATGAACCGCTCTTCATAGTTGTTTATACACACAATAGTGCCCTAACATTAATAAATGATTGTGTTTGGACTACACCTCCGCCTGTAGTTTACCCCGTTATTGGCAGCACGTGGACTGGATTAGTCATAATGAAATGATAAAATGTTTGGCTATTTAAATTCCACAACCTTCCTAGACACTATTCACAGCTGTCGCTAAGTCATTCACAATACATGTATATCGTAATTTCAACATTTTTCACAGCTGTCTAAGTCACACAATAATTATAGTCCTATGTGTAACATTCATCAAGACTACAATTGGGTTGCGCAGTACTACTGCGACACATTACTCCTAAATATACCCCCCACAGCTGCCCAGGGTAGTTAATAGTTCTAGATAAGACGTTCATTCCAGGTGTCACATTTAAACCATTTACCTAGAGAAATACGTAGATTACTACTGTTCAAAACATATTCCAAAATAAGACGTGTATTGCGACTGTATAAGTTAAACAACAGCCTTATATAAGATGCCTAGTTCGGCCATACAACATTCTTAGATAATACATGGATTACAACTCCCTAAGCAGCAGCGTTTCTAGTAAACAAGATGCGTATTACAACTGTCTAAGTTAAATAACACTCTTAGATAAGACATATATTTCAGGAGTCAGAGTTAAATACCATTCGTAGATAAGACATATAATAATTATTACAATTGCCTAAATTGAACAGTATCCGTAGATAAAAGATTTCTAAGTTAAACAACGGTCTTAAATCAGACACCCGTCACATCTGTCTATACAACCAAACAAATCTATAGTTAACTGGCACATTATAACTGTCTTGACTACACAACAGTCCTTGCTAAGTAGGCCATTATAGCAATTTAAGCTGAACAACAAATCCACGACAAGACGTCCATTACAGCGATCTTCCACTCGTAGTCCGGCGGCTCGGCTCGTCAGCGCAGCAGCGACACAGCGGCGCTAACAGCCCAGGACGTTGCTCAGCTGATCCGATCGATCGGCGGAATTTATCCCCGTATGGATGATTCGTGCAGAAAAGCTTCGCACCGCCTGTTGTCATGGCAACAATGCATCGACTACTAGCCCACAATAAATGAACGGCATTTAATGATGGCGGCATGTGTATTTATTTATACACATTATTAACCCTTTGATTTTCAAGCAAGCGTGATTCGTACTGTCTAGTTAGCGCAAGGCGTCAGGGGTCAAGTGTGGTCACGTCATTGAGTGGACAGTGTGTTGTGGTCGTCGTTAGCGTGTCCAGTCCGTAAACCAGGCAGGACGAATGTGCCGCCACTACTGACCATACTAAGCTATGCTAGTGTTCGTTCCTCTGGATCGCTTGCGGAGTACGGATGATGTCCTTTAACTATGTGTCGTGTACTCTAGACGATATGACGCCATTCATATTCATCTTCCGCCGTGATGTATCATTCTTAGCTGTTCTCCCTCGTCCTTTCTAGATCTCGCGTAAAACTGTGTATCTCCATCTTAACTTCGGCCTTCCTCTTCTCTTCCATTCTCTCTTGTAAATTTCTCCTCATTAATTTTCTATGTCCTGCCCTTTGCAGTCTGCTCTCAAATACCTTAATTTCCAGTTGTTTATTTCATTCCGATCTGTTATTCCCCCACCTACCTTCCATAATTATACTTTTTCTCTTTACACATATTTGTCGGACCCAATTGTTCTTTGTACCTTCTCCTGTTTCTCTGTCAGTGCCAGTGTTCCGAACACATATACGCAGACTGGTAACACGCTTCCAACAATTGTCTGGCTTTATGTTGTTATACATTACCTATACTATTACGTTTTAAGAGTAATTAATCTAACCAAAGTCGTCAAAGAAATGTATGTTTTTGTATAGCGGTATATCACTTCAACCCAGATCAGTTCATATCAGCACCTACTCCACTTACGTGGATATTATTTTTTTGGCGCGACATTTTTTAATATATATATATTCACACAATTCCAACACTGTACATAGGCAGGTACTCATGCACACAACTGAGTGAAAAAGTGGAGCAACATGTATTCTAAACAGAAGTGTCCAGGACTCTAAACTGCAGCAAGACGAATCGAATCCTGGAATGAGCTCCAACAACGTTCAAACCTCTCTATCACACCGCCATAAAAACAACGAGCGACAGTAATGTGCACGAAGGCTGGGTTAAATTAATAATGTATTACTGCTAACTAGTCCAACGTTATGAGGACTACACTGTGTCTCGAATCTAGGAATTAATGATGTCGGTCTACGGGTCTGTATGAAAGAACCTGCCACAGTTTCATAACCTGATTCTGCTTAAGCAATGCAATGCCTTAATGTTACTTCTACTGCAAACTGGGCGACTATATCTAAGGTGCACTAACACGGCAAGACTTAGAAATGTGATTTACGTGTTGGCAGTTCGGCAGTGATATAGTTCTGTACGTAGCAAATATTAAAGCTAGGGTCCAAGTTGTTCGGCTGTGATTGTTCCGACGCTTGGGCAAGCTGACTAATAGTTTGGAGAAAGTGTCAGTTTTGCGATTAAGCGCGAATGCGACCTAATTAAACGAGGTGTAGGCATTTGATCTTAACGAAACCAGCCCAATGTATCAGTCAGACAAATGACTATTGAGATAATACGTTATTCTAATCATAACTCGTATCATAAATAACATCGTAATGCTGTTGTGACCAAACGATGGCACTCGAATTTTGTTGTCCTCCTTCTGTCAATGATTCCACCCACCTAAAGTCTACACCACACCCCTATCTCTCGCTATCAACCCCCCTCCCAATCCACTCCACTAGTAATCCCACCAAATATGTCTTAACACCTCCCCCCCCCCCCCGATTTCAGTCTTGGTTTTCCTCTTCTTATTCTAATAGTCGCCAATAATGAAAACTAATTTGAGCCTATGCCTATTGTTCACTCACCACTCCAGAGAAGTTAGAAGTCGGACAGACAGAAGGAGTATGCGTTGGACCGTGGGAAGATAGGACGGTGGCGCTGCCTACCGGCGGCGGTGGTTGCGTGGACGATGGGGGCCTGTAAGAAGCCGACGCTTACCGAAGGGCCCGAGCCGGTGGTTTGATTAATGATGGGTGTCTAAAATGAGCTGTTATAATAAGGCGCGTTGAATAAAAGGGTTATGAATTAAACCCTGCGGTATCTATGTAGCGTGTTGTATGCGATACGTGAAATGCATATAGGGCGATGTTATAGCGGAAGTGGCGCCCTCTACCGGTGGCGTTCATTTGGACGTAAACACGTGCCCGGATGTCGACACGAAGGACGACAAGCGGCCATCTTGGAAGTAGACTACGGCGGCCATCCTTTTAGAGTTACAGTGACACCCTCTGTCGTCGGCGGTGGTGGGAGAACGAGTATGCGGTGGACCGTGGGAAGATAGCCTGTTACACCATCGGAACATAGCACCACTGAGGGGTCCACAGAATCCGGAGCTCGGCCTGCGATAGAGGATGCTGTCGACGGTACGATATGAAAACTTGAAAAGACATCATCACATGGCGGCGGCGGCGGCGGCGGCGGCGGCGTCAGCGGGTTTCCCCTGTAAGAGGCGCGTTACCGAAGGTGGTGAGAGCCGAGCCGGTGGTTTAATTTACGTAGGCGAGTCTAAAATAAGATGTTATAATAAAGCGTGGTTAATAAAAGGTTGAGTAATTCGACGAAGCGGTATATATCCGACGTGGTGTATACGGAAGGTGGAATACGTGTAGGAGGTGTTATATGTGTCTTTTTGATAGCCGTGGAAGAGTCAACGCCGACGCCGACGCCGTGGGCAGTGAAATATCGAAATCTTATATTAAATCGTTATTTAGAAATGTGTAGACGTTCGGCGTGCTTCCCGGGGCCCCCACCATCACAGCCACCGCAATCTACCATCAACGCCGACGACTATGGGAGCCCCCTCAACCACGCCCAGCAACCTACGGCACGCACCAAGCTCCCACAGTCACGACGTCATCACATAAGTTAACCCCAAGCCAAAACACCACTCGCCCGCACTGACACAAAAAACACCTCATTGGTCAAATATTTCACGCTTCTTTTTTCAGGCCTTCTGATTGATAAATTTTCTTGTGGCGTCATCAGTTAACCCTTTTACCCCCGTTTTTTGCATAAATCATGAAAATTACGTCCATGTTAAAAGATAGGGGAAAATGTCAAGTTTTGCGCAAATTTCATGATTTCCGGTCCGAAATGAACACCTATTATATGTGTGCGCGTCGGGACAGATGAAATCAGTGCAACTGATCATGTTAGAAATGCCGGCGTCCACCTTATAGACACCTGGATATGACTGTGCAAGTGTCACGTACTATCAGCAGTTGCTCGCTGCACCTGCGCAACATCGGATTGTTTCACCGTCACCTCACTCAGCCGACAGCGGAACGGGTAGTCAATGCCATGATTACATCCTGTTTGGACTACTGCAACTCTCTACTGTTCGGTACCTCAACCAATAACATCGGTCGATTGCAGCGATTCCAGAATGCCGCAGCTCGCCTTATCACTCGACAGGCTCGTTGTGAAAGTGCGATCCCTATTCTTCGCGAACTGCACTGGCTACCTATTCTACAGCGCATTACATTGCATTCGAGATCGCTGTGCTTACGTACACAGCGCTGCACAAAGACCTCCCGCCTGTCTACAAGCAGAAACTCGTGCGTGTCTACATGCCAGCCAGATGTATTCGGTCTGCTGACTCCAACGCTCTAGTTGTCTCAAGAATACGCAGCAGAGCCGGCGACTGTACATTTGCTCATGCAGCGGCAGCAGTGCGGAGCGCTCTGCCGTCAAGTGTTACCAGCAAAACATCGCTGGAATCATTTAAATATATCTTGAAGACGCACTTGTTCACTGCAGCGTATGTGTAACTCGGACGATTACCAACACTCTTTTACCATAGATGAGTGATGTTTAATTTGTATTTATTATTTATTTATTTAGTTATATTCCATATACAGTTTAGCCTGATTTATTGATGTGTTTACATTAATTTTAGTTTATTTATTAAAATAATAATATGATCTTAACTATTTTATTTTATGACATTTTACATCACATTCCTTTTCTACTTCTACTATATTTATTGACTTAACTACTATTAGTTCATTTTATTTATGATATAACAACTATTGTTTTTATTGAAATGCAATATTCTTAACATGAATTTGTATAATGTTGTAAAGCGCTGTGAACAATATTAAAAGTGGCGCTTAAGAAACTAAAATATTATTATTATTATTATTATTATTACTGACGTGGCTATCATTAATTATATTTTGGTTGATTATTATGAAATTGTATATAGTGACATAACATCTGCTTAAATAACTTTCAAATAACTATTTGTTAGTGTGCTTTTAAACGGTGAAACGAACAAAAGTTGGTAAAACTTACATTCGATGAAACTGCACTGATATCTCACGCATTCTCTTCCAGAGAGTTGGAAGAGGACTTCCAGGCGTCGTGCTTCGCTCGGAGCGAGTACGAGCGAGCCTACGACACGACCGACCTGTGTCCCGTGTGTGACACGACTGAGCTGACGGGAGAGAACGTCAACGTCTGTTCCAACTGCGAAGCTTTCGTGTGTCCAAATTGTGGCGCTTACGACAGTAACTCGACGACAAAGGTGAGTTGGCCGAGTGTTACAAGACAGCGTCCAAGCCGGGTCTCACTAGCATTCTTCTTGATCATCGGGAACATATCTTTGTTTTATGGTAATATAGTGGAACATGGCTGTACGATCACCTCGGTAATACAGCCACCTCGCAATTAAGGTCAGCCTAGGATAGCCCCAAATTATTTCTATAACGGAAAAGTATCGGAAATTAGTCCCACCTCGTAAATCAAGTCATTTCGGCCAGTTACAGAGGGTGACCTTAATAGGGAGATTCTACTGTAATTCTATACTTCTTCGCCTTAATCTTGTGGTGTGGGGGCTGGCCCCTTGAGTAAGTTTGTTTCGCCCTTTCGACTAGTCGTCTCCATCTTTCGCGATCGTCTGTCATTTCCTTCGACTCTCGACTATTCAACATTGCCCTCGAGTTCTGTCTGGGTAGACTGCCCACGTGATGCTCTCTGCGGTATAGTTGTTACTGTTATTATTTTGGATCAAATGTTACACTGTTGAATCTTGACGTTTAATGCTACCTTCGTTGTCAGACAGAGGGTGTCATTCCCTGTTGTTTGCCTATTTCGACGGTTGCGAAAGAGATTAAATCGGATATGTATGTCCACGCGTTTGTTATTAGGCCTACATATAAAACCTACCCAAGTGAAAGCAATAAAAGAAACATGAAAATTATATTATTTCCAATGTGATCAATTTGTCATCGCATATTAAATGAGCACATAAACAACAATAATTGCTTTCACATAATGAATCATAATTAACAGACAATGGAGACACGCGAAATCAATGTAATCAATTTTTCCGTGTTCTGCCTTCGCATAAAACACTTGAAGCAGCAGCAGCACTTTCAGCAGCAGCAGCAGCAAACCATACTGTGCATGTATTATGTTGTTGTTGTTGTTGAATAAACGTTCATTCATTCATTCATAAAACACTGATCGACCACATCTGTTCTGACTTCAATACGTATTTGTATTTAAATACGCTGATTTGTAACATTTTCGCGAAGCCCGTTTTATGTGATGTTCATATAAAATGTTACTATTCACACACTGCTTGAACATGAACATTTAGGATCCTAAATACAGTATTGCTAAATAAAAATGTAAGTTCTTATGTAGCGCAGTATCTAGTCCTTAGGACAGCTCAGGGGGCTTTCCACTTTACCCCTGGCAGGACTGTTCAACTGAACACATCGCCACTTCTCTGGGAAGCATTCAGCCACGCTGCAATTACTGCGCAAATGCTATTCGTACACTAATATCCGCCCATGTTTATAGTCAGGTGACAGCTGAGTTAATTGGAGCAATGTAGAATGACCGAACGTGCCCAAATTCGAAACGGCAGCAAAGCAAGAGGTTTCGAACCCGGTTGCTTTCGATTGAAAGTCCGATCCTCTAGGCACTGCGCCGCCGCGCTCTACGTTCATATGGTTGTCTCGCCAAGCCCTCTTCTTTACCATTTAATGCAATTCTGTCTAACGAATATCAACAATGTGTACACTGTATTTCAATTACAGTTTGTGTACTTGACATTTTAATGGCGCATAATCGTATTTGAATTTGCATTTTAAAATATCTCTTATTTGCATGATGAAAACGTATTCTGTTGTATGCGTAGGCCCCTACTGTTGATCTGTATGTGCAACCAAACGCGATTATATCCAGTGAAACATGCTCTACTAACATTCCTACTGCGAACTCAAGCACTGTCAGACCCTAACCTAATTTGTATGCGAACGAACCAGCTGTGGCAAATGTATCCATCCTAACAAACCAGGGCTGTTTGCCATGCAAAACTAGCCCTGGCTGATCCCCTACGCGAAATGCGGAAGTTAGCTGTGTCAAACTAGTAATTGACTTCGCCAGTCGCGACTGCATCACCCGTAAGAACAGCGCAAATACCCGCCCCAATATGAAGACGGATAAACGACTTCTGGGAATCCCAATATACAACGACCCGTTCGCCCATTAGCACGGGCAGCTGATCGAGCGGTATTACGTAGTCGAATAATTGCTTCTACTTCCTAAACATTGCATGTAACACGAGCCCTGGTTGGTTGAAATTAGTTTTATTATGACCACCTGACCTGCCGAGATCCACTGGTCTAGTGAGCGATTTCATAAGCTGAGTTTAAATTCAGAGTTTCGCAAAGCGATCAGCCAGGGGGTACTGCTGGCTGGCACTGACGTAATCAGCAGCAGCGACCCCTGTATCATAATAACATTGGTATACCGCACTAGATTCTTCTCCGTTGAAGCAACTTTGGTACGTGACCAATTTCGCAGTATGCTTTTCTAAAATAATGAGGTTAATATGTATTCGTGCTTCTGCCCACGTTTGGCCTAATGTAAAGATGCATTTCATTAATTTGTAACTGTCTAAAGTGTAACCATTAATTTGGTAGAGATCGTACAGCGAAGAGTTCGTCAAACAATCACTTATTGTAAGGTTAATTTGGCAAGTGAGTTAACATGTACAGTGGAACCTCACGGTTAAGGTCACCCTTAGAACTGTGTGAAACTGACCGGTATGGGGAGGTGGCCGTTTTAGCGGGATTAATTTGCTGCACTTTACTGTATGTATAAATCATTTGGTACGTCGCATGGCGAACTTAACTGTGAGGTTGCTATATTATCAGGTAACTGTAAAGCGAGGTTCGACTGAACATGAAGTGCATTCCAGCTCATTGTAGCAACAAACTAACCATACCAGTAAACCTACCAAAAATAAATGTAAGATGGCCTAATACACTTAGCAGATATCCAAGAGGGGTGCATAGGTTTTGACCAACGGGTGAGGGGAGCGCATCCACAGATTTAAGGAACTTTGGCTGTCAGATCCACCAAAGCATGCAACTGCACCCTCCCTGGGGCTCACAACAGTCTCCCAACTGCATCTTGTTGACAGCAAGACGAGGCTCGCACTCCTCCTGTATCAACAAAAGACCTCCAACAAAACGCCACATTGAAGTTTGTTCAAGCAAAACGGGGTTGAGACGGGCATCCCCCACGCCTCCGGATCCGCGTCAGGTATACATTGTACTGACAAGTATATCTACAAATTTGTATTTTTTTTACAAATGCCGATGGTGTTGTATCTTCGCCACGAGGTGGTGTCTCCTCTCGAAAGGTCGGCCACCATAGATCGCTAGTCTTCTCTGTGTTGTGATGTTCCTACTAGGTCTCCATAAATCCTGGTCTTTCGTTGCTACTTTTGCCCCTAATAATTCCCTCTAGTATTTTACGCGAGGTCCCTACATAAAAAGTATTGGACTCTCGATAAGCCAAAAGGCTTCCTTGTCCAACTGCCATCCAGAGTAATTTTCTGGATGGCAATCTTGTTAAATCTTGTTAAATCTTCTTGCCTATTAGTTTGAATCTGTGTTACAGTATTTGTTGGGCCCTAGATTTAAAAGCGCAGTAACCTTCATGTACGGTTGACGACACTGTTTACACCCTGCGTATACTGTGTTGCTGGTGCCTCTAGCGAGCAATGCCTGGAGATCCAGGTCTGTGTTGATGGCGCCTCTAGCGAGCAATGCCTGGAGATCCAGGTCTGTGTTGATGGCGCCTCTAGCGAGCAATGCCTGGAGATCCAGGTCTGTGTTGATGGCGCCTCTAGCGAGCAATGCCTGGAGATCCAGGTCTGTGTTGATGGCGCCTCTAGCGAGCAATGCCTGGAGATCCAGGTCTGTGTTGATGGCGCCTCTAGCGAGCAATGCCTGGAGATCCAGGTCTGTGTTGATGGCGCCTCTAGCGAGCAATGCCTGGAGATCCAGGTCTGTGTTGATGGCGCCTCTAGCGAGCAATACCTGGAGATCCAGGTCTGTGTTGATGGCGCCTCTAGCGAACAATGCCTGGAGATCCAGGTCTGTGTTGATGGCGCCTCTAGCGAGCAATGCCTGGAGATCCAGGTCTGTGTTGATGGCGCCTCTAGCGAGCAATGCCTGGAGATCCAGGTCTGTGTTGATGGCGCCTCTAGCGAGCAATGCCTGGAGATCCAGGTCTGTGTTGATGGCGCCTCTAGCGAGCAATGCCTGGAGATCCAGGTCTGTGTTGATGGCGCCTCTAGCGAGCAATGCCTGGAGATCCAGGTCTGTGTTGATGGTGCCTCTAGCGAGCAATGCCTGGAGATCCAGGTCTGTGTTGATGGTGCCTCTAGCGAGCAATGCCTGGAGATCCAGGTCTGTGTTGATGGCGCCTCTAGCGAGCAATGCCTGGAGATCCAGGTCTGTGTTGATGGCGCCTCTAGCGAGCAATGCCTGGAGATCCAGGTCCCTGTTGATGGTGCCTCTAGCGAGCAATGCCTGGAGATCCAGGTCCGTGTTGATGGTGCCTCTAGCGAGCAATGCCTGGAGATCCAGGTCTGTGTTGATGGCGCCTCTAGCGAGCAATGCCTGGAGATCCAGGTCTGTGTTCATGGCGCCTCTAGCGAGCAATGCCTGGAGATCCAGGTCTGTGTTCATGGTGCCTCTAGCGAGCAATGCCTGGAGATCCAGGTCTGTGTTGGTGGTGCCTCTAGCGAGCAATGCCTGGAGATCCAGGCATCGACCTGTCTAAATAGGCTCCCTCGTTTCACCCAAGTCGGTTTTGTAATTTATATGCACTGACGTCACAAAAAAGGGTGTGTGCTCGATGAACTTCGACGCCATTACAATGATCTCCCTTGGAGACTTCTCTAGCATCGTCACCAGCGTGTTAAAAGTGCCTTGTGCCCAAACAACTGTGTTCATGGGATTAGCTTTATATTGTGTTTGCCATTTGCGTTCAGCCATCACAGACAGATTATTGCATTGTTACATTAGCTGATCCCACAGGAAGAACTGGTTCTTGTTAAGTGTTTCCAGAATCCAAAGAACATGTTGCCAACAAAAGACCGATCGCATACAGAACAACTGCGCTCATGATGCCGTGTTGGATCTTGACATAAATTACCCTTTCTGCTACAGTAGGCTGGACTATGGTGGAAGGAGAATTTTCGCTGGGATTCGGCTGTGCTGTAGGCAGACGTGTGGTTTGCCGAAGTAGCAACTGCGAAGAAAATGTACGCAGATCGAATCCTAGTATAGCCATTTCGAGACCTGGGCGATTTATTAACAATTCAATTAATAAACTGTTTGTTGGAATATGCTTGCATACATACAGCGGTCACAACTAGAACGTGTCTATATATTACTTGAAGACATCATGGGAGGATTTTTTATAACTGATTTAGGGAGAAATGGAGAGGAAGTGAGAATGAGAGCGAACGATAGAGGGGAATGTAGGCGGTTGGCGGAGACAACAGTGCAAGAACCATGAGGAGTGAAGACGGTCGGTGGAGACAACAGTGCAAGAACTGTGAGGAGTGAAGACGGTCGGTGGAGACAACAGTTCAAGAACAGTAAGGAGTGAAGACGGTTGGTGGAGACAACAGTGCAAGAACAGTGAGGAGTGAAGACGGTTGGTGGAGACAACAGTGCAAGAACAGTGAGGAGTGAAGACGGTTGGTGGAGACAACAGTGCAAGAACAGTAAGGAGTGAAGACGGTTGGTGGAGACAACAGTGCAAGAACAGTGAGGAGTGAAGACGGTTGGTGGAGACAACAGTGCAAGAACAGTGAGGAGTGAAGACGGTTGGTGGAGACAACAG
Source organism: Escarpia spicata (assembly GCA_963995525.1). Taxonomy (NCBI): domain Eukaryota; kingdom Metazoa; phylum Annelida; class Polychaeta; order Sabellida; family Siboglinidae; genus Escarpia; species Escarpia spicata. Next base: position 11,313,061 of record OZ023205.1, on the reverse strand, counting down.
TGCAAGAACAGTGAGGAGTGAAGACGGTCGGCGGAGACAGCAGTGCAAGAACAGTGAGGAGTGAAGACGGTTGGTGGAGACAACAGTGCAAGAACCGTGAGGAGTTAAGACGGTTGGTGGAGACAACAGTGCAAGAACAGTGAGGAGTGAAGACGGTTGGTGGAGACAACAGTGCAAGAACAGTGAGGAGTGAAGACGGTTGGTGGAGACAACAGTGCAAGAACAGTGAGGAGTGAAGACGGTAGGTGGAGACAACAGTGCAAGAACAGTGAGGAGTGAAGACGGTTGGTGGAGACAACAGTGCAAGAACAGTGAGGAGTGAAGACGGTCGGCGGAGACAGCAGTGCAAGAACAGTGAGGAGTGAAGACGGTTGGTGGAGACAACAGTGCAAGAACCGTGAGGAGTGAAGACGGTCGGTGGAGACAACAGTGCAAGAACAGTGAGGAGTGAAGACGGTCGGTGGAGACAACAGTGCAAGAACAGTGAGGAGTGAAGACGGTCGGTGGAGACAGCAGTGCATGAACAGTGAGGAGTGAAGACGGTCGGTGGAGACAACAGTGCAAGAACAGTGAGGAGTGAAGACGGTCGGTGGAGACAACAGTGTAAGAACAGTGATGAGTGAAGACGGTTGGTGGAGACAACAGTGCAAGAACAGTGAGGAATGAAGACGGTTGGTGGGGACAGCAGTGCAAGAATAGTGAGGAATGGAGGCGGTTGGTGGAGACAGCAGTGCAAGAACAGTGAGGAGTGGAGGCGGTTGGCGGAGACAGCAGTGCAAGAACAGTGAGAAGTGGAGGCAAGAAAAGTGAGGAGTGGAGGCGGTTGGTGGAGACAGCGGTGCAACAACAGTGAGGAGTGGAGGCGGTTGGTGGAGACAGCAGTGTAAGAACAGTGAGGAGTGAAGACGGTTGGCGGAGACAGCAGTGCAAGAACAGTGAGGAGTGGAGGCGGTTGGCGGAGACAGCAGTGCAAGAACAGTGAGGAGTGAAGACGCTTGGTGGAGACAGCAGTGCAAGAACAGTGAGGAGTGGAGGCGGTTGGCGGAGACAGCAGTGCAAGAACAGTGATGAGTGGAGGCGGTTGGCTGAGACAGCAGTGCAAGAACAGTGAGGAGTGGAGGCGGTTGGCGGAGACAGCAGTGCAAGAACAGTGAGGAGTGGAGGCGGTTGGTGGAGACGGCGGTGCAAGAACAGTGAGGAGTGAAGACGCTTGTTGGAGACAGCAGTGCAAGAACAGTGAGGAGTGGAGGCGGTTGGCGGAGACAGCAGTGCAAGAACAGTGAGGAGTGGAGGCGGTTGGTGGAGACAGCAGTGCAAGAACAGTGAGGAATGGAGGCGGTTGTCGGAGACAGCAGTGCAAGAACAGTGATGAGTGGAGGCGGTTGGCGGAGACAGCAGTGCAAGAACAGTGAGGAGTGGAGGCGATTGGTGGAGATAGCAGCGCAAGAACAGTGAGGAGTGAAGACGGTTGGCGGAGAAAGCAGTGCAAGAACAGTGAGGAGTGAAGACGGTTGGCGGAGACAGCAGTGCAAGAACAGTGATGAGTGGAGGCGGTTGGTGGAGACAGCAGTGCAAGAACAGTGAGGAGTGAAGACGGTTGGCGGAGACAGCAGTGCAAGAACAGTGAGGAGTGAAGACGGTTGGCGGAGACAGCAGTGCAAGAACAGTGATGAGTGGAGGCGGTTGGCGGAGACAGCAGTGCAAGAACAGTGAGGAGTGAAGACGGTTGGCGGAGACAGCAGTGCAAGAACAGTGATGAGTGGAGGCGGTTGGCGGAGACAGCAGTGCAAGAACAGTGAGGAGTGGAGGCGGTTGGTGGAGACAGCAGTGCAAGAACAGTGAGGAGTGGAGGCGGTTGGCGGAGACAGCAGTGCAAGAACAGTGAGGAGTGAAGACGGTTGGCGGAGACAGCAGTGCAAGAACAGTGATGAGTGGAGGCGATTGGCGGAGACAGCAGTGCAAGAACAGTGAGGAGTGAAGACGGTTGGCGGAGACAACAGTGATGAGTGGAGGCGGTTGGCGGAGACAGCAGTGCAAGAACAGTGATGAGTGGAGGCTGTTGGCGGAGACAGCAGTGCAAGAACAGTAAGGAGTGGAGGCGGTTGGTGGAGACAGCAGTGCAAGAACAGTGAGGAGTGAAGACGGTTGGCGGAGACAGCAGTGGAAGAACAGTGATGAGTGGACGCGGTTGGTGGAGACAGCAGTGCAAGAACAGTGAGGAGTGAAGACGGTTGGCGGAGACAGCAGTGCAAGAACAGTGATGAGTGGAGGCGGTTGGTGGAGACAGCAGTGCAAGAACAGTGATGAGTGGAGGCGGTTGGCGGAGACAGCAGTGCAAGAACAGTGAGGAGTGGAGGCGGTTGGTGGAGGCAGCAGTGCAAGAACAGTGAGGAGTGGAGACGGTTGGCGGAGACAGCAGTGGAAGAACAGTGAGGAGTGGAGGCGGTTGGTGGAGGCAGCAGTGCAAGAACAGTGAGGAGTGAAGACGGTTGGCGGAGACAGCAGTGCAAGAACAGTGATGAGTGGAGGCGGTTGGCGGAGACAGCAGTGCAAGAACAGTGAGGAGTGAAGACGGTTGGCGGAGACAGCAGTGCAAGAACAGTGAGGAGTGAAGACGGTTGGCGGAGACAGCAGTGCAAGAACAGTGATGAGTGGAGGCGGTTGGCGGAGACAGCAGTGCAAGAACAGTGAGGAGTGGAGGCGGTTGGTGGAGACAGCAGTGCAAGAACAGTGAGGAGTGAAGACGGTTGGCGGAGACAGCAGTGCAAGAACAGTGATGAGTGGAGGCGGTTGGCGGAGACAGCAATGCAAGAACAGTGAGGAGTGGAGACGGTTGGTGGAGACAGCAGTGCAAGAACAGTGAGGAGTGAAGACGGTTGGCGGAGATAGCAGTGCAAGAACATTGAGGAGTGAAGACGGTTGGTGGAGACAGCAGTACAAGAACAGTGAGGAGTGGAGGCGGTTGGTGGAGACGGCGGTGCAAGAACAGTGAGTAGTGGAGGCGGTTGGTGGAGACAGCAGTGCAAGAACAGCGAGGAGTGAAGACGGTTGGCGGAGACAGCAGTGCAAGAACAGTGATGAGTGGAGGCGGTTGGCGGAGACAGCAGTACAAGAACAGTGAGGAGTGGAGGCGGTTGGTGGAGACGGCGGTGCAAGAACAGTGAGGAGTGAAGACGCTTGGTGGAGACAGCAGTGCAAGAACAGTGAGGAGTGGAGGCGATTGGCGGAGGCAACAGTGCAAGAACAGAAAAAGAAAAGAAAAGAAAACAGAAGTCGATGATCAGTATCGAGGCCACCTCACCCCTGACAGACAGGGAAACAAGAGGAGAACAACGCAACATTATGCGTTAATACAGAAATAGGTAATGTTGGGATATGCCAACGTATTGTTTGACGGAATACCTGATGCCTTGGAAGTAACCCATGTTTGAATGTATCTAAATAGGGCACTATAGCAGAGTTAGGAGAACAGTGGACTCTCGGTGGAGGGAACCAGGTCCTGGACGCAGTAGTAGCAGCGTGGCTGAATGTTTTCCAGAAAAGTCGCGATATTGTTCGAATGAATGAGTTTGCCAGGGGTTGAAGTGTAAAGTATTTTGAGCAGCCCTAACATTGGATGTACCGATACAGTTACACACCCTCTTACCTCTATAAGAACATCCAGCGACAATAAATGTCACGGGGCTATAGACCTATGGGGAATACAAAGAACACATCATGACAACGAAGAAGGCCATGCTAGAATGTGTCTACATAATATTGTCGGAAAGGAACACCCGATGAAGAAAGCCATATAGCAACTCGTCTGTATATTATCAGATAAAGACATTCGATGTATAGGAAAAAGGCTATGTTGGAATGTGCCTATAAATTGTCTAATAAAAGGGAACCAAATGACAAGGATTATGGCCGGTTGGAATGTGCCTGCACGACAATACGACACGACGACTCGGCAGGAGGTCATGTTAGGATGTGCGTACACCGTCTCCGAGTCGATGATCGACAAAATCGATGGCTGGTGCTGTCGCTCGCTGCAACAGTCCCTCGCCGAATGCAAATTCAGGCGCTTTGGGCGTCGTATTACGTCGTAGATGTATTCGCCTGCGTAGGCTATACATGTCAACGACATTGTACGTCAATCGTGCAATTAAGAAATGCCAACATATGTCTTCTTGTATGTCGGATGGGTCTTTTGCCTTCCAAGAGATGTGGGTTAATCTTCTACAGAGGGTGCACTGTGTCCGAGTTATGTTCCCACATAGCTGCCAAGGCCGAATATAGCTGTAAAAGCGTTGGATGTTCATGTCGAACCTCTATCTACTTGACCACTGTTTACTTCGTACTCGAGAGAGTTCGCCCGACGCACAAATCGCAGACGTGATAATGAGACGTCTATTTTAGGACTCGTCTTATTTCCGAGAAACCTGTTGAAGGAAACTAAAGTGCAGTCTTGACATTTACCATTACGCGGGCGTTTTGATTGTATCATCTTCGTAAGACGTTAATGACGTTAGTGGTTGTATTATTTGATTTGCCTGTCTAACTGAGTGGTTGTCTGTGCCACTCGCTTGTTATCTCCTTTGTTCTCTCTCTGTATCTATCTGTCTAGCGTTCTCTCTCTTCTCCCCCCCCCCCTCTCTATCTCCCCTCTCTCTCTCTCCCCTCTCTCTCTGAAGAACTGTCTAAGAAATAAATATTGATAGCGAAATACAATGACATGAGCAGATTGCGTGAATCCATTTCACGTTTGCCTACATCGATGTTGTTCTCGCGAATACTGCACAGTATTTCTAATCGGTTTACAACAAGAAAAGCAATATATTGGTACCATATTTAAAAATTAACTTATCACCGATGATGACAACACTAAATACAGCAGAATATGATGTTAGACACTAACTATTAGACATGTTTTCTTTTATTTACTTGTATTATGTTTAATTTTGGTTATCATAATACTGATGTAGCAACAGCTTATAATTCGATCGAAGCGAGAAAAGTGTACGTACATTGAGAACGCAAAGTAATTACACAACTTCATTTGACATAATGTAATTCATTTAATAAAATGTATTTTAGAGGATGCCAAACAATAAAATATAAACTGGTTACAAAGATATTGATATAACTATTTTCTCCGAACTTAAAGAAGGTGGTAGAGCCATAGTGTACAAAGCAGCATTAGTTACATGTAACCGTGTATGTTGGATACGAGAACTGTTCATTCTCACAGAAGATGCGCCCAATTATCTAATGAATGTCTTAATGCTAGCAGCGTAAATATTTTTTTTTAAATAATAGTGTTACATATCTGATAAGAGCCAGTTATACGTAAATGAAAGATGGTTGAATGTTCGATAAACCAAATGTTTTCAATGGACAGTGGTGGATATTTGTGGTCGAATAATTTCTGCGCAATAATTATAATGTGGCTGAAAGCTTCCAAGGGAAATCGAGATGGTCTGCCAAGGAGTAAAGTGTAAAGCGCGTTGAACAGTCCTAAGGGCTGGATGCCGCGCTAAACAAGAACTTACCTTCGTTATTTAAATACTGCTAAATCCGTTGGTTGGAATTAGTCTGACGTATATTGTCTATAAGGAACTACACACCTGCTCGCCATGGTAATGTAGGGTATCAACGACATTCGAACGTATGACACACCACCCTGCTGTGGTGTCGTGGCTCATACGGTAGCGACATTATTGTTTTGTTCTTAGTAGGAGTCTGCTGTCCTACACAGCATTGTTTTTTGTTCTATGCTGTTCAATTTTGCTGACTGCCTACTGTTTCTGTGGTTACAACTTTCAGTGTTGTATAATGATGTGTGTTTGCACTCTTTATCATGTTATCAATGCCAGTAATTTATGATATACTGTTGGGGCAAATAAACTTTCCCCGTTCCTGTTCACTGTGGTGTCACCTAGCTCGCAATGTTACCAACGTTCTTCGTAATGACGTCAAACGGCTCTCTGGAACACGTAACAGAAACAACACATCATCTGTAGTGAGCTATGTGACAACACCATCTCAGCAAGATTAAGATAATGCCGGCAATCAATGGATATCATACTGGAACACCATTTCAATATTAACTATTTCAATTGTATTATGATATTTACGGTGGTCCTGATTTTAGCCAATGGACTATGTTCTGTTTCCCTTTCGCATTTGTGCAATCCCCGCATTCTGCATGCAATGTCCCGAAGCGTATACTAGAACTATATAGATTAAACTTGTCGTGTCATCAGTTGCAGGAATGGGTTTGCCTGCTGTGTCAGAAGCAACGCCAGACTCAGCAACAGGAACTTCGCGACGCCGTACAACCGGAACCAACGGAGACAGAGCAACATCTTCCCGGTCCAGTCGTTGGGGACACGTCTCCCGCCGAGATCCTAGACACCGGCCAACCAGTTCCACACAAACAAGAGAAACCTTACAACGCACAACACGACCTGCAGACAAAACCAGACACCAACTATGCCAGACAACCTGAAGTAGAACCACCTCATATTGCCAGTGCCGGACAAGCAAAGGTACAGCAAAAGGACAATGACGGTGCCGACGCTGCACAGCAAGACTTACGCATGTCTAACACTTGCTACGAAGGCAAGACCGACAAACACGGAGCTACCGACAAACACGGAGCTACCGACAAACACGGAGCTGACGCATACTATGCAGCAAAACAACGTGGACAAATACAATCAGACACTCACTGCGAATCGAATCCGCGTGATTTATATTCCGGAAATTCTATTAATCACGACGAGCAGACGACGGATGCTCGCTACTCCAGACCAAGTGAACCAAACGGAGAAGTAAGTGTCATTGCAAACGGATTTACTTTTGCAGTGGTGATATAGATACAATGGTTGATTTTCTTAAAATAAGAGAGCAGTTATGTTGACATTATTTCCAGTTGAGACATTTCATATTTTTGGAATCTGTCACATACATATCAAGGTATATTGGACAGAAGTGAATTGCAATTTGGATACATCGTAAGAAGCAACTATTGGCTATCTAGTATATAGTCTACGACAAGATGTAGATACGCGTGGAGCCTAGTGGCTTTCGGGCCACAAGATATCCTAGTAGGCGACTGAAATAGTTGTTGGTTTGAGTCTGGACTTATGGATGGGTACGTTGATTACATATAAATATGGAACGCTTCACGAATTTGCTTCTATATGTTATTATCAATTTATTTAGTTATTTACTGGGGTGTGGTGGACAAGGCATAACATTGGTAAAGCTCGTTTTGTCCAGTTATTGCAGCCAGCAATATTGTTTTGTAATAGTGATAAAATGTTTGACTTTCAAGAGAGTCACTGACACGCATTTGTGATTATACAAAAAAGGAAGACATGTTTATAAATTATTCGCTGTGAAATGATGTGGATATTGCAAACATCCTGAAATATCGTCCACATGCTGCACACTCTGAGCGACAACCACATAATGACCCGTGTTGTCGTTCTAATTAAAGCTGCCTTGTCTGGTATGTTCCCGGCATCGTGCTCTGGAACCAGCAGTCACACCAGTAGTACGGTGACTCTTGTATGTTGTAAACGCAAATGTACGGAAGTTCGCTGAAACAATACATATTGTACTTCGTCCAGCTTGTTGATTTTGCCTGTCTCGATTGTTAGAACCAGGCGCGCAAAGAACAACTCAACGAACTTGCGTCTATTATATAATAACTGGTGTTTATTATTTGGAAATTTTGATATTCAATTTGGACGTTTCGTGAGGGAAACATTCAAATTACGTACACATTAAACGCACGTTGGCGGTCAGTATAACCTTCAACGTAATTATTAAGAACATTATATTAACAAATGACAAACATACTAGATCGGTTTCACTTGTCTCTAATTGATTAACTTTGTCTTCGCACGACACTGCAGGTAATGACGTCACTACACGCCATCTGCCGGACGACATCTCTGCAGGACGGGCTGACCGACGCCGCCGACTCGACTAGCGCATGTGCTGCCATCAGGCGCTCCTTCGACGCACCGTGCGTGACGGATTACCACGAGTTGAGCGATTCCAGCGACGAGGAAGTAGGACGACTCGTGAGCGACTACGGGCGAATGCATCGAGGCGTGGCGGGACTCACAGAACAAGGTGAGTGGCACGTTCTGGCCAGATTACGGCATCTGTTCGCAATAACATCTAATTGATTTCGCCGTGTTCGATGGAATGCTTGTGATTAAATATTGATTAGGAAACGTCTGTAACACGCAGGTATTACAAAGGCAATAATTGATTGAACTGATTCGAGTGGAAGAGTGAGGTCATTATCGTGCTCACCGTCGCCTTGTGGCGACGGGCCTAGTGTCATCACCAAATAGTGTCGTCGTCGTACTCCTATTTGTCACCTACTTTCTGCCACCACCAACGTCGTGTCAACACCGGAAAGTGTCGTCATCACATCATATCTATACGTGCCACCCATTAATTTGACTACCTACATCATATGTCAACACCCAATAGTGTTGTCACTATATACTCATTTATTATCTACTTCCTGTCACCACCAGCGTGTTGTCAACACCAAAAAGTGTCGTCACATGTCTTCACGTGTCACTTCCTTTCTGTCACCGACAGCGTCGTATGTCAACACCCAATAGAGTCGTCAGCATACCTCTACTTGTTACCTTCTTCCGTCACTATCTGCGTCATGCCCATACCCGATAGTGCTGGCCTGCACAGTGGTGTACTCATTGATAGGAAAATTGGTCGTATGGATCAGCAGGACAAATTCCCAACGTGTTCCTTATAGTGAGACTATATTGTAGTTGTTACTGTCAATCAGATCAGCCTTGTAACAAACCTGTTTTCACAGGTGACTTGTTTCGTTCCGGGGATAAACCTTCTGGACGGCGAGGCATGACCGATGCAAACGCCGAGCTAGGCTATGAAGACGCATACCGTCTCGACTGGGCTCGCGGTGACGCCGACATTCGTGACGGTGACATAGTTAACAATGGTGACGAGGACTTTGCTGGCGACGCGTTCGACCGAGGTCGTGGCAAGACTTCGCGGCCTAGACAACTCGTTCTGGGCGAGAAATCGGCAGAACGTGCACCCACCTCGTCGCAGCATCGTGATCTAGGTGGCCACTCGGACCCACTGGGAGACACGGCAGAGAAGACGGGGAGACCGACCAACGAACGGGGGATGATGCCGGCGGAGCACGCAATCGGGGTTCACCAGCAGATGACGTCACTTCCGTCGCATGTTGTCGACGGGCGCGACACCCAGCGATGGCCTGCGTCGCAGCCCCTTGGTCAGACCACGACGACGGCGCCGAGACACGAGGCAGTCGACGGGCAGTCGTCCCCGGCGGAGACGGCCGACCGACACGACGGACTGCGCAAGAAGAAGCCGTCGGCTCTAGAGAAGGTGTCGGTCAACGAGGCGGACTCGGACAAACGGGTGAGTCCGTCGAGGCGGAGTCCACGCAGTCCGCCGAGGAGTCCGTCGTGGATGCGTTACCGCGACGGCTCATCTCGGTCGTCGCCCAATCGGACACTGTCACCCCCAATATCGCCCACCGCACGGTATCAGTCTTCCCTTCCCGACAGCACGCACGGCGACTGCGACGATTCCTACGACGGAGACTACTTCACCTACGCTGGTAACTACATGCACGACCAGGGTAAGATAGGGGATGCCACACTCAGCTACAACGACAGGGCCCAGGCGAAGCCAGCGCGGTCGTTCAGCGGCCAGAGAAGCCTAAGTGACGATGCGATAGAAATGGAGTCACTCGATCTGGCGGCTTTCGCTGCAGCGGTCGCTAGCGACACGGCACACTTGACAAACCTAAGCGTGTCACCAACACAACACGAGATCCTTGCGTCTGACGCGACACACGATGATTTCTCGCCACCGACGTCCATCGGTTCCGGCGATCTGGACGCTCTGCCGGAGCCTAAACCTAAAAACATCGACCATCAAGGCAACAAACGACAGAAGACGAAGCCACCACCGACTGACTGGTCGCCAGTGACAGATTTGTCACCAATCCTCGACGTGTCGCCCTCGATCGAGGAAATCGAGCAAGCGGAGATGTTCCGGATGCGAACCAGCGACAGGACCCCGCAGTCTACGCAAGACGCCGCAGACGGAGAAGCCCGCTACCTAACGCAGTCACTCAAGCGGTACCAGCACTTTGATGACATCAGCAAAATCGGCAATGGTGTCTTGCAAGCCAACGACGAGACAGACGCATCACGGGACATGCTTGGTGATTTTGCGGTCGGCGACATCAAGTCAGCCAGAGAGATCAGCAATGAACAACGAGGATCGGGAAGAGTTCGAGTTGTTGGATACATGCAGCCGCCAGTAGCTGTCACTCCCCCTGTCACGTTCACGCAGACCGTAAGCAGAACTCCAGATGTAACACACGTCACACCGACACAGACCACACCCGTTACACTAACACAAACTCCTGATGTAACACCCGTCACATTAACACAAACGACTCCGATCACATTAACACAAGCCATACACCGAACTCCAGATGTAACATCCGCCACACTAACACAAACCACACGACGAACTCCCGATGTAACACCCGTCACATTAACACAAACCACACGCCGAACTCCAGATGTAACACCCGTCACACTAACACAAATCACACGACGAACTCCCGACATAACACCCGTCACACTATCACAAACGACACCCATCACACTATCACAACCCACACCCGTCACACTAACACAAACTTCACGCCCAACTCCAGATCTAACACCCGTCACATTAACACAATCTTCACGCCCAACTCCACAGGACGTCACAAACATTTTAGGGCGACTCGCAGACACCCGACAGACTCTAACGCAGACAGTACCAGAAAAAGAGGAAGACAGAAGGGCTGACAAAAACAAAGTACATCAATCAGCAGAAAGCCTAAGTAAAGAGACACGTCCTGCGATGCATCCAGACACGTCGGCAATTCCGCATTCATCTCTTCAAACGTCAGACGAACAGGTAAACAAGACAGTAGGTAAACTACACTGCACGTCTAACAGGTAATAAAGCACACCTGATCTATGTTTGATATTTTTGTACAAACAATTTCATATCGGGTGAACGACGAACAATTGTGAATATTAATAAATAATATGAATGCAAACTATTTACACCAAGGTTCTCGCACAGGTAACAATACTACCAGTATAGAATGAACACGTAATTTTACTACCTTGTTTAATCCTCTTCTTGCCTGGCTAAGGCACATAAGGCTTGCAGAAGGCTATGGCATATAAGGCTTGCAGAAGGCTATGGCACATAAGGCTTACAGAAGGCTATGGCACATAAGGCTTGCAGAAGGCTATGGCACATAAGGCTTGCAGAAAGCTATGGCACATAAGGCTTGCAGAAGGCTATGGCACATAAGGCTTGTAGAAGGCTATGGCACATAAGGCTTGTAGAAGGCTATGGCACATAAGGCTTGCAGAAGGCTATGGCACATAAGGCTTGCAGAAGGCTATGGCACATAAGGCTTGCAGAAGGCTATGGCACATAAGGCTTGTAGAAGGCTATGGCACATAAGGTTGCAGAAGGCAATGGCACATAAGGCTTGCAGAAGGCTATGGCACATAAGGCTTGTAGAAGGCTATGGCACATAAGGCTTGTAGAAGGCTATGGCACATAAGGCTTGTAGAAGGCTATGGCACATAAGGTTGCAGAAGGCTATGGCACATAAAGGTTGCAGAAGGCTATGGCACATAAGGCTTGCAGAAGGCTATGGCACATAAGGCTTGCAGAAGGCTATGGCACATAAGGCTTGCAGAAGGCTATGGCACATAAGGCTTGCAGAAGGTTAAGGCACACAAGGCTTGCAGAAGGCTATGGCACATAAGGCGTGCAGAAGGCAATGGCACATAAGGCTTGCAGAAGGCTATGGCACATAAGGCTTGCAGAAGGCTATGGCACATAAGACTTGCAGAAGGCAATGGCACATAAGGCTTGCAGAAGGCTATGGCATAAGGTATAAGGTTTGCTGAAGTTTTTGCCATTGCGTCGGCAGGTCGCTAATTATTCCGAAGACGTGTCCGAACCATTTTCATATTCTCAATTTTAGGATTATTTAAATGTTTCCTCGTTTTGTTGTTGGTGGGAGTCTGATTTGGAGATAGTCGCAGGCATGTACATTTTAAATATCATTGTTAGGCACGTGTTGTGGAAACTTGCAAGTCTGTTGATATCATGCTGTATCTTATGCTAGTATTCCGGGCTACATAGGAGCTTGGAGAAGACACTGCTCTGGTAAATTCTGCCTTTGGCCTGCCGTTTCTGTCAAGTTTGGACATTATGGATTCCCACAGTGGCTATTGCAGCTTTAACATCTACCTTTGTTGTTTCAATCTCTCCTGGTTAAAAGGAACTCAACATAATATACAGCACCGGGAACATAAAGTTTTAGTATATATATATATATATATATATATATATATATACTAACACTTTGTGTTCCTGGTGCTGTTGTTTCTGTGTATTAAGTGTATGCAGACCATACAAAGAGTGTGCTGGTAATTATGTACAGACAATCTTTCCCCTGAATGTGGTTGAACCTATTTCTCCTACCTCAACTCTAAGCGAATTGAAATAACACGAGGTGACGTAATTTTACATCGCCTTCGTAGACATTTGGGATTTCTGACACAACTCTTCAGTGGTTTAGTTCCTATTATTCAGACCGACACCAAAGAATTAACATATCTGGCTTGGTCGTGTCGTAGCTAATCACAACATAAATCATAACTTGTATGCCGACGACACACGTGTATTTATCACTTTCACCAACTGATGCACATACATCTCTACGTACTTTAAATGACTGTCTCACTGACATCTTGCTGTGGATGGAAGCTAAATCCAGATCAAACTGATCTAATTATTATTGGCACAAAACAACAACGAAACAAGGTTGTTACAAACATTCCAGTTAAATTGCTTGGTGATACACCATCAGCTACTGTTCGTAATCTAGATGTTATATTTGACGGTGATGTCAGCTTTCACCATAACATTTCTCAAGTATGTAAACCCTGTTTCTACCATGTACGTGATTTCCGGCGAATTTGGCGTCATTTGTTTTATCTACTGCTAATACAATATCAGTAGCTCCAATTAGCAGTCGCTTTGAATACGGTAACTCATTCCTAAATAACAATGCTATAAAGGACCCAGCTACACTCCAACGTCTACATAATTGTTTAGCACGTGTATTGCTTCCCCTACTTAAACAGTTTCATTGTCTTCCAATTCCATATCGAATACAATTCAAGTTAGCCATTATCACATATCGTGCCCTTTCGACACAACACCGTCTTACTTGTTTAGTCTCCTTCGTTTTTCCAATATCCCCAGGAATCTCAGATCATCTGTTTTATAACTTTTTGTTGCGAACTCCAAGCTTAATATTGGCAAACGTGCTTTTTCTGTAGCTGCACCCAAAATCTGGAATAACTTCTCTATCGCTTTAAAATCATCTGAGAATATAGATTCCTTTGGTAACAAAACTGAAGACTTATTTATTTGAAATTACATTCCCATCCTAACCTTTGGCGGTCCCTTGCTCTAATGACGACTCTTGCATGTTCCTGTTAACGATTTTGTCCAACGATTCCTGTATGTTGCGCCTCTGAGCTCAGATTCCTTGGGATTTAGGCGTTGTAGGAGTTTATCATTATTATTAATTTTATCAACATCTGAAACCAACATGTTAGTACCCTATGATAATTGTGCCATACTTAAACAAAACCAGTTATTTCATAATATGGATTGATGTTTTTCCTCCTCCCAATTTAGCGAAGAACTGCCTGAAAATAATCACCTGTGTATAATTACAAATGTATAATTACAATCAGCAGCGCATGAAACTTGGAGTGGCAATATACATTCGGAAGTAGACGACGTTTGACAAATCTTAATCTCGTTTTGTACAGGCACAGGCAGAAATTCGACGAGCTGAAGAGAAAAAGATCAGACGTAAACTTCCTCCGCTGCCGCCATCAGATGGCGCGATCGTCGCCAAGCCAGACAGCCACAGTCCACAAACGCCCGACAAAGAACTGCTGCGTCAAAGACTCCGACAACGACAAGCCGAAAACAGACGTCCGCAGAAACAGCAATTCACAAACGTCGAAGATAAATCAAAACCGGACGTGACGTCACGCGTTCGCGCGCCTCCACTGGATGATAAGCCGCAGACACGTACACACCCACACTCGCCCGTCATCTTGTCAAAGCCTAGCATCATTCCACACACCCCGGGTGCTTCTAAACAAGTGAGTACGACATCGGTGCCGGCACCACGCACACAGTCTCCGCCAGTGAATATAGCAACGAAAGCAGGCAAGCAATCGCCGCAACTCCTGCCGGCGATGACATGTCTAGGGCGAGTCTACGAGAACGGCGTTCGTCCGCCGGCAACCGTCGCGGCGCTCTCTTCCGGCAACGCGACGCGTCCGTCGTCGATAGTTGATCAGTCGAAGAGCGCCATACGTCCACGCGCGCGCATGCAACCGCGCGAGGAGAAGACGACCGTGGTGCGCGGCATACTGGTACCCGTCGACGTCAAGTTCCTGAAGCAGCGGCTCAAGGAGGAGATCCAGATCGTGACGGCCTCGCGCAGACTACGCATCGACGAGCAGGACGAGATCCGGCGCATGGAGATGTTGCTGGCACAGCGGGAGAGACAGCGAGTTGCCGCTGAGGCAGAGGCCGCGGCGGCGAAACAGCGCACCAGCGGGAGTCGTACAGACAGGACGTCGTTGGCGACGCAAACGAAAGAGCGCGGGAACGGTTTCACCGGTGGAACATTAAATCAAAACGGAGCGACGCCTTCTCAGCAAAGAGTCGTTTCTCCGCATGCGCTTCCCAGAAGACATAAGCACAAGCGCCAGGTTTCGGATCCTGTCGTTACGAAATTCTCCCCCATCGAGGAAGATCGAGATGTCGAACATGCAATGAACGCGAAGATGCGCGCCGATTTCGACACAGTGCGGCGACCGGAAGTGCGTCACGTTGATACACGTCACGTTGAAGTGTCGACACGCACTGAGCAGACTCGCAACTCTCCAAACGTATTTGTTACGCAGGTCTGCAAACAACCGATACCCAGTAGTAAGCTATCCGCGTCGTTATCTCGGTCCTCTGAAGTGCTCCACGAATACTCCATCGTTGAACGAGATGCAAGATTAATGAACAGTCAGTCGGAGTCTTGCCTACCCGTTACGACGCCGCCGCAGTGCCGCACGCCGACATTCGAAGAACGACGGAAGAAAGAGCGACGAAAGAACGAACTGCAGCAGGAAATCGACAAACGGAAACGCCAACTGGAGGAAGCAATGCTCTTGGCGGAAGTTAACAACGTGGAACCGGAAGTGCACGATATCTGTTTTCAGCACGTGAGAGCGGCCGACAAAGCGGCGGCGGGTATAATCAAGCCAATAGACTACGGACCGACAGAGGCGGAAGAATATTACAGCGACATGATCTATTCGGAGCCTAATGATGAAGAACTCAGCTACAGTTCTACCGAGTATCTGGCCCACAAATGCGACTGGTATCCGCGCGTGGGCCACAGCCATCCCACGTATGTCCCCGTCGAGTTCCTGTCCGACTCTGAATACGACATTCAGTGCCGGTCGCGACACGCTAACCAAAACTTACTGACTACGGTCGGCAGTGCCCCTTCGCTCGGCTACCAGATGGCGGCTCAACAGCAGGCAGGTATGTCGAGCAGGCTCGCTGCTAACATGTCCCGTCCGTGTGACATTGATCGTTTCCCTGTATGTGGCGCCGTCGACCAGCTTGCTGACTGCGAATTTGCTGCGAATCTGACGGACGCGAGTACGACGCCGGGGAGCGAGGCGGCCCCCTCCGCCATGCCCCTGCTTGCCGATGTCCAACACCGCTCACGAACGCTTGTCCGCAACATCGGCAGCAGGCCGCTCTCCGACGATCTGGAAAAGTACTATTTTGCAAAAGGTACAACACATTCAAAATTATCCCCCAGTCCTCTGTTCAGACGAGCACTCTCTTTCTCTCAACGTCCGCTAAACCAGGTCGTTTCTCTATTTTCTGTTTCTTCTTCGAGTTCGAGCGTGTGCAATTTTATTTGCCACTAACACGGTTCACTGAGCCAGAAGGCGGATCAGTATCCGGCTTTCCCTGCTAGCGCCGATACCCGTGAGATTCAGCATTAAATCCTCCAAATGTCAGCTGCATGCGTGTATGTGTGTGCGTCTGTGGTGTTCCCCGATATCTGTCATATGCACACGACATAGTTCAAACTGTAAGATACCAATGTGACATATCACGACTAACCAGGTTGTTTTGTAGGCATCGACCCGTCGCTGTTGAATCACATCATTCTGGGTTGTTCACGTTTGCTTCTGTTTTATTGTTTTCGTCCTTATGCATATGTAATTAATCACACTTTTTCATGCCATTTCATTCCACATAACAGGGCAAAGGTAAGTGTCATGTTTTTTCATTGCGCAAACGTTGATATTGTACATGATTTGTATATGATATGTAGCCATAGATATATATACACATCATTGACCGTGCTTCTTGGTGATTTGTCTCGATTCTGAACTTGCTATAATATAACCTCATTGTGTCGGTGAACCTGATGCTGGATGTTTTAACAAAGTTAACATGAGCATCTTTTCGTACAATTTGCAAACCGCATACGTTTGCATGTTACATTTCTAAGGCACATTTTGTTTCCGTGTATTACCATCATATTGCCATATTATGTTTTTTCTAACACTTTCAACTCTCACGCGATGTAGTTTTCGTTGTGCACAGTACGGGCCCGTTTCACTATAAACAAAGAGTGCCCTGAATTCTTATCTACCGCTCAACAAGCGATCTAACAAGGCAGTTCTTGGTGATTTAGGAATTTTTAGAGGGAAATGATCTCGGAGTGAAACAAATCATGGGGAGTAATTCAGAGTTCCCAACATATATTTGGATCCGCATTTACATGTAACATTATATTAATGTTAGTTACATCCATCATGATGATCATCATCATTATCAGTTGTCAAGTCTGCTGCAGGCGTTGGCAATTTACATGTATTGCAGCAGTTACGTTGTGTTCCTACCTAGCCAAGCTGTCAGACCACCAAGGTTGTTGAATATCTGTCGACCTCGGCTTCTCCCCACAAATCTTTCCCGTTGTCACAATACATTTTAATGTTCCTTTAGTCGTACTATCAGTAGCTAAATATAGATCATGGTAGTTCCTTTGTATTTGTCCTCTCGGAGATTTTACGTGTGGTGGCAGCAGTACCTTGCCTCACTTAACATATTCACTGTTCTTGCCTCATGGCCGCCTTATGGCTGCAATGCATCTTCTCCAGTTGTCCCTGTCTCTGGTCACCCGTTTCGCTTCTTACCCCGCTCTCCATACCAGTTGTTGTCTCTCTTTCTCAACGGTTGTTCGTCAGGTTGTTTGCAGGCAACCAACTTTCCGATACCCTTCTGGTATCCAGGTTAGAACCGGCAGGTAATGGCTGTCTTAATTTTTTCTGAGTACATTCCTAGTCGATTATCAATTTATTTTCTGCTGGACTTCTACGCTGATCTTCTTTGCCTGATCTTTGCCTAGACAACTTTGTTTGATACTACAAATGCATCTGATTTTCAGCATCCTCCTTTGACACTTGAAGTATCAGCACAATGTTCAGAAATCAGGACTGCGATTTGTGAGGATTGACATTCGATTGTTCTTGCTGCTGCTTTTTCAAAGATCACTCACTGGTCATTCAGTCGCTCCAGATTGCTCAATTGTTTGAGTAGGACTTTCCTACAGACACCCGTGGGTTTACGGGAAGAAATTACGTTCTCGTAGTAACTGCACGGTGATTGGTTGGTTCCAAGATACTTTGTTTGGTGAATGGTGAATTTTAAAGCGCTTTGCCGGTCTTAAGGATTAGATATTGCCTTTTTGTAGGTACATGCACACCTCTACATTTTAGTGAACGGGTCCCACGACAGCCAACCTTTTGTGTAAACGTCAGTGAGGTCCCCATCATGCTTAACCTTTAGAAATTTAGACTATATCAGTTTATCGCTTTGGAGGTAGTTAAAGAAAATGTCGAAGTTTTCCCATTCAACAGTTGGATGACTCTATATTGGGGAGGTGCAGCAATCTCCTGGGCCGCATGCAAATAGTTGTTTCTTCTTTCAGTGCACGCTTCTTTATTTTAATTACACTTTTATATATTTTTTTTTATTTTTTTTAACTGTTTCCTACATGCGTTGCTGTAACCATTATTGAAAGATATATGCAGATAGAAACATAGTCACGCACTGTATGGGTAATCCCCAGTCAGTTATCAACTACTAGACCTATCAGACATATGCAACTTCGCTACAACCTGGTGTTCGAGCACTTTGGTTTCGATATTGAATTTTAAAGCGTATTCAGCAGTCGTAAGCGTAAAGAAGCAACATATGGCCAATGGCAATGTCTTCATGGCTGTTTCTCCTTGAAGATCCGCTCAACACGATGTACCGAGCAGACAGTGAGCGAAGTCTCGGGGATTCGGACGAGAACGTGATGGAAGGAGGCGTGACTATCAAACAACACGTCGACCAGCGCCCCCCAGTAAGTTGCACTGCAGCTGTTGTTGCTGCTGTTATTACCGCTGCTGCTAGTACTGATGTTGCAGCCGTTGCTGCTGCTGTTGTTGCTATTGCTGCTGCTGCTACTGCTGCTGCTGCTGCTGCTGTTGCTGATGATGATGCTGCTGCTACCACTGCTGCTGCCGCTACAGTCGTGCCAGTAATAGAAGATATGCACGAAAGGTGGCAGGCCACTTACACCCCGCATAACCCATTACTTTATTTCCTAAACTTCCTCGTTCAATACCCTTCGTACAACATAACACATCAATACGTATCAAACGACTGCAATTTGAACGGATTCTCCGCATGTTCGATTCTCTTAACATATTAGAACTGTGTATTTCGTCATTAGATGGAAATCAAATTACTCTTCAGAGAAATGCAATTAAGGATTATCGCGACACGAATCAACGGATACAGACTACTGGAAATGATTGCGACAACAGAGACATTACTACACACCGCAGGGGTGTCTTACAATATCTAAGCACGACGTTGTTAAACGCACCCGAGTAACCAGATCAGTACATGCTACGTATTGTTGTCGTGCCACCGTTGTTTCCCGGATACCAGTTTAATTTACCATCTAACGCTTATTACTAATACACGTTTTTAATTTCATACAGCAGTTACATAGTGAATGAAGCATTGATAACCAATGATTACGCGAGTTCGTTGGCTATAACTGTGTAACTCTATACTGTGGTGCACTCAGTTACACAGGTTCCGCACGCATACGTGCGCAATTTCCAATCCAAACCTTGGATAGCCGTTCGTTTCCCCGAGATATATGTGACTAGGTGTAAGAAACAAAATGTAAATAAGAGAAATGTACGACTGAAGTAATTGGTCTGATATATAAAATGTAATTTTACTATTAAATGGTTATGAAAATAATTTATTAGTAGACGTATTGTTTTCACAATTAAAGAAAGTAGAAATATACAAGGACCAGCAAGGAAACCAATTTCGGCAGCCCTATCAAACTGGAACATCCCAAGTCGATCGCCCTAGAGTCTGCAGGCCTAGTATAAATTAGTGCAAGGAATGGACTGCCACGCATACGTGTTGTAAATCTAAATCTGCAGGATGGTGCTGCTATGTAACTTCTATTGATTTGCAGGCTCCTGCGAACCGCAACCGGTCCAAGTACGACTTCCCGACCAAGAGAATACTGCTGACACGTGACCCAAAGGATAGGGTTCTCAAAGGTAGACATTTAGTTCAGATTTATCTCCATTCCTCTCTCTCTCTCTCTCTCTCTCTCTCTCTCTCTCTCTC